>CM068585.1:19174500-19637000 GCA_035048485.1 Pteria penguin | reverse complement strand
TAAAGGCAGTACAACAAGTTTTACTGATTTCAAAAAATACTTCTATCTATAAGGACAGTGTAATCTTAGATAATCGTAGATTTTTTTTTTTTCGATTATTTCGATTTCTTCGTATGAAATTTCAAATTTTTGGCTCTTCCTTGAGGTGGCCTCCACGTTGCAAGAGCTGGAAACACCAATTTCTTAGTGGTTAACAACCTTAGTTCAAAATTCAATATTCATTTAATAAGTGATTTCCAAAATTTCAACAAATAAATCCGTTTAAAAAAGAAATCTAAAGTTGGGCCATTTTGATAAAAAAAAGTTGGGCTATTTTGGTGTGGACAGTTATGTTTTTTGGCTGTTTTGGTGTGGGCCAGTTTGTTTTTTGGACCGTTTTGACTATAATTCAGGTAAACCAGCAAGAAGCTTTCACTTGTTCTGATACTCACTGATCTGTTCTCACATGTCAACTTTCAGTTCAATATCTGAAGAAATAGCAGAAAGAAGTCTGGGAAACTAGAATTTCTACGGATTTTCCTTTCCAAGTCCAAGAGCTGTAACTCGGCAAATAATGAGATATCACTATGAAACTGAAATTTGCTCTGTGACCTATTGATATGTACTTGCATACAAAATTGATATCTGCATAAGCAGCAGAAAGAGTCTGGGAATCTAAAAATTCTTAAGTAAAGGAACTTCAACAATAAGGCTAATCACTAAAAGCTTCCCTTGCTCCGCAACTTATTGATCTGTACTCACATGCCAACTGTCGGTGAATCGAAAGACCGAAACGGCACCCTAAACACAGAAACGGCAGGGTAAACACCAAAACGGCACTTACTATTAATCAAAGAAACAAAAGACAACTTTTTTATGATAGATATATATATTATACATACAATGACCAAGTTATATTATGATTTGATGCATATTGACATAGTTATTGCACTTCCTTTTCCATGCTATTTCAGGTTGAGAAAATGGCCGTCTTCATGTCATGAAGAGGTTTATAGCCAGTATATATTCATTATTCTTATTATCTCAATTTGTAGCATTTATAGTAGTATTAATATTAAAGAAATGAAATTTTATAAATTTGCAATATCAAATCTTTGTAGATTATAATAGTGTAACTTTGATTAATTTGTCAAGTTTTTGTTTACAAGATAATTGGCGAAAGTTCCCATGACAATCCTTTATTATGCACAGTTATTTATAATTGCTCGGCAATTGCACCTTTCATGTATGCATTGAAATGTTAATTGCTTTTAAATTAAATGAAACTATTATGTTAATTAGATATCAATCAAGGGAAATTCGAAATACCAAACTTTTTATTTCTAAGTCAAAATTTAAAAACAAAATCCGCATTTCCGATGTTGTTTAGCCTATATATTATGGAAATGGGCAAATTTGTCATTATAATGAGTATATAAGTACCGTTTCGGTGTTTACCCTGCCGTCTCTGTGTTTAGGTGCTGTTTCAGTGTTTCGTTTCACCCGCCAACTGTCGGACCAATATCTGATGAAACAGCTTAGAAAGTCTGGAAAACGACATTTCTAAGCAATTTTCTAAGTCAAGAATCGCTGCTTGGCAAAAAATGAGTCAATCACTACGAAAACTTCACCTTACTCTGTAACCTTTTGATATGTACTTGCCAAAATTTCAGTTTAATATCTACATAAGTCCGTGACTGTTTCGAGAGCTTTTCAAGAAAACAGCTGTGCGGAAGTAGAAACAAGATAGGCAACTCGCGCAAAAGTAAATCGTGTCAAAATACCGATATTCGAGAAAATGCTTTGTATTTTATTCAGATGTATGTACAATCATCAGGACCAAAACTATCTAATTTTAGGTAATTCAGATATCATACATTCCAAAACGCACCCAAGCAATAATAAGTAAGGTATATAATAGATGCGAATTTTCGTAACAGGATCGAACGAAAAGTTCAGTAGTTGTCTGACAATGGTATATATTCATACGCGATTTCTCAAAACAAACGAAAAATATTTCGAAATTTACAATGCAATTATGTGGAATAACCCCAAATTCTATAAAGAGACATATTTGCATTTTTCACAGGCCGTTTTGTTTTGATAAATCAATTTGGATAATGTGTTCCACTGACGAACAACAGAGAATTATTTCTCAAGGCGTACTGTTGTTGATTTAATGAGTAGCTGTTCGCCTGCAACTTCCACACGCTGCACGACAGCATAGTATGTTGGCTTTTCTAGCCAACACAAAAACGGATACATGTATTGTTCCCTGTGCTGATTAGCATGTCTTACATTATTCTCAAATCGAAGTCATTTCCAACAAAGTAGTAATCAAGATGTAGTTTATTCTAATGTCGCTGGTTCATAAAAGGAGAAAAATAAACCGAGTATCATTTCAGGTTATCTCTCGGTAACATCTAAATGTTTGCAATATATTAAAAAAAATAGAAAAAAGAAAGAAAATAAGGCGATAATTGAATTTCTTCATGCATTACTCTTCGGACCGTCGGCTACTATCAACATATGGTGAATTCCTATGGTAGAACTGTTGAACTTTTCAAAGATAAATGGAATTTCCTACTAAACACAGTAGGTTTAATACTCTTCAAGGATAAATAGAATATCCTGCCAAACAAAGTAGGTTTAATAGCCATGGACTGTCAATGCAAGTGAAATTGTACTAAAACAATTAATCCAGAGTGTTATAGTCAAAACGGCCCGAAGAAAGAAAAGGTCCACACCAGAACGACCCACACCTTTTTTACCACACCTGCCGAAATTTGTAATATTTTGACAATGGATATCGACTTTGATTTCAAAATAGATTTTTTTTCACATGGTGTTTAAATTATACTTCATACAGATAGTAAGAGGGCAAATAATTTGAAATTTTAATAAATTGCTTTCAGCAAAATTATTCCTATTTTGGTGTGGGCCGTTTTATTATTGGGCCGTTTTGACTATGCACTATCAAGAAGAAAGGTCATAATTCTGCTCTCTCTATCGATAGGAGATGACAGATATATCTTTTATGTTCAAGAGAATAAAGCGTGACAAGGGCAGTGTAAATTTTAAAACAGTAATAAATCTATGGTTTTCATTACGATTAAAGGTAGATCCCATGCCTCATGAGATATCTTATCAAAGTTAGTCAATGATAAACTTCATTTCACTATTACTTACGAATTGTTCTTCCATAATGAAATGTGTAAATTCTTCTTTCCTTGAATTTATCAACTGTATTTGAATTCCAATTTAATCTTTTGCTACTTGATCAGTTACTAAAAGCCTGGCTACCAGTACTGTAAGTGCTTTGATTTTTTTTTTTTTTTTAGTGTCGTTTGTCGCTTTCTTGTGCTTCTATATTTGACCTCTTTTATTCTTTAGCAACTTGCATTAATCCATGGTTGAAGCTACATTTTTAATAACAACATACATAATTTCCTAACTTGCAAGGATGTATTATAATCATGGACTATAAAATTTTCTAACTTGTTTTCAGTAGGATATATTGTAAGGATGAACTATACTAAGCAAGATGAACAATATGGGATCAGAAGTCTAGAAATATGAACACAATGCTGACTGGCTTTCGTCTTTTGCAGATGTTTGACAGCAATATAAAGAAAGAAATTTAAAATTTACATCCTGATGATGTCGCTGATAAATGTTTTCAAACAGGCATTAATATGGTATAATGTATCCATGAGACTTTTAAATGGCGTTTGCACAACTTAACTCAAACACGTTTTCGTTTTATCAAGTCTTTTATTTCATACAGAGTTAGAAAACTCGAATACACTACAAGTTACAATTGACCACACATTTTGAAATAAAAATACAACATGATGAAGCTTTAATCAAATATAATGATCGAAATTATATAAAAATATAAATAATCAAAAGATTTACAATTTCTCCTATGAACTTTATCCAGCAAATATTTGCGTTATCATAGTGACTCTCATTTCATCCATTTCTAACGAATTACTTTTTATTTTCACTTACATACACATAAAATACAGAAGTAATTCAGCACCGTCTGCTGTTTGACGGGGTCATTTTTAGACAATGCAAAGACAGTTTGCATTAGAATGGGATTACATGTTTACGTTTTCATATTTTCCGGCATGTAATCGATGATTTTCTGGTCGTTAATATCCCGTCATCAATATATGCATGTAGGCCTACGTATTACCCATTACAAACATCTCTTACACAATGAGAGAAATTAACTGTCGAATATACAGGAATCAAGGTAATTGATGTAAACACAAAGTTTCAATAAAGGGTGCTGCTTACTCACACATATTTAGTCATCGACACACGCACATTAACATAAACTTACACATATAGACACACTCATAATACATATTTACAGTTACACACATATATTAATGATATGTCCGAATGGATTAATTCATAGAAAAAAATTGAACACATATTTTATAACTCACAATATTATGAAGTAGATAAAATGACGTTTGTTCATTATGAAAAAAAGCATGGAAAAACAATAAAAAGGGGAAACAGATTACATATGGAAAGATCATCAATAGAAATGAGACAAATGAAAATTTCCTTTAAATCACCAGTCTTATTAGACGCTGTATTCATTACTGCCTCTTTTCTCTTTTGTAGGAACAGTAGCATATTGTGGATTTGTTTGCAATGCAGTGTTAATCGGGTTCGAACTATCTGGACTTCTACGTTTGCTGAAATAAAAACTATAACGATCAGTAACTACATTCGCTATTCAAGAATGTTGGATCATTCAAAGTTATATGCAAGTCACTAAAAATTAAATGTTAAAAGCACTAACAGTCAAAAATATCACTAAAATCATAAATAGATATTTATTATTATAGAGTCGTTGCTGCTTATTGTGCATATCCATATACTAATTTAATTGTCTGATTTCCAATTTCGAGTTTGTGACTATGCATTTTTTGTTGAGCCATGATACATATCAATTATGTTTAGGTGATGTGTACATGTAGGAATATGACGAGTTATCACCATTCAATAAAGTATATTATTATACCTTCAATAATGAGATTCCCGATATTTTATTGGTCGATCAATAAACATTATAATAAACTAATGCTCACATTTTGTACCACGTGATCAATAAATGATCTCTAAATGTAATAAAGACCTGTCATTAATATTTATGACCGCTAAAACTGACCCCATGAGAAAAACGATATGGCGGACTGCTACAGTTGAAAAATAAAATCTGTTTAACAAGAATGGATATTGAAACAAAATTAAAATCCATTATTTTATGACTAATTTTTGTAACTACTCTTATGCTCTTCATCCTGAAATTGTAAGTATAATAAAACAGTAATTACGTACCAGCGAGGTCGGTATGGTAAATAACGACCTCTCGACCTGGCTGACTCGGTGGTTTGACTTGACCTCAGCCTTCGGCCTCGCTCAGGTCATACCACATAGTCGTTAGCGTTTGCCTACAGCATTTACTAAGTTCACATTACTTTAAATACTTTCAAATTCTATAACTCTGAATTCATTTCCAAACTTTGATGGAAATTCTGTAGGAGGTGAACGTGTGTACAGCTTGACCATTTCAATTTTCGTTTTTTTCCAATCTTTCAACTTTTCTTATAATACAGTCCAAGACCACTAACATGCTGCATCATTATAGACTATTAATTATGAGCGTTAATCTCTCTTATGTGAATGCTGATGTCCATCCAATATCCTGTAAATTGTTGTTTATTCCATTTCGCTCAATGAAAACGACCGGCAATACTTTACAGAAATACCGAACCATTTTAGCATTCTCAAAACACAACTTAAACCCTGGGTGTGCAGTACGTGATTGAGGACGGGTTAATACCAATACCAAGGTGAGTGAATGTATTAGTGGCTATTTATATATATGGACATACACGTATACATTCATTTTATATTGCTTGATCCCGAAGAATATGCCTACATGCATGCACAGCTTAAAATAGAATCAGAACTTAAAATACCTTTACCAATTACTTGAATAAAAAACATTAATATATATATATATATATATATATATATATATATATATATATATATATATATATATATATATATATATATATATATATATATATATATATAATCTAGAATACGTGTATTACATTTAGAATAAGTAACAATGAATTTGGTTTTATTTATCATTGATCTCTTCTTTGTATACAAATGTAGTATCAATTAAATGTGGGGTTAAGATTGGCTGGATGAATGGAGTAATGAGAAGCACTATACGCTGGCATGGTAAATACTTCAACATACAAACTTACTGCTTCGACTGTCCAAGTTCATTATCACCTTCGCTTTTAAGATATTTAGATAGAATTACACATGACTTTATGATATTCGCAATTTGGGAATAGTTTAAAAATCTTGAATATTAAAATACAAAATTGTTTTCAAAAGTTGAAAATGTGCTGAGGGTATTTTGCCTACTGATATTCTATCTGCTACTAATGGTTAATTCTTATTTTAAGAAATTGCGATGCTTTGGATATTTAAAAAAGCTTTTCATTGCATGTGCATAATTACCATTCACAAAATCACAAAACTGAACAACACATTTTAAGAAATATTTACCTTTCCCCACTTTTCCTTCGTCTCCTCTTAAGGACTATAATGATAACACTCAAGATGATAATAAGTACTACACATACAGCAATCACTATTCCTATGATCATAGCTATATCTGCACTCTCTACAGCAGCTGAAAACACCATAGTGAAACAGAGTTAACAATACCTATAACACTTATTATCAGTATTTATGCATGGGATGGCGTATGTTACTGTTCAGCAAGAGATGCGTTTCTTCTTTCCTTTCGTTTTCAGCTTCACATATATGTAACTACACAAGGACAGTAGGAAAATTATTAAACTATATTTATGGTTAAAATTGTGTGTGACTTCTTCATGTAAGTAAATCCACAAAAAAAAATTACTTTAAACTATTCAATTATTTCTTGCAAATTACTGAATAACATATATTTCAGAAATATACACGTTTTCTTAAAATACCTACTTTTGCATGTTGCTGTCACAGATGGACTCCATGTCTGAGTATTATTGTTCATTGCCTTACAGGTGTATGTTGCTCTACCTTCCAGTGTACCTGTCCTACATCCAGTAACAGATACAGTGCTCCCTAGCGTGTAGTTGTTGCTTGACTTCTTACTGCGTGGTATATTCAGAAGACCACAGGACCGAACTGGAAACACAGTAAGGAAAGAATAGTTAAGACAGAGATTAAAATCAAATGTAATTTCACATTTGCAGGAGTTAAAGATAGATTTTGCGACATGCATAGCACACATAGATATTTAGCAATATTCAATTTATTGTACCTGGTTGGACAAATCGTTCAATTTCATTGTAGCGATTTGAGAGGTCTCTTGTATGCTGTGCTAATGTACTATTCTGAGTACTCCACATGTCAAAAGCACATTCCAGGTTGTTGTTACAGAAACCAGGATTTGCGGGACGTGTTGCAGTAGAACACATGGTAGAATCATTTTTTGCAATCAGAGCAAATGGTACAATGGACTGCTTCTTTTCCTTCAATGCCCCTACAATGATAATATAAATTCAGTCACATGATAACGATCTGGTTTATTAGCAGTATGACAATGTATAACCCTAAGACATGTGTATTTAATCTATCATTTATTTACAAATGAGCTGCAGTTCCTCTATAAATCGTACTAATAAACAATCCAGCAATAGGTATCTTACTTTACATCAATCACTATCAATAGCAATCAGGCAAGCAAATACATGTGGCTATCAATAGCAATCAGGCAAGCAAATACATGTGGCTATCAATAGCAATCAGGCAAGCAAATACATGTGGCTATCAATAGCAATCAGGCAAGCAAATACATGTGGCTATCAATAGCAATCAGGCAAGCAAATACGTGTGGCTATCAATAGCAATCAGGCAAGCAAATACATGTGGCTAAATTCAATATCGAAGAAGTACCAAACCGTTAATCATTCTCAAAGTCCAAGGACAGATACAAAATCGTGTAAATTTCAAAAAGAAACTGTTGTGAACCCCTGAAAAATTCCGAGGTGAGACCAGGTGCCCGGGGAGAGTAAGCGTCTCCTGTTTGCATGCATCACCCGTCACAGCAGTTCTTAAGAAACATGTCAAAATCAAGAGTTTTGGTTTCCTAATTGTACGTAGGAAAGTACAAAACTGGTATACAAAGTTATATATGGTGTTCACTGAACAGGTCATTTAGTCGCATTCCAGAATATTATCAATCATTCTAGAAAGAGGCACATTATATTTTCGTACAAGATCCCCATAGCGACCGTAGAACTTCCTCAGTGACGATTTCAGACGTTCTTTAACATATCCCTGCATGAGCAACTTAGTGGCCAGTCGTTTGTAATGCATGAGATAAAATAAATACAGGAAAATGTATAACCAACACATTGTGCACCAGATGCATACGGTATCACAGATGATATTTCAGCCTAGACTATGTCTGTCAAAATTTATGTAGAGTCGAATGACATATCATTGTTTCATTACCAAAATGTTAAGATTCTAGTCATACGCATGACTTCAGTATCCCCATATAGTAATATCAAACAAACACATACATGACAATATGAATTCCGAGAAGAAGATGTTTGGATCAGTAGTTTGAACACTGTAAGAGGTTCCACGTGGTATAAAATCATCATTCTGTTGACCATTCCAGTTACCAAGAAGACCTTTAACATTCCCCTGAAATGAAATTTCTATACAGTGTCATCATTATTTTATCAAACTTTTAGCAGTAGTTGTTCTCGAAGAAGTAGTTGTTCTTGAAGTAGTAGTAGTAGTAGTAGTAGTAGTAGTAGTAGTAGTAGTAGTAGTAGTAGTAGCAGTGAATCATACACGCGATATTTGACATTCACATAGTTCTGCTCGCAACTAACGATAAATGGTTGAAGAACGTTGTAACTAAGGAATGCCACGCGTGTTTCTATTAGAGGCCAGTGTGCTGTTTAATAACGAATGCAGTATCTAGAAATGGTCAACTGTGTTTCTATTGGCAGCAAAAGTTAAGTAGTGGAAAATTTTATACCCTTGAAATGTTACACGTATTTCTATTGGCAACCACTGTGAAGTTGTTTAAGAGCATAGTGCCTAAAATATGTTACGTGTGTTACTATTGGCAGCAAATGTATAATGGTTGAAGAACATAGTTCCTAGAATAGGTCACGTGTGTTGCTCTTGGCAGCTAAAATATAGTGGTTGAATAACATAGTACCTCGAATTGATCTCGTGTGTTGCTCTTGGCAGCCAATATACAGTGGTTGAAGAACATAGTACCTAAGACAGTTCACCTGCGTTGCTCTTAGCAGTCAATATATAGCAGTTAAGAATGTAGTAGGTTTATTACTGACTTAGTATGGAACCATACAAGGTCAGTATATTCCATAGGGGTAAGACCGAATCTAGGACCCGCAATAATTTCTACTGATCCTTTGTGTTTTCATAGTAGGTCAATAACAAACATTATAAAGAATTAATCGCACAAAGAACGGTGTTTTCCCTTATTCTGATACACTTGAGACCTGACAATATTGTCCTGATCCATAATCTGTTATATAAAAATTATCTTTAACTTTATGTGTACTCAATAGATATTCACAGAACAACATTACAGATGATCGTTTATTTCTTATGTTTCTTTGCGTGGATTTTCAGTTCTTCTTTTTCCCCCGAAGCCGGCGTGGCCTAGTGGTATCGCGCTGGACTCCTGATCGGGAGGCCGGGGTTCGAGTCCCGCTCTGGTCATGCCGGTGTTCTGTCTTTCGGATGAGACAGTAAAAACCGAGGCCCCGTGTCGTGGTATGCATGGCACGTTAAAGATCCCTCACTGCTTCGGGTGGGTCCGTTGCAAAGGTCCAAATTTGTATGCCCCGCATCAGGCATATACCTTCACCATATACGTGAAATATTCGTGGTGTGACGTTAAACAAAAATCAATCAATCTTTCCCCCCACTTTTTTCACCAACTTCTACTTGGATCATCTGCCCAAATCATGACATACATGTATATGTCGACAAAGTGAGTCGCCGAGACGCTGTCTGATGAACCCGAGTCATTTCAATTGGAGGTAACACTAACATATTGCTTGAACGGATATTTCATAACAAATGCTATAAACATGTGTAGCGGTGATGGAATGGACAGGTAGCCGCCATCTTGCTCCCTAAGATATTTTAATGGCCTTATAAAGTTGCAAAGGGAATCATAAAGTGACTCGATTTAAACCACTGAAATGTGACAATAGTCTGTAATTTATATTGACATCCAATGATTATTGGTTGAAAACGTAGTACCTAGAGAAGGCCACATACTACCCGTACACTAGCCTTGGATGACGTCCATCTTTCCCGAACTAGAATCGATACAAAACGTGATAAAGTTCCAAGATACGGTAAATTTTAGTACCGCACGTTACAACACTTAGGCATACTTTATAATAGGATGATGTATAATATGCGATATTGAATGTGATAAGTGTCCAACCTTCATTTTATGTGGAAGAAAGACCAGCAAATTCAACATATCGTCCTGTTGCGCTACCTGAATCCCAATGCCGTCGTGAGAGATAACCGTAAAGTTAGACTCTTTATTCGTTGATGGATTTGAAATTTGCATATTGTTCACGATGGCGCAATCTACAATACATTATGATTAATATATTATGAAAACATTATATATAATAAACAGTAGACTCGCATGAGTAAATTTAACATTACTAACTAAAAATATTCTACGGTCTAAGAGGGGACATTATACAATGCAATATAAGTATCATTCATAATTACTAACATAACATACTTTGATAATATGTTACATTGATAGAAAATTCCATACTTTGACCATATGTTACATTGACAGAGAATTCATACTAGTAGTAAATATTTCTGCTTAAATTTTGTTACACAACTTTATCGTATTACTTTTGTGTACCTGTAAAATCTTGCCATCTTACAGAGGACTCATCGAAGATGATGAATTCTCCATTGACCAGTACATCTATTAGACGTTTTGTCGTATCGACATTAGGCCCTTTCAGACGCAGTTCTACTTTATCCGTGCCAAATTTAATACCCACGTCAGTAAGGATAACAGATTTATTAAGACGATCTGAAAAAAGTCGAAAATGAAAATGGACAATGCAAACAGATATGAGCGAAATTAATAATAATAACAGTGTTGACCATTCTGTTGCGTGAATCATTGATTGCGTAAGGCAATTTAAACTATTGTTTTCTAATTAATTTAGAATTCCAAATGATGGTAAGTAGTTCATTATAATTATACATACCAGACTGGTCGAATGGTGACTTTTGAAATCGTCCTTCAATTGTTAATTCCTGTGATTCTAATAATACAAAGTCTCCTTCACCACAAACTCGGTACATAGAACCGTCAAATGTATAGACATGTGACTGTCCGTAAACCATCGCTAGAAAGAAACAATCTTTCTTAAAGAGAAAACAGAAGACATCTGACACAAATCACCAAGGACATGCACATATACATGACAATAGTAAAAACACAGAAAACGACATAAGAAAAATTTTTGATTGCACTGTAGTTACGATACCGACTTAGGACCATCAATAAAAGTAACAAACGTTAACCGGTTTAACGTGCGCCCATCTTCCCACTCAGTGTAAAAGCAATACAATGAAAGGACACACATTTAAAAATCTAAATAACAAAATTCATTATACTGACTTACTACGTGAAATTGTCAGGGATATATATCAAATTAAAAATAGATATAAAGCAGTACCTAAGAAAACCTTGTATGACTTATCTATCAAAGTTTAAAAAGTTGCCAGATCAATAAATGTTCGTAGTATTGGGATGTCTTGAACGCTACAGCAGCATAGCATAAGTACCTTATGTAGTTTACGTTATTATCTGAAATAATTTAGTAGATCAGACCTATAGCCGCAACATCCATATTTGATTCGTATATAAGAAACACAGAGTACTGAGTTCGACATACCTTGCTTTGGTGGAATATAGTGGACACAATCACGTGTTGATCGTAGATCCATGTAATAATCGCAGTCACTGTAATCCGTCCATAAACAGCAGTAGTAGAATGTTATTACATCTTGAAGCCAGTGAGACATACTTGGAACATAGTTCGGTCGCACATATGGGTATGCTCCCCAGTCATGACTCCGATCTGGAGTGCTGCCTTGGTACGAATCAGCAGAGAAAACCAGTTGTCCATCAGCACCATAACAACACTGGTTTCCGGCGCCATCATTGCTGGAAATAGTTTATACTTTATTTGATAGAGCCGTACAAAGCATTTCAGATGTGTGTGTGTGTCTGTGTGTTGGGGGGGGGGGGGGGGGGGGGGCAAACGTTGAATTTAGTTTGTTTCGTAACATGATGATGGTTCATTTTCGGGAGGGGGCCGTTTGAACATTTTTTCAAATAATCTGATTTCGTTTGATTTATAGTTTAGTTGATATTATCAATTTACTGAAGAAAAAAGGAGTTACCGGCTGACTTATGTGGCAGAAGTCACCATGGAGCTATACAATAAAACTGATAATTATAATAATAATAATAGTAGCAGCATCGATTTTTGAGGACTTCTTCGTCTGTATTTCTTAATAATACATCACTTAGGTTTGTTTCTATACTAAAGCTGTTTTCTATAAAGTTATATTATCAAAAGAAACGAAAATTTCAACAGTATAAAACTCTATTCAGAATGTGCGCTTTTTCGTGAACTTCTATACTTCTATTTACCCTGAGCGGAAAGATTGTTAAGAATAAATTTCAACATTAAAAAAATTATTACTGATAAATTATTGTTAAAGTTATTTACAATTTCAATACCAAACTCCTTACTTATGCATAGCTGGTTGAACTGCTCGTACGCAATGCACAGCCTCTTTATGATAATGACAATTTCCTGGCCTCGTGGAAAAAAGATTGCATCCTAAATCAGACTGCCAATTTCCTATGTCTACCAGTGCCTGCTGAAGGTTACAAGGACAGCTTGGGAGACTATTCAACCATCCTGTATCCTGTTTGTCCTTATTATACCATGCTATACATTTATCATGAGGCCAGTTCGAGCCATATGTTTGAGACATTCTCTTATTCATAAGGAATCCAAGAGGTATAACTCCACTGGTTTGGTAACTGAAAGTGAGAAAACTTCATGAATGCTTTTGTATAAACATAGGGAATTATTATAATTAGCGGATATTGTTGAAAGGGTTTATACACCGTGTATCAATAATTCACTGCTGTTACAGATTATTCCTTAAATATGACAAAAGACCGGCGTTTAGTAAAACCAAAAAGGAAATCATCGTGAAAGCGAATATACGTACTTGTATGACGGCACTGAT
Source organism: Pteria penguin (assembly GCA_035048485.1). Lineage (NCBI taxonomy): Eukaryota > Metazoa > Mollusca > Bivalvia > Pterioida > Pteriidae > Pteria > Pteria penguin. Next base: position 19,623,569 of record CM068585.1, on the reverse strand, counting down.
ACATTTGATTACACTGCAATGAGAGCACAAAATAAAATGATCACCCAATATAAAACAATACCTACCCTCGCTTTAAAGCTACCGTTTTGTTCTTCAGCAACACTTGTACGATTCCTATCTCGTACGAGGAACAGTCATCGTTACATAAAAGACCATCAATATTAAAACTTAGCGACTGTTGAATTACAGGAATATTTTGTCCTACTGTTAACAACGGTATCCATTCAGCCTAGAACAAAAGAAAACAAAATTACTTCTGGAATAGAATTATAAGTACTATGGAATAAAGACTAAATATATTGCTGTAAGGTAAACATGACCAATAAACTTCAGCAGTTGTTTGGATAAGAACACCCCACTCCCTCAAACAAAACAGAACAAAAACAAAAATATCAACAAAATAAAATAAACAAAACAAAAACAAAACAAAACAAACAAACAAAAATCAAAAACAAAAGAAACTTCCTCCCCCCCCCCAAAAAAAAAAAAAAACCCAAAACCAAAAACAATTGCAAAACGAGAAATCCGACTGGACACACCAGTCATAAACAGAATTCAAATTTATAACCTGTATGTGTATAACACAGATAAATGTATGAACAATAAGACAAAATCAAATCATGGAACATTGTTATCTAGGGGAATGAGCATTTCCTGTGTGATAGATATACTGCGTAAATTCTCTAGGCAAAGCACCATAGGAAATTATTAGGACTAATGTAATTTTGACGACGGCAAATATCGATTACTATACAGTATTAAAAGGCAATTAGTTCTCATAATGTCAATGCATTTTATGTGCATTTGAATTACCCCTCTTTTCTCATCCCTTCTTGTAGGAAATATATGAAAAGTTTTTCCAATGTTGTCATCACATAATTGTGAAAAAAATGGTCTTTTTAACCCATGAGGAAAATCCAACACAACAACAGCAAAAATTAATAATAAAAAAGGATCTATAGGTTTTTGTTCCTTAGCATTTCAGTTACAAAATATTTGCGGTGTAGTTTGCCAGTCCATAACGTTCACGCTCTTGTGAAATAATGTAGTAGTCACACTGAAAGCGCAGAGCCGATTGTCCTCGCTTTGTTTCTAATGTGGTGGATTCCAATGATTTTTGCCTCATCAATCCCAAATTTCAACCTAAATTTAGATGATGGTTAATTTATGTTTGTATTTCATCGGTGCCCAAGTCACAAAGAATTCGGCATAGAGGTAAACATTAGTAAACGATTAACAAGAAAACCTATTTTTCCAGTTTCTATTAAGCTTTATTGTTTTTAAATTTTGAATTATTTGAAGTAATCACAAATTTTCTGTTTGAATTAAAAGATTTCAGAAAGTCATTCAAACTGTTGTGTATGTCCTCTTTTTTGTATACATGTATATCTCTCTAATGTTGCGTTTTATTGTCAGGCTTATAAAACACCATGAATTTTGTGTATATTATGTATTTTATACCCATTGTATTTCTCGCATTCATTAGAATGGAACGAAGTAAGTATATTTCTATATCTAATTGTTGTGGCAGAGCAGTAAATGTCTTAATACATTAAAGTGAAGTATGACAGTGTATTCATAGGACAGAGGAGGCGGATCCAAGTATCTGGAGTTAAAGGTAAAACTCTGGCATGAGATCACGAGACTAGGGAGGAGTCCTGATGGAGGATCAGGTGGACGAAGCCCCCAGATGCACCTGTTATTTGGTGATTTTAGGCAATTTCACTTAAATGACCATCCTAAGTCAGTAGATTTGCTTCCGTGTAACTGAAGTTTTTTAAGATGGTATCCATGCCTTTTCCTAACCTTGTTATTCTGGTTGTACCTGTGGTGGTATGTGTCATAAAACCGAGTCAGATTTTATCTCCTAATATGTCCGATTCAACTGTATCGCGCAGTCCATCATCGTCCTGTCCTTTTTAGAACTGCGATGAATATTTTTCAGGAAATAGTGGGATCGGGTTCAAGTCCAACATTTAGTCAATATAACCTTTTTATAAGGGGGGGGGCAACATTATGCGACCAGAGATTGTAATCTCTCTCACTCTTTCGTGTACTTCAAGGCAGCAATTATCCTTCCCGCTCCCTTTCCCCCTGACCACTAGTAGAGAATGGGATCACCACTGTTAAACAATAGTATGGCTATTCATGAACATGTAATGCCGCCGATTCTATTATATTAAAACCATTGATGTGTTTATGGTGTGAGAAAATAATCATTTGGATGTCATGGATGTGTTTAATCATTTGAATATGTATTACAATATTAGTCAGTGTCTCGATTCGGGTAGGGTTTTTTAACATAGACTATTTCTGATTCCTCCACTTAATACTCACTTTTTCGGAAGTTTCTTTATAGCCAACTATGTTAACATCTACTACAGCACTGCTGTCGTTGGTCAGACTAGATGCTTCCCACGTTAGAGACAGTGTTTTAGCCGACATATTGTACCAACTCATGTCACCAGAGGGAAACTTTACAGCATGCTTCATACGACTCGGATGCACTGTAAAGAAAATCTTATGTGTTATAACAAATAAATATAAAATAATATAAATATAAAATAATATAAATATAAAATAATATAAATATAAAATAATATAAATATAAAATAATATAAATATAAAATAATATAAATATAAAATAAAATATATCACAATTGGACAATTACAAGGTCTGGTCGGTCTTTTAGAATTTACATGTAAATATAAGTGAAATTATGCTTCCTCCATTCATTTAGTAAAACAGTACATGAGCACATGAACTAACTATCTGTACACATATATTTAGTATAATAAGGTATGACAAATGTAAGATATAATGCAATGGCACTATTGCACTCATAAATATGTATTAGTGGGGATATTTATAGACCACAGGGTGAAACTAGGTGCTCGAAGGGAGTTTCTGTATTTCCTGTTTGGTCATCGGAATCAGCTATGAATGTCAAATACATGTAAACGACAGAAAACTGACTGACATGAGTAAGGAACAACACGTACAAAAATAAATATCACAGCTACACATCACTGCAGAAATGATCAAACTATTTTCAACAGTATCCAAGCTAAGTTGAAAGGATTTTGATACAATATATTTTTATTCTGTTAAACTTCCCGAAATGTAAGTATTTCAGTGATTTCAGCATAACTTTTATCTTTAATTGTTAATCTTAGTTTTGTACAAGGCACACCCTGCAAAATATTATCGAATATGCTACAAAAGTACATATCTCATTCTGTCATTTTCAACATGATTTATTTCTGAGTAGTTTTAATTATCTTATTAAAGATAACCTTTTCTGTACAGGTATATAGATATCTGTAAATCAACCACATTGTGCAGTGGACAAATAATATGAAAATCTACAAATATGATACACCTTGTGTAATATTAATATAAGTTTTTGGAATTTTCATTTACCTATGGTAAGCACTGTCTCAAAGTAGTAATGCATTCCACCATCTATAGAGACAGCTACCTTAACCCTCCCTCTCTGCAACAATTTGGGAACTAAACATCGTCCTCTCATACTATTTACGAAGACTCCACCAGTCTGAATTGCATCATTTCCTGATCCAAAACGACACAAGATGGCATCTCCTGGTGTCAAGCAAGGCCCATTGAAGTCAAGCATCTCTCCGCCAAACATACCGGCATATCGTTGTCTAATGTACAACTTCTCTGATAATAAAAAGAAAAGTATTAAATACACACATAAAATAGCATAGTTAAATGAACCCATTTATTTGTCCTCGTTTAAAATTTCCCTCTTTAGTGGAAACGAATGTGCTATTGCTGTTAATTAACAAGATTTTTATTTAAGAATAATACAAATTATGATGATATCCAGAAAGTGAAACAAAAGGCCCCAAAAATGCCTTTAGGAAATTAAAACTTCATAAGACAACTTTATAGATACCCTTCATCTACAAAGTCGTTCATGCCATTTATCCGCTCATGACCTATCTGGATGAACAACAACACTCGGAGAAAGTGCGAGTTCTTAAATTCGCCATTTAATCTAAAGAAAAATTCCGTCATAGCCTACTTTGACATACAAAAAGTTCAAACCAAATCCCGCCCCTTTTTTTATTTTAATCCTTAGAATTGATTTGCATAACAGTTCCTCGCATTACGTATTTCTATAAAGTAAGCAAGATGATATATGCACAAAAATAATACAATTCAAGCAATTGACGATGAGAAAATAAAAGAATTCACATACACCTAAAACGTGCAAATCTGAAAAAGTTCAAAATGACAAATGACAAAAAGCGTCATAAATTTCATTTGGGAAAGGAACTAAGATTATAGCTCTACTTAAAGCAGCCCTTTGTATCTTCATGATGCATTCATTTGGTCTGTCTGTACATCCGGCTTGAACAAGTTTGTTAAAGTGAGTATCCTCTGAAAGCTTTATTGCACTGCACTAGATCCCACCTACTCTTGGACCTGACCGAAATACAAAAGCACAATTTCACCAAAATCCGTTTGACAGTCCTAGATAAGATTGCATTACCATGAATTGCGCGTTCAGCTTAAGTGATCTAATAAAGTACTAAGGACAGTAGATTCGGTTATTGAATCCATCAATAGGGCGTAGCAATTAATTAGAAATTAAGGTCAAATCCTACTTAATCAGTGAGATAGGTCTACTTCAAAGCTGAACCAGTTTCTCCTAATGGTAAATCATAGACTCAAAGTGACGTTCGGTATGGTAACCGAATGAAAACTTGGAGTTTTTTTTCAACTAAAGGAAATTGAAACTTTTCCATGTAAACCTATCTGTGAAAAGACAAAGAAAATATGCATAAATCTGCATTATCCCTGACAATCCTGCAGCTTTATCCATAACTAAATTAGAGTTATCTTTGTCATCAACTGCAGTATTTATTATTTATTAGTTTTGCGAACCGGCTATGTCCTTAAAAGATAATTCTACTGCAATGTTGCTATGTTTATTTGTTGAATCAATGCGCTCATTAACAAGCATTTTCAAACTAAATTCAATAACTTATAAAACACTACTCTTTAGGGTAGGGTACCATTAGGAATGAAACAGTACGATATCATACAATATATCGATAAAACTCTCCTCCTGAGAGCTTATGTTTATGTGTTATTGATATGCCGACTTAAAATAAAATTTATTTTGTCTTTAAGTAAAACTTCTCTTTATTATATAAATCCTGTATTCTTTAAACGATTGATACATTTATTAATATATTTTACTCTAGTAATTATATGTTTTCTTTAAAGTCAATGGGGTTAATAAATATTTCCCAAAAGGCCAATATTGTCTTCCTTTTTTTGTTTTTGATATTTTTTCCTGTGTTTGTAATACGAGTACAGTAAGACATCTGCCACTATACGTCTTTCTAGAATCGTGTACGTTTCGGTTTTGGCTTGAGAAAATTTCTTTTTAAATGACATTTAGACATATAATTTATTGTGAAGGATAACGGTGTATAATGTAAACTTACGCAAGTACGGATCATGAATTTTAGAAAAAGTGTTGGTATACGGTATTTCTGTACAGGTGTCAAAACCTATAAGTCTTCAGTTCCATTAATAATATAATTCTAACAATACCCATTTTACTGGTTTGTTTGGTACATCCTCCTTTGTATATTATATTATCGTTTATCTGGTAGATGTATCTGCCTGGGATATCACTTCCACTCCCTTTATTTGCATACTGTAGTAAATCACTTGGTATTGCTTCTGACCAACCACGACCATGACCGCCATTGAATCCTGACTGAAAGTAAAACAAAGTATCACATATCTATAAATATCAACTTTAGGAATACGTGCATCAGTTTAGTGCACTATATGTGTATTTGACCTACTTTTGCCTCTTAGGTGATACTTAAGGCCAAAATTGGGGAAGTAGAAAATATTAGAATAACAAACTGACCTAAAGATATTGAAGGTACAAAGAAGCTAAGGGAGGGAGATACTCCACAGTTTTAGAATGATTTACAAACTTTTGTCACAGTAAATTTTAGGTATACATTTAATTTAGTGAACCGAGCATTATTTTCCAAAGTTAATGACATGGTACAAATGTACACTGCAAAGATGAAAAAATTGCCTGTAATGGTTTCGAATCCAAGCTGAAAGAAATATGCGATTATATACTGTTATTTCAAGCCCGATTCAACATGGATACAAGTTTCTAATTTTCGAGGAAAGAATTGTTTAGAAAAATTTCAATTCATCATATATTTTCTCTATAAATCATACAACAGCAAATCAATCAACTCTTTCACTTGAACTTATAACGAACTTTCAAAGAGTGTGGCTATAAAGGCGATACTTTTATATTGTTTTGCATTTCTAAATTATTCAATATTGATACCAAGAATGCGTTAGTAAATAAAAGAGCATATACATGTATACGTGCAATCTATTGTATAATGTGCGCATATCGACAAATTATGTTTCCTCGGTGATGTTCAGGGACCAAACAGTTAGAAATCCCGTAGTGTGTAATTACAGTAATAGATAAACATATAAACATGGGGTACATGCTACATACCTTTACAAACACATACACACACACACTACATATATCTATAAACACACAGATGTTCACACGTATATTTGCCCAATCAAACTAGATGATAATATACTTTACCATATGTACAAGTTCATACGGATAGTCAATTATTCACAAACGTGAACCACTCGTACATGTATTTTCACACTGTTAAGGAAATTAATATGCATGATATAAATAATATAAATAATACCTATACCGATACAATGCAGACATAAACACATATACACATATACACATATACGAGAAATACAATAGGTATACATACATATCCACAGATATATACATGTAGTACTGCTACAGTTGGTTTGTGATTCCTGTTTCTCAATTTTTCTGATGTTTTGTGGTTAAAACAAAAGAACAAATCTCCTCAAAATCTTGTAAGGTTTCAAACAGTTGAAATTACGTAACATAAGCCTTTATTAAACAGATTTTACCTGAGTGTAGGTTGAGGTTTGAAGGTCCATTGTTGCGTAGTTAAAAATGGCAAAACTAGACACTCCATCTGTAAGCATCACTTGTTGGAATGTGTTAGTCTGGGAAAAAAAATGTCTAATTACTGGTATTTATAAAAATAATGCAAAACTAAGAAGCCCTATAAATGGTATTTATAAATAAAACGCAAAATTGAAGAAGCCCTATTATGTAACGCAAAACAAAAAAAAATTATTAACTATATACATACATATATACAATATATATATATATATATATATATATATATTTATATATATATATATATATATATATATATATATATATATATATATATATATATATATATATATATATATTATATGTATAAAAGCACAAAAAAGGAAATTGTAACAACATTCACTATTCATTAGTATCGGATCAACCTCAATGAAGGTTAATGCAAATCGCTCGAGAAAAAGGGGTCAATATAAAAGCACAGGTAAGCGATAACGATACTAAAACAATTAAAAAATTGCCAAATTTTCGAAGCAATCTGTTTCTTCTCAGGACACACACAAACACTCACACAAATATAAAGACACGAAAAGAAAGATAGAAAATATATACAAAGCACTAGTCTAATAAAAACTGGTTTCTTCTATTGGCTACATATTGAGCGTTTCTATAGGAATCTATTAGATAGCGCATAGAGAAACGCTCAATATGTAGCCAATAGAAGAAACCAGTTTTTATTAGACTAGTGCTTTGTATATATTTTCTATCTTTCTTTTCGTGTCTTTATATTTATGTAAGTGTTTGTTTGTGTGTGTCCTGAGGAAGAAGCAGATTGCTTCGAAAATTTGGCAATTTTTTAATTGTTTTAGTATCGTTATCGCTTACCTATATATATATATATATATATATATATATATATATATATATATATATATATATATATATATATATATATATATATATATAGTCAAACCTGTGTATTAAGATCAGCTAATGGAATAGTCAAAAGTAGCCTTTATAGACAGGTGGCCTTTATATAGAGGTCTAATATCTAGGAAAAGATAGATACTGGGAATTTAAAATGTCATCTTTATAGACAGGTGACCTCTTAATAGAGGTGGTCCCTAAGACAGGTTTAATTGTAGATAGATAGATAGATAGATAGATAGATAGATAGATAGATAGATAGATAGATAGATAGATAGATATTAACACAAAAATTGAAATCCTCAATGAATATTACGCAATTTACACAAAAACACACACACATATCACACCTTATATGACCATTACCTTGCACACATCGGGGCTATCTGCTTTATACACACACTGAGCGACGGCCTGTTCATAAGAATCCATCACATCCTTCCAAGTTACCACCAAACCATACGTAGCATTGAATTGATCTTGTCCACTAAATGCTGCCCTAACAAAGTAACTCATATCCCTTAGATCTATGGAATTTGGCCGGAGTTGTTTATACAGCGTTTCACCCCTATAGGATTCGCCACCTATCACACCTCCGGTGGATACGGCGTCAAAATGAAATGACGCGGCAAACGGGTAGTCAACAGAAGCTGTAAATAATTCTGGGTTCTTAGAATACTTCCTAATTTTATATGATGCAGATGGTGAGAATCCAACCAAGCCATCTTTCGATACCTGCATTGAACAGAGAAGTACATGTTACGATGTGTCTTGTGTTTTGTAGGCTCAATGAAACAAATTTTCAGTCATAGTGCAATATTGTACTTAACATTACCAACTTCTTACATACGATATGAAAATCGAAGGAAAGATTGGTAACACTGCCTAAATGTGATATTAACTCGTTTTAAGCTGTCGTTGAAATCATAGATCGGAATGCTCATAAAATTCTGTCAACATAGAATATATCTAAACGAGCAGCAAACGGACTTACGTGTACAAATCAAATCACTGTTAAGTAAGCAATTAGACAAAAGCAGTCAAAATAAACATAATCTCTATCAGAAAATCCTTATATCTGTGTGAACAATACAGAAGTGAAATAATAGGATAAAAATCAGAAACAGATATCGCAGTGGAGCATATTCGAAAACCACTTTTCCATTGGCAAACGGGAAGGTTTGCCCATGTTACTGTAGATAACTGGATATTTTGACTTTGTTGTGGTGTTTCACTGTATCTTTTACATAACTAATACAAGTCTAAACAAAAGAATCTTTACTTTAGGAGACTTTCAAATGCATTTAGATCATACGTTTTACATGTTTTCAATAATATTGGATGTAACAATATGTATGTAGATACTTACGTAAATTGATTGATAATTTTGTCCGAAGAATGGGAAAATTTCTCCTTGCGCTAAATCAATTCGTGTATTATCTTCAGTAAGTTTAGTTTTTGAATCACTACTGTACATTGTAAACTCAGCTGAAAAAGAAATCACACCATCAATAGATTTCGGACCTTACCTTCCCACTGACAACAATGCACACATATTCAGATTGTGCGTAAGAACAGATAATCATAACTAACTGTGAAATCGTGTCGTACAATGCGTAATACTTCTCATAATGAAACCTTTATGTGCATTTTCAGTTGCAGTTCTTGAAATTTTGAGCCCAACTCAAGTAAAATCCTCCATAGAGAGAGTATGAACACTATTGAACTACTAGACCACATGGTTCCAGCATGGTGAGTCCACTAAACCATCGATATTTCTAGTGGTAAAGCAAACGAGGTGTAAGGGAGCAATGGCCTGTTTGATCATTCTGACCAGATGATTCAGATTTCAGTCTAAAAATAATGTTGATTTAAAACAACCTGAACATGGTATATCATACACGGCATTCTTGTATTGACACTACACTCCTTTCCTCTTTTCCATTTGATTATCGTGGTTCCTTAATTCGTGTTATGATTGTCATTATTTTCCTGACATTTAATTTTGAATAATCAAAAGTGAGCATAAACAGGCATGGTCCGTAATTGAACAATTGAATCATGTATCTATGGCATCACAGATACCCCTCACTTTATACATAAGAGAAGATTATGTAAGATACTTCCACTGCATGTTTAGTTATTTATTGATGGGTTACGAGATGAGTTTATCAAGCTAGAATATGAAATTCTTTGATGTCGTTCTTTATTTACACATTAGAGAATCAAAACTATGTATTTCAGAAAGACATAAAGTAAATATTTATCAAATCTATCAATTCATAATGAACACAGATATAATCAAATAATAAAATAATAAGTATAAAGTGATGTATTACTTACCTGTACCGAATTGTACACATGTGCACCGACATCCGTAGCTATGAGTTATGCAATGTGGCCGCGGGCATTAATTTAATTTTACCATTCGCTTGTTAAAGTGAGAATTTTATGACAATGAATTATATAAACTTACCATAACACTGTAAACATTGAAACAATAATGTATTCCATAGTAGGAAATGAGTCCTACTAGCCGCCATTTTGCTCAAACCGACGCTCTAACCCTTTATCAGTTTGAATTTAATCCTGATAAAACTCCGTCACTCCACAAATATTTCTCCTTGTCCTTTATCGAAGATGTGTTAATACCAAGGTCAATTATTGAACGGTTCATCGTAACGAAACCATCCGGATATGTGCAATTTATTCGTTTTTATATTTTCAATTATATTTTCATCTCTTGTTTAGAACAAATTGCAAGGGAAGATGTAAACTTTGAAATCAACGAGGGCCCAATTGAAAACAAAAAAAAAAACCACAAAAAAACTAAAACGAAATAATAAAAAAACCCAAATAATAATAACAATAAGAAGAAGAATAAAGATAGATAGATAGAATTGATTGAATATGGTTTTACGTCACTCCACGATTATCTTACGTATTTGGTGACGGCATCTGCCTGATGCATTGCATACAAATTTAGACCTTTGAAACGGACCCACCTGAAGCAGTGAGGGATCTTTTGAGTGCCACGCCTACCGTGACACGGGACCTCGGGTTTTACTGTCTCATACGAAAGACAGAACTTTCTACATTGTTTTTCTACATTCATGTATATATACAGTGCTGAATTATATTTGTTTCATCTGTATATAAGGGTATTCAAGGCGGTGTGAGTAGACAAACAGATGCTTACTCCTCCCGGGCACCTGGTTTTACATCTGAATTCCAGGGTTCCGTCAATGTCTACTGTGGTACATTGTTGTAAGTGCCATAGTCATGTGACACCAGCTACTTTCGTATTTTACATTCCTTTCTGGTGGCGTAATAATTGTTTCATTTCATCATCGATATTAAATGTATATCCTGTTCAAGATTAAGACATGTGACGCACGATATCCACTTCGTACTGTATTTCCAAAAAGTCCTATTTATCACGTCCACTACCGTGAATCAAGGTCAAGCATTTACCAGCGTCATACTTTACACCCACATTGCGTGAACCGAGTGTCATATAGGCCTATTGGCACTATACATGTATATATAAAAGCATAATTTGAATTAATTTTTCATTATTATCATTGGTTCACAAATCCATTATATGCATTCATTAAAACTTCAAAATTATGAAACATATATCGTAATACATTATGTAGAGGCGGTATTCCCTATGAATAATATTCTGGTCTCTTTCCTTTTTATCATTGTTGTTATCACTGAACAAATAATATACTGTAAACAGACTAGACGATTCGTTATCCAGCTAGTAATAAGGTAAACACCAAGTAACGTGTCGTCTAACGTTATTAATCATACGATAAAGATGAATCGTTTTCTCGTTCTCAGGATACTCTATCTGTATGCTTTAGCAATATGTTTTATGACGTTTCTTTTGATGCAAATGCAGTTGGAAAAGGGGGGGGGGGGGCTCTACATATCAATAGCCGCGGTATATGACGGAATTGGAAGTGACACTCACGTATTCTTACCTCTTCCTATGCTTATGAAAATAAGATAAAGTGAAACAAAGAGAATAAATACATAGAGTAATGATGCAAAACATATATCAATGAATAAAACTTTCAAACAAAATCCTTTGCATTTTCAAAGCGTGTATGTGATATTTCTCGAAATCAATCATTCGCGTGTTGGAAGTGGCAAATCAATATAGAGCATTACTATAAATAAAGTTTAAGATGCATCAAGTGTTGTGTGCACAGTAAATTTTATCCACAGAAAGCAAAAACCATTTAATTATTGTACATAAGAGGATATCTTCCATAGACATGTATCAATTTTTCATTTCTTTGTCGACAAGTTGAAGGCCGAAGGGCTACGAAGAAAAATGGCCCGCGTTTTCGTCTTCTCAGTCCGTGAAGAATCTCGAACATTTCACTTCTTACAGCTCAAAGAGATATCATGCTTTAATTTTTGTATTTAACCCCTCCCCCCCCCCCCCCCCCCCCCCCCCCCCCCCCCCCCCCCCCCCCCCCCCCCCCCCCCCCCCCCCCCCCCCCCCAAGTGAATTCAAAAATTAAAACATGACAGATATATGATTTAAGTTGTCTCGGCAAACAGTGAATTTGGGATGATCCCCCCTCCAAATTAATTTTTTTTGTTTTGCCTAATACACAAATTTATCAACTTCTAAAATACGTATCTTGTCATTGTTTTCGATTTGGGCAAATTTTATGATAAAAATGCCCACATCGAAAACAGCGGTTTTGGTATGTGCGAAAATATAAACTTCAAAATAGTCTCCGTCTCTAATAGGTGACTAAATGCAAACTGTGACGGATTAAGTAGATTAGAAATTGCGAATTTAGAAATGGTGTAGTACCAATACGGCATTCTATTTCAAATTTTCCAATAAAAATGGGAAAATATAGAAACATCTAAAGAACTACTAATCGGGGGGCATATATTACATCGGAAATATTAAATCACTAATGTCAGGAGGCCAGAGAGGTATGAGGATTGAATATGTTCTTCTTTCCCCTTGAAAACAATTCTCCCGTTTTCTGCGTATTGTACTGATGTATTTAAGTTACTACTGCTTGATAACATGGTTAATTGGTAATGCAAACAAGAAAAGCTTAAATAAACGGTCACTACACAACATTTATACAAATTCTCTTCGAAGTCCACGGACTCCCTAATTGAACAAGAACTTAAGGACATACCCGGCTTGCAAAACTTTTATAGCTCTGTACTAAAGAGTTCCTCTTATTAAATGCAGTTGATGACTAGAAAGAGAACTCTAATTTTGTCATGAATAAAGCTTCAGGTTTGCCAGGAATATTGCAAATACAGATTTTCTCTGTCTTTTCACAGAAAAGTTTCAATTTCTTTGCTTCATTCAAGGGATTGTGTGTCCAATATATTTTATTTCAAAATATAAAGAGAAAATGTCCGCCATAAAAGAAAATATTGAGTAATGTTTGTTTTGCCTATACATAGCAAAGAAAAACGTTTAAATCAATCAAGGAAGATGAAAAAACTCCATACTGTCATTTGACGTCACATCAGACGTCACTATGCGTCTCTATGATAGACCATAAGACGAAACTGGTTCAGATTTGAAGCAAATCTATACTAAACCGAATAAGTAGGATATGACATTAACTCACCTTATCAAACAGGCCTTGCCAATAACATTTTCTATTATTGGACTGATATAACATCGAATTATGTAGTAAGAACACCAATGGAACACAACTACATTTAATATTTAATACTATAACTCACATAACGAACACGTCATTGTCTAGGACAACATATAATGAAATTCACATAAATATACATCAGTAATGTAATTAAACCTTTCTATATATCAGCATCACATAATTGTTTATATTTTTAATAGACTTCTTATTGATATTTTTCTTCTTTTGATAATGATAACTGCGACAACAAACCCGCTCATCCATATGGCACATATTATGGAAACTGTAAAACCCAACATGGAGTAAATCGTTGACGTCACTTCCTGCTTAGCTGAAATAAGCACATAAAGAAATATAGGTATGCCGAGAATATTAAAACTACGTGCATGTCATTAGTAGCAAATATTTTACGATTGTATACTACAGATTTATGTTTATATGAAATTAAAATAATTATAAAAGATATGTTTCATTGATTTATGTTTAATGTCACACCATGATTATTTAAGTTTGCAACGACATCTATTTGATCATCATCATCATCATCATCATTGATTTACACTGCATCATATTCAATTCACCAATTCAAAAACCAGAACATGACACATATCTTGTATTTTGTCTTGATATGAAATATACATGCATCATCTGTTGCCCACAATCTATGTAAATAATTAGCAAATGTCTAATTCGTGGACAACTGGGATTAGAATACATACACAACTTTTTAAAACATTTGTTCTTGATAGAATAAAGAAGGATACTTGCACACACTGAGCCTAACCTGTCAAAGCGACCAACGTATGTTAAGATAAAACAGTAAATTTTGAATATAGAATATGGAATAGGTAGCAATAAACCTATGAGACAGGTAATTATTGAAACAGTTGACTATTTTAAACCGTTATCAAAGGTTTTACATGAATAACTGTACAAGAATAACATTAACAGAATTTCATATTCATCATGTGAATGGATCCAGTCATTTTGAAAAGGGAAATGTTCCAAAAATGTAATGGCTTTTGTCCGGGAATGAAGAGCTCCTCTCTCTGGTAGAAAATGAAAATGTAAAGGAAAGGGGTCTAAGCTAATAATAACTTTTCTTACGGTAATAACACCCGGAATCTCTTTATATTTTTGTTCATCATACATGTACGAAATTTGTTAGTTTAACTGACTAAACACGTGCAAACTAGACGTGCATACTGTATGGATGGGCGGGGACATGACTGGTGTGTGTAGAACTCTGATACACACGTGTATATGTACAGACTTACATGTGCATACTGTATGGATGGGTGGGGACCATGACTGTTGCGTTTTGGACTCTGATACACATGTGTATATATGCTCTCCGGCATTGATCAAAAATCCTTCCCGACATCCTGTTACTGTGATTGTCGATCCTACGGTGTAATTCTTGGAATTTTTCTCACTGTTTTTCAGGTCGAAAGGACTACATGACGGCACTGCAGAACAATACAGTATGTCAACGCTTTAGTCTGATAACATTTATTCATGATACATTATAACACAATATTCTATGGAACGCCAAATTAACATATATTCAAATATTGTACCTATACTCAAATAATTGCACCTATCTTCAAATAATTGCACCTATCTTCAAATAACTGTACCTATCTTCAAATGAATTGAAGATAGGTACAATTGAATTAAAGATAGGTGTAAATGAATTAAGGAAAGGTGTAAATAATTATACCTATGTTTAATAAATTGAACCGATTTTCAAAAAAATAACACCTATCTTTAATGGAATTGCACCTGTCTTCATTTCAATTAAAGATAGGTTCAATTGAATTATATCTATCTATGATTCATTTGAAGAAAGGTTTAACTGATTTAAAAATAGGTGCAATTGATATGAAGATTGGTATAATTGAAACATATCCACAAAGAATTTGAAGATAGGTACAATTCAATTATACCTAGGTTCAATTCTTTTTTGAGTTATTGAAAATAATGAACTCTCCTTTGGAAAGAAGTGTAAATGAATTAAAGATAAGTTAAAGAATTATACCTATCTTTAAATCTTCAAATAAATTACACTTATCTTTAATGGAATTGCACCTATCTTCAATTCAATTGCACATATCTTTAATTCAATTATACCTATCTTTAATTCACTGCATTTGTACCTATCTTCAAATCAATTGTACCTATCTTCAAATGAATTAAAGTTAGGTATAATTGAATTAAACCTATCTCTAATTCATTTGAAGATAGGTATAACTGAATTAAACCTATCTCTAATTCATTTGAAGATAGGTACAAGCATTTGAAGATAGGTACAATTATTTGAATATATGTTGATTTGGCGTTCCATAATATTCCTTTGGCTAGATAATTGTAATGATATTCTTAAGGCGTTTTCACAATCCTATAGCACAAACCTCGTGTAATTCTCATTATTGAACTCGCTTAAATGATTTATATGTTCTTAAATACAAAAGAGTTAAAATAGATATTTCATATAGGAATATACTAAACTAGATGTTGCATTCATGTTACCATTGCTGACAAATGAGACTATTTCACACACGTTTAGATGATCCAGAATGGTAACTTGTTACATGTATGCGTTATAGGCTACTTCTCGGGTTTTATCTTCAATTTCTAAGTAAAATCTTATTTTTTATCTTTTATTTTACCATAATTATTATCTTAAATGAGAAAATAAAATATGATATAAATATATGTTATTTGTGTAAGCTTCTTCATTGAACTCAAATGTAGATTTCACAATATTTATAATAGTATTTGTAAAAATTTACTGAAAAGTTGCATTATGGCCTAGGATAAAACCAACGTCCTAACCCATCATGCATTCGGAATTTCTCGCGCCTCTACTCATAAAAGAATGTTGCAATATGTAAAACTCAAAACAGATACGTACAGTGAAATATCTCCATTAATATGTGCAAAACAACCCCCACCCCCCAAAAAAAACCCCAAAACAAATATATATATATATATATATATATATATATATATATATATATATATATATATATATATATATATATATATATATATATATATATATATATATCCACGTTATGGAAATAGTCTCAGTTTATGTATCCATATTGTAGAGATAGTTTTTAGAATGCACTTCTCCATTTATAATAATTTTGTCATACTGCCGCACAGTGTTATACATGACTAACTTTCATAAGCTGTATTAGGTAAGTTGGTAAGTGGATTTCATACATAACAGGGACACAAAATAATTGGCAAACTTACATAAAGATGAACCATAATTCATACCTGACATTGGAGTATTCTAGGAATGTGTTTCCCCAATGGTTTTATATATTCTATATGTCGTTACATTGTATATTATGTTTCCCTGGTAGTGTAACCGTTATATTGTATATTTCCCTGGTAGTCTAACCGTTGCATATCAGCAATCCATCACTCAACATACTTATTTTAATTCATATTTTCATTTATTGATACATAACTTACCTATACAATGGCGAATTTAGAGCCCCACTCCGTTTTTCGGCAAAAGTATGACCGCCACTGCCGGCGAATCTTAGTGTAGTGTTTCCTTTTCCTGCTCTATAGTTATATATTTTTTATACCCAGGGTGATATATTTGTTTTCAGTAAGTAATCAACTGATAGTCGTGGCGTCGTATTAGTTATTTTACCGCATAATGCCATAACTTTCCCCTCGTAGTGTCTCTTTTTTAGTTCAGACATCTTTCCCTATTATGTCACAATTTATCCCTCGGTGTGTTTCTGTTTTAGGTCAGATGTCTTTCCTTGTTATGTCACAATTTATCCCCTCGATGTTTCTCTGTTTTATGTCAGATGTCTTTCTGTATTATGTTACAACTTACCCCTCGATGTTTCTCTGTTTTTGTTTAGATATCTCTCCATATCATATCACAACTTACCCCTCGAGGTGTCTCAGTTTTAGTTCAAATGCCTTTCCATATTATGTCACAACTTACCCACTCGATGTTTCTCTGTTTTATTTCAGATATTTCTTCATATTATGTCACAACTTACCCCTGGATGTGTCTTGTTTTAGTTAATATATCTTTCCACATTGTGTCACAACTTACCCCTCGAGGTGTCTCTGTAGTTCAGATATCTGCCCATGTTATGTCACAACTTACCCCTCGAGGTGTCTCTGTAGTTCAGATATCTGCCCATGTTATGTCACAACTTACCCCTCAAGGTGTCTCTGTTACAGTTCAGATATCTTTCCATATTATATCACAACTTACCCTTTGATGTGTCTCTAGTTTAGTTATCTTTCCATACTATGTCACAACTTACCCCTCGAGGTGTCTCTGTAGTTCAGATATCTGTCCATGTCATGTCACAACTTACCCCTTGATGTGTCTCTATTTTAGTTATCTTTCCATATTATGTCACAACTTACCCTTCGAGGTGCCTCTGTAGTTCAGATATCTGTCCATGTCATGTCACAACTTACCCCTCGAGGTGTCTCTGTAGTTCAGATATCTCTCTATATTATGTCACAGCTTACCCCTTGATGTGTCTCTATTTTAGTTATCTTTCCATATCATGTCACAACTTAACCCTCGAGGTGCCTCTGTAGTTCAGATATCTGCCCATGTTATGTCACAACTAACCCTTCGAGGTGTCTCTGTTACAGTTCTGATATATTTCCATATTATATCACAACTTACCCCTTGATGTGTCACTATTTTAGTTATCTTTCCATATTATGTCACAACTTACCCCTCGAGGTGCCTCTGTAGTTCAGATATCTGTCCATGTCATGTCACAACTTACCCCTCGAGGTGTCACTGTAGTTCAGATATCTGTCCATGTCATGTCACAACTTACCCCTCGAGGTGCCTCTGTAGTTCAGATATCTGTCCATGTCATGTCACAACTTACCCCTCGAGGTGTCTCTGTTTTAGCTCAGATAACTCTCTATATTATGTCACAACTTACCCCTTGATGTGTCTCTATTTCAGTTATCTTTCCATATCATGTCACACCTTACCTCTCGAGGTGTCTCTGTAGTTCAGATATCATTCCATATTATATCATAACTTACCCCTTGATGAGTCTCTATTTTAGTTATCTTTCCATATTATGTCACAACTTTCCCTTTGATGTGTCTCTAGTTTAGTTATCTTTCCATATTATGTCACAACTTACCCCTCGAGGTGTCACTGTAGTTCAGATATCTGCCCATATCATGTCACAACTTACCCCTCGAGTTGTCACTGTTACAGTTCAGATATCTTTCCATATTATATCACAACCTTCCCTTTGATGTGTCTCTAGTTTAGTTATCTTTCCATATTATGTCACAACTTACCCCTCGAGGTGTCACTGTAGTTCAGATATCTGCCCATGTCATGTCACAACTTACCCCTCGAGGTGTCTCTGTAGTTCAGATATCTGCCCATGTCATGTCACAACTTACCCCTCGAGGTGTCTCTGTTTTAGCTCAGATATCTTTCCATATTATCAAAACTTACCACGCATGGCATATTTTCTAGTTGTACGATCGCGGAGTTTCATTGCTCTCGTGCTCACAGCAACCGTCTTGTTTTTAGTACTAAGGTAATCATACACACAATCTTTGTCATTATCACAAAAACTCAGATCCACGTCACTTTTAATATCTTGATGGCGACACACCTCATGTTCTATTCGCAATGATGTACCAAGTATATTATGTTGTCTCCTTTGTTGAATTCTCCCTGAAAGATGACAGGATATTATATTTACCGGTATATATTTATACATATAATCGTGTATGTTTTGTTTGTAAATCTGTTAATAAGCTTCAGAACGTTTTCCTCCTTTATTACAATAAACGTATATATATATATATATATATATATATATATATATATATATATATATATATATATATATATATATATATATATATACATATATTATTCAGTAATGTATGTAAGAGTTGCACAGTTGTGATTTTTACTTATTAAAGATTATAATGTATTTATAAATTATATCATACGAACAAATGCCCTCTTCCACGTTCTTTTACACATTTTTATAATTGTTGTATCCTGTCTAGACCGTACTAGAAGTTAACAAGCATTTTATCAGGAAACTTAAATACATGTACAATATGCACTCATTATTTGTTAAAAGCAGTTTATAGAAATATGTCAATAAAAGTATCATACACATTGAATTACTCCGCATTTTCACCTCATTGTGTGACGTATTGTCCGTAAGTTTTCCCAGTAATCCATTCACCATTTCCTGTTATGAAGGAAGAGTATGTTTGGTTTATAAATTTCCACAAATGCAGAGATCTTCGTGTAGATCAGAATATTTATATACATGGAAAGTAATACACATTCAAATAAAGATGATACTCATTAAAACGAATTAAAATAGAAATTAAGGATAATATATCAATTTCTATCTCATAATAAAGGATAAATTCAAACTTCAGTGATAAGTTGTGTGTATATAGATCAAGGAAAGCCACGGTAATATGTTGGTAATATACACTCTTCTGAATAGTAAGTATTAGAAATACACAGCAAAATAACTAAATAACAATACTTAGATTATATCACATCAAATTAGATCATGTAACAAAACAAAAACCATGATAATAATGATAAATAAATACAGAGAGTGGAAAAAACAGGTAATATAAACAAACTTTGAACTTTTCTGGGATGTGAATTAAGACAAACAGCCGATGATACACAGATTCGATCTGAACTCCCATGCCGTTTTTCAACACAACGGAAATATTTGAGCTGGCTTCGTCCTGATTGTCTGGTCGCTTATTATTGGTATTGAAGATAATACTTTCTGAAATATAGGAATAATTCCGTAATTTGGACATGGTAAAGTGTATCTTTTATATTTGTGTTTTGTCCATTTTCGCTGAATTGCGGCTTTCCTTGATCCATTAAACGAAAGCAGAGCAAGATAAATTAATCAGGAACGAAAAGATACATAACGTATGAGAAAAAATCACAAACATCATCTTATACACAGCATACAACTGCCTCCGTTTATGGAGATAAAGAAGATAATGATCAATTATCTATTACTTATTGTTGCTTGGTTAAGTTGTTATGTTTATTTCTGATTTGTTCAATCAACTAACATACAAGTACAAGATTTCAACAGGGATTCTACAATTTAACATAAACGTACTTGATAAATCATGTCTGAAAACTGAACGATCGCCTAAGAGGATGTATTCGCCGTTCACTTTTATATCTAGGTTTCGTTTCTTTCTTATTTCCTGTTTCGTTTTCAACCGGACCTCTATTTTTTCTCCATCAGTCTGTATTCCGATGCTGGTTAATGTCACCGACTCGTTAGCGCTTTGATCTAAGAAAGAACATGCACGATTGAATTAACATCAAACTGTACGTAACATGCAATATCAATAAATACAGTTTCAGCTGATTATTAAATTCAGTCATTATTATACTAATTACCGCAATGTGATTCACATAAAATCCATAACTATCATTCTTGCCATACGAAACAATGCAAATATTTTATATGTTGTGTGATTTTACTTTAGCAAGGACTTTACTACATTGATTTCTCTTGATAAAAAACAAACGTCGGGTAATTTGTGTTTTTTATTTCTTCAGAACTTCGGATATATTCGGAAAACACAATGTTTGCAAGAATCAATAAACATTTATATTCAATAGTATATATACATTGTGTGATATCAACGGCTTTTCACTCCTTTTCTCTCCAGGAGTGAAACGCAGTGGGTATCACTCTATGGTATATACAAAGCTAAAGGTTTAAATAGGATTTAATTTTTGCGCCAATGTAAAAGTATCTCGTGAATTTACAATATATCTATATCGGTTGTTCTACCCAAAAAAAAAAATTGAATATATACTCTTAGTCATATGCTGTTCGACATTCGAAACATAGAACAGACTTACATGTTTGTTTTCTTCTATTTGTTTAAACAATAGAAGGAAAAGACTCTTACCATCGTTACTTATATACCCCGAGAGGAATAACAAACAATAACAAGAAAGGCAATTCCAAAGGTCTATCTTAATCTTATTTTATAGTATACTATTATAGAAGTATTACACTGCATAGTATACTCTATATAAAATTATACTAAACCTGCTTTTGGATTGAAAATATTCTTTTGAAATCGCCCTTGAATAATGACGCCAGGAGCCTCTACCAGAACATAATCTCCAGTACTGCAGATTTTATCTGAATGGCCTTCAAATGTTCTGAAATGACCTTGACCGTACAAGGAAGCTGCAAGGTAAAGCAGTATTGTTCATGTAGGTTGAAAAAAAGGGTTGACTATTGAATATTCATATGACAAAACTAGAATTAATGACCGCAAATGTATACCCATGATGCATATTGTATACCCATGATGCATATTGCTACAATATAGTTTTGGAAAACACTGTCTTATCACTGCTTATAACCAAACCAAACAAAAGTGTCGAATTCTGCTTCATATCTAAGATGTTTTGTTTACTGCACATGAAATATCAACAACATACCATGAGAGACAATATAGATATACAAATGTAGACGGGAAATATACAATATAAACCTGAACGGGACATGGGCAACATGAATACCTGTATAATGTACAAGGTGATAAGTGGATCATATGACTGCCATTATCATCAAATCCTCCTTTTTATCATATGACTTGAATGAATTACAGACGGCTTCCGAACTCATCTACTTTCAGTTTCGAACTACTGGAAAGCGCTTAATTTATGTGTGTTAACACAATCAAAATCTGCTTTTTAAATGGAGACCTTTATGTTATCGCTAAGTGCAAATTCAGATGGCGCCGATCCAGAATTTAATGGCCAAGGAGCCCATCACAGACAAATTTCTTGAAAAGGGGACACGACAATGTGGAAAGGGATGCCATTTTATTACAAAAATGAGAAAAATAATCATAAAATGTCAATTTGCGAAATTCTTGGAAAAAGCTAGAGATCTGGACCCCTTGATCCGCCCATAAACTATACCTATCTTATTTGGTATATACGATCTACAATCCGCAGTTGGTCGCATTTTCGTAAATTTATGGCAAACATTAGATTTTGACCATTCACAGCAATATTTCATAGGCACTTCATCGGAAAGTAGATATGACATATATGGGACTATTCCATTGTTGATGTACGGAGGGGTGCCAGCGATGTCACTCCTCGAAGGCAAACTCCCACCATAACTGTAATCTACTGTAGTCATTAGAAGACCGTCTTCAGAATAACAGCAAGTGTTTGCAGCATCAAAAAATCTACAACGATAACAAAAATGTCTCTTGTCAACATGGGTCTCCCTTAATAACGTACATAGTTTGGTCTCTCGATACTCGAATGGACAAAGGCGTTGCGAAGGACACCGCTGGCCTCTGACAAGTCTGGGTTGACCTGAGGTCAAGACAGAATGATGGGAAGGAATTTCAATGTTTTCATGGTTTTGTTTTGATTTTGTTTCTTCTTCCTCTAGAAGCAGAACGCCATTAGAGAGGTGAAATAAATCGGGATAGCTTCAAACAATTCATTCTGATGTACAGCAAGAAGATTGGTTAAGAAAGGATTGAAATGAGCGTTTACAAGAGTAAATAAACGATTATTCACTAAATACTTTTAAGCTTCTGAGTTTTTTAAATTTTAGACATGAAATCAATTGAATACAGGTTGTACAGCACAAGTTTTATACTAACGACTTTTGAATGGACTCTACACAATGTACAGCGCCTTTGTGGTCCATACACGCACCATCGCCAAACATGTTACAATGTCTACTGGCCGTCCATCTACTGATGTCCACTAAAGCCTGCTGGACAGTACACGGACATTCCGAGATTTCTCTGAACCATCGTATGCTTTCCTTGTCTTTCTCATACCATTCGTTACATTTGTAGGTGGGCCAGTCGTCGCCATGGAGTCCAGTCATCACATGATTCCTGAACCACACAAGCGGCATTATTTTGCTGTTTAAAGATCTACCAAGTAAAGAATTTATGAAATCAATGTATGTAGAATGTATATGCAGTTTGAAAAATAATATAACATTATTTATATTTATGCTAAATTTCAATATTGCTTCAGAAAAATTATCATTAGTTCTTAACAATTACCTTATATACTCAATATGAGAACTTCTACCTGTGCTTGTGCGTTACATGAAAATGTACGCTAATTAATATTTATATAAGCGCATGTTCTAAATTTGGGTCGTGATATATTTTGTAGCATGATATAAGCCTCCTTACTATTAACTTCTTGTGTGTTTTGTAGCAAATGTATAAGCTTCCATATGATTGGCTACTACTATGTTTTATTAAGGAGATTTAAGCTCACCTCCTGAGA
This sequence comes from Pteria penguin, assembly GCA_035048485.1. Classification (NCBI taxonomy): domain Eukaryota; kingdom Metazoa; phylum Mollusca; class Bivalvia; order Pterioida; family Pteriidae; genus Pteria; species Pteria penguin. The sequence goes on along the minus strand of CM068585.1, from coordinate 19,599,600 downwards.
TTGGTTATTGAATATATTGAACAATTTTGTAAAATTTGCTAGTCCTGCTTTCTGAGATTAGATAAAAGCTAACCTTCTATGATTTGCCAGTGATGAGTTTTGTAGTTTGACCTCCAGGAACCCCACGTCAAAGAGAGTACAGTCGGATCCTATACATGGATAATCGGACACGGTGAATGTATGTTGTTCAAGTGACACTGGGATGTTTCGACCTACATCAGTGATGATGTTCCACATTCCCTGTAGAAAAAAAATAAAATCTACCATAGTGTTTTCAAGTGTTTCAGACGTTTCTTGTTATAACACTCATATGTACCTATGTTACGATTTTATCTATAACCGCTTATAAAGACCAACATGATCTATATATATGGGACTTTTTCACAAGCTGACATATTATCTTACGACAAATTTGAAAAATATATGATATTAAAAAACATGCGCGGATACAGAGGGGGGTACCGGGGGTCTGGAACCCCCCCCCCTTGGCATCCGAAAATTTTATCCCCAAAAAAGGTAATATTTGTGCATTTTTGGGGTTGGACCCCCTAGTCTAAGAGAAAAATTTACCTTTTTTGGTTGGACCCCCTCTGACGAAAATTTCTGGATCCGCGCATGTTAAAATATGATTAATGAGTAGTCATAATATACATAAATATGCTCGAGGACAATAGATTAATCACATAATTGTATTATATATACAGGTATGTACATGTATACCTATATGATCAAGATACACGTATATAATGACCGTTTACTAAAACCGTGATTTAATGAAGTCTTTTGTAAAGGAGAAATGTATTTCAGCCACCATCTTGGGTCTGCTTGCTTAAAAACATTTATACAAATCATAATACGTCATCACGTACCATAAATAGTCACCCACGTGACATCTTACGTATTACTCATATATATATATATATATATATATATATATATATATATATATATATATATATATATATATATATATATATATATATATATATATATATATATATATATATATATATATAATTTTTTTTTTCAAACCCTGTCCATAAGAAGAGGATGACGAGTACCCATATTCAGATAACCCACAGCTGGAAGTGTCCCTTATGTTGAGTAAGCTTGCACTTCTCGTTACGCTGCGTAGTAAACTTGCACATTTCGTCATGCTGCATAAACATGCACTTTTCTGTGATCCGTTTGTCAAAAGTGTAATTTAAGCAAGGGAAAGTATTGTGGATCTATTATCAACACAGGGCCACGTCTTAAGGCTAGGCTTGAGGATTTTGTTGTGTCACTATATTTGGTTATCTGTGTATGTCATCTTCCCTACCTCCATTCAGCAGAAAAAATTAATTACATGAAACCAAACACGATTGCACGAAGTATTACATACTGCATCATATTTTGTTTTATTAATTTATAAAATGAAGTATCTTATATTTACCCAGTTAGTATTTTCATAATATGCAATGAGTTGTACGTCTACTAAGGCGTCCCTGTGTTGAGACAATTCGTGCATATTCCACGTTATTGATATTGTCCTTACTAATAGCAGATCTGCCTCTGACAACAGTGTATGAACTCGGGGTAAACTGTCCAAGGGATGTACTGAAATACACAGATCAATAGTAAAAACTGGTTTGGGATTTCAAATACGACCTTAATTCTTAAATATCAATTGTAATGCAATAAGCGTTCTATAGAATGAATACTTGAAACACAAATTAGAACTGTAGTAGATGAATCGTGGAACCATGACTGTTATGTTAACTAATGATTACGGGCCATCTCAGTAGGGTGATTTGTCCTGTATATTACTGTGATACATATAAAGGTGACTGCTACTTTACTGAACATATGTCGCCTTGGCAGTTACAGGGATAGGGGTCTTGGGTGTGAAGGTCACATCCTTAGATTCGACAAATTTACTTTTTTTTCTAGCTGGTTTCGTTGTAATATTGCTACATTTACATAATGGGACGTGGTTGGATTTTCTCTCAGTTCGTGTCTAAAAGTAGTCTCAACGTAGAACATTTTATGGCTTTTGGTGTTTATTGAATGGATGATAACAATAAAACAAATAATTAACTTATGAATTAAAAAAACCCAGCTTACCAATATAAATAATTGTTGAATAGTAATAGGATTCTCCATGATCAGTCGACAGAGAAATTTTGACACGTCCCCTCTGAAGAAGTTTGGGAACGGGACAAGATGCACGTGTTGTGCTAAGAACTACGCCGGATGACTTGATAGCAAGAGCTTCGTCATGGCCAAATTTACAAACGATTTTGTCTCTTGGTGTCAAACAGGGTCCTGATACATTAAGAAGTTGACCACCGAGCATATCAGCAAACGTAGGATATACAACCAAGGCACCTGGAATGAAACAATGGGATGTACAACCAAGACATCTGGAATGAAAAAGTAGGACGTACAAAAAAGATATCTGGAATGAAAAAGTAGGATGTACAAACTAGACATCTGGAATGGAAAAGTAGGATGTACAAAAAAGATATCTGGAATGAGAAAGTAGAATGTACAACCAAGACATCTGGATTGACACAATGGCATGTACAACCAAGGCACCTTGAATGAAACAATGGGATTTACAACCAAAGCACCTGGAATGAAAAATTGGGATGCATAACCAAGACATCTGGAATGAAAAATTAGGATGTACAAACAAGATATCTAAAATGAAAAAGTATGATACACAACCAAGACATCTAGACTGACACAATGGCATGTACAACCAAGGCACCTTGAATGATAACATAAGATTTTTAACAAAGGCACCTAAATGAAAATGAGGTACAACAAAGGCATGTAAATTGTTAAATTGACACAATGGGATGTACAACCAAGGCATCAGGAATAAAGAGTGGATTGTGCATCAAAGGCATTTGGATTAAAACAATGGGATGTACATCCAAAGCACCTCGAATGAAATAGTGGTATGCACAACCAAGGCACCTGCAATGGAAGAGAGGGATGAACAAGCAAGGCATCTCGAAAGAAGCTATGGAATGTATAATCAAGGCATCTGGAATGGAGAAGTGGAATGAACAAAACGGCACCTGGATTGAAAAATGTTCAACCAAAACGTCTGAAATGAAACAATGAGATGTACAGCGAAGGCACCTGGAATGAAAAAAGAAGGATGTACGGATGAACGACCATGGCATCTGGAATTAAACAAGGGGATATACAACCAAGGTACCTTGAATACCTTGAAAAGTGAAATATATTTCTAAGGTATCTGAATTGAAACAGTGGAATGAACAACCAAGGTACCTGAATGAAACAATGATGTATACAACCAAGGCATCTAGAGTGAAAAAGTGCATTGGTTATTAAAGCTTTAAATGAAATGGAAGGCCTGATCTGATAACATTCGAAACTCAGGATTTAGATATGTATTACATGTATATCATTCCTTTTTGTCATCAATAGTGCATATGCAGTTTAGACTAGTATAGAGTTTAGTTTAATGACTGTATCCTTTTATATCACACTATAATAATATTTAATACCAAAATTATGTCTGTAGTTATGACATCCGCCTCGAACGACAAAACTGTCATCAACTTTGTACATATACCGCCCTCTGGCGTCACTGCCGGTATTCCGATGAGCTAATTTGACTTTATCAAAGTGCATCACTTCCGTCCATCCTTGTCCGTAACCGCCATTAAAACCTGCCTTTAATTAATAAGAATGTAATTGGACCATTTTTTCAATACGTTTGGATTACATCATAGCTCGTCATACGAGGATGATAAATACTTCATCCTTTTGATGTTCTTATCAAGTATGTAAAACAGATTGGATTCATTTTAGTGGCCTATGAATGTCCACTATGGTGACAACCAGTTTAAGGGCTTTTCATAAATATAGCATCTTTAAAAGCTTTCACAAAACGTTTGATTATAACAAATACATCTGATATTACTGCGCTTTAATCCATATATGTATTTACATATACATATACATACACATTGAATTTAAATATTCCTACGAATTGAATACTTTATACATTACTGTTTTAAAACAGTTTATATTTGCAACATTATTCTTTATATCTCTAACTTCAAAAAAAAACCCCAGAAAAGAAAGAAAGGAGTTGATACACAAAAATATCCTTTTGAAATTCCGCTGTGATCTTCAAAAAAATAATTGTTCATTCAAACTTACAAATTGTGTCAGATATAGCCTCAATGAATGGATTATCTAATTGTCTTGTGGCTATCACTCCAGTCAATGACTTTTCTGCATAAGATAACTTTATAATACATTTCTTTTCAGCACTTTTCCAACCCCTTATTTTTCAATTTATCATTTTGTTTTTATCAAAACTTCTCAAAGCATTCCCACTAGTTTTGAAAAAGAACATAAACTAAATTTATAGGTAACAAGAAACATTGAGATTGTCCAGAAATCTTCTGTCACTTGCCTCATTTAACCTGCTGACATGGATTTTACAATTTTGCTATTTCCTTTTATCACCTGAGAAAGGCCAAGTGGCCGAAATGTTGTGGACAATTTGGGTGCTTCTTATTATTTATCTATTTAATATTTCCCTTTGGAGGACTTATTATCAATTCTTAAATCAAATTTAGACAGGAACATTTCAAAACGTAAACATCATAAAAGCTTGAGGTACGTATACGTGGCGGGTAACTATGCCATATCGTACAAATCCACAGGTAGAAGCTGTTTGCTAGGAGGTGTAAGAGAGGTTTAGAAATCATACATGTGTGTATGTATAAATCTACTTTAGAAGGGAAATCCCAAAGTTACATGCCTACGACGTCATTATTAATAGTGCGTAGTTATAGTCGAATCGCTATAAGTTATAAGGTACGGGTGATTCGCCTCTGTTACAAGTAGATAAACGCATGTACGTGTAACTATAAATCTCAAAGTGATAATTTGTAACTTTTTGGCGTAAACATACAGTTTAGATATCAAAAGTTTAATGGCATAATTATAATGGTGAAATATCCCTTTCATTCTGTTTTATCTAAAAAAAAAAACGCGTGCACTTCACCTTTCTAAACAGTCGAAAAAAAGTGTATACATAATTCTACGTGACGTCATATCGTCTGTGACCTTTATAGTCTTTTTAATTCACCATTCCACGGTTCGATACAGAGCGCGACATTCAGACGATTTTCAATTGTTCTCTTTATGACGTCATATTGACGTTATCTGTCGGAGTTTTGTCGGACCTCAGATGACGTCATCATAATGAAAAATTGTGTTTTGTGGAAGGGTGAATTTACTGTAGAAAGGATCCGACCTAAATTTTATATCCTCTGTTTATCCAAAATTAATGCATTCTTTATTGAGAAATTGTTTTGAGGAGATACCACAAAATAGAAATATATAGAAATATGTATTTCCCGGAAAAAATTGTTGATTTATTGAAATATTAAATATTGAAGGGACACATAGCAAGAAGACACTAGACTAACTGTACACCAAAGCACCTCTTTACATTATTATTACTCTATAATTGTGCTTACTACATTAAGATTTAACACAATACCTGGAATGTTTTCTTTGCAGGAATATTCATGTCGTCATAATTCATTATAGCCACAGTGTAAGCATGATCCGTCAGCAGCACTAGTTGAAAAGTATTTTGCTGAAAGGGAAACATGTCAATGACTCAGATGCATAAAACTGCCCATTTTTGTTTTTTTACATGAAACTGTTTTCAATGATAGATATATATGCAGATCCAAGATTTGTACGGAGAAATTTGCTGACAACCATACCTACATATATAATATATAATCCAGCTACTGTACTCGTACGCCAAAATCTAGGTATGTTATATAAAGGAAATATACCTTTTTAATAATACAGCATATGGAATATTAACCAATTTATCTGATATACCTGTACTAATGACAAAAACCCAATTTTTGGATACTTAATTCATTTTTACTGTATTAGTAGATATTTCAGTATATATGGCAGCACACCAGATTTCTTACCTAACGACTGACACTTCCTATCAGGCTGGTACCGCCACCATACTGGATTTCTTACCTAACGACTGACACTTTTTACCAGGCTGATACCGCCACCATACTGGATTTCTTGCCTAACGACTGACACTTCTTACCAGGCTGGTACCGCCACCATTCTATATTTCTTACCTAACGACTGACACTTCCTATCAGGCTGGTACCGCCACCATACTGGATTTCTTACCTAACGACTGACACTTTTTACCAGGCTGATACCGCCACCATACTGGTTTTCTTGCCTAACGACTGACACTTCTTACCAGGCTGGTACCGCCGCCATTCTATATTTCTTACCTAACGACTGATACTTCTTACCAGGCTGGTACCGCCACCATACTGGATTTCTTACCTAACGACTGACGCTTCTTACCTGGCTGGTACCGCCACCATACTGGATTTCTTGCCTAACGACTGACACTTCTTATCAGGCTGGTACCGCTACCATACTAGATTTCTTACCTAACGACTGACACTTCTTACCAGGATTGTATCGCCACCATGCTGGATTTCTTACCTAACGACTGACACTTCTTTCCAGGATGGTACCGCCACCATACTGGATTTCTTACCTAACGACTGACGCTTCTTACCAGGCTGGTACCGCCACCATACTGGATTTCTTACCTAACGACTGACGCTTCTTACCAGGCTGGTACCGCCACCATACTCATTTAGGTATAATAACGATGACGTAGCGATAAACAATCATCAGATTAAACCAAACTACCATATCATGAAGACAATAAAGTTGTTAATGGAATGTAATAAACTGAACAAATGAAAACCGCAACGAGGCCACAGTCATATAGATGTAGTTCTAGAAATGGTCCATACTTTCAAAAGTGGATAACTAAATACTTTCTGTATACAAAAACGTGTCGTGCCTGATCACAAAACCATCAAATCAGGTTGAAGTCAGAAATTTAGAAAAAAAAAAAAAGATGGTGGTGACTTTGTAATTACAACATTTTTGTATTGTAATTTTCTGACAAAGGGTGTATTTGAATGTAACATGTGCATATAACATACTTTTCCAAAGTATTCCATACTAAGCCATGTGACAATCATTATCCAAGACGGCTGAAAATGATTCATTCCAAGTACTGAATTTTGTATGTATCTCCCGAACCACTCTGTCTCTGTATCAGTATTATTGAGAACCCTTAGGTATACGTCACCGCTGTTCTCAGATGACTGGAACCGGAACACGGCTATAAAAGGGGCATCTGTAGCTAGTTCCTGCAGATCGTCCCTGCTGCTGTACACTGACTCGGTATAATGTATACCCGGAGTAAAACCGACCATACCATCCCGGGATATCTGTCATATATAAAAATCATCGTCAGTGTATTATACATATGCTGCAAATCTAGTGTTGCCTTCTTAACTTAGAATGCATTGTATTCCATAATATCGTACCTTTTTAGAATAGAAATTGTTCAAACCAACTTCAATGTTGATGTCAAGTTTCACACTAAAGTAGATTTGCGATGCTTAAAGTTTAAAACATTTATCATCTTAAACTCATCTAGAGATTGTCATGGAGAACTTTAAGGCAACACACTTGATTTATTATTTCGATTATCTTAACACTGACGCTCATCCTATAAATAATGTGTTAAATTCCTCCTTATTTCAGTCTTTTCTGATAAAAATTCTTTTACCTATTACTTTCACACCTTTTAGAAATTTAATTAAACACACATGCTTATGTTAGCTTTTGTGGCATTTACGCCTTCCTCTGGATCTGTTAAAACAACTTTGTCGGTATTCCTGGTAATTGGCCTACACACTTAGAAGCTGTGTTAATTATACCGATTAGTGTCATGCACGTCCGCGACTAAGACCTCGCCCACTTTTTTGTTACAATAAATTCCAATTCAATTCAATAGTTTATTATAGTGTCACATTTTGATATAAGTACACATACAACAACATGCAGTACACAAATTAAAAATACAAGTAAATATATCAAAATCCGGTCAAATTTGACATATGAGACACTTTCCATTAAAACATCTTTACAGTTAAAATCTACTTAAATTTGAATGGTATAATTTTTGTAACCTATTCGTGACATGTTTACTAATTGTTATAGATGCGACTCAGGGTTCGAATCTAAGTGAAAAATGAATCCAACAAATTCTTTTTAATCGATTATTTTACAAACGTTAGATTTATTGTGTACGAAATCGACTCTTTTTCTAACAGGTCAACTTTGTGAAATTGATTCTAAATCATTTTTTAAAATCTTGAATCAATTATTTTTTCAATGTTCATTTTAATCTTAATCTAATTCTATCAAATTCAGAATTTGTAAAATTGTTATATGTAATTACTTTTTTCTATGATCAATGAGTGAATGAAACTGATTGGTTTAATAGTAATACTATGTTAAATTATTCATATCTCTTTATATAAATTGCTTTTTTTAATGTTCACTTTCCATCGATTCCTTTCCCAATAAAGTTTGATTTTTTTAAACATACAGAATCGATTCTTTTCCTAACGGGGGGGGGGGGGGGGGGGGGGGGTCTCTCTCTCTCTCTCTCTCTCTCTCAATGATAGGGGTTCCGTCGTTTCTCATTACAATTTACACAGGGATAACGAACTTGCGTCCTATATCTAACCAAGTCACTATTTATTCATTCATACTATGGGAATCTAGAATCTCCTCGAGTTCCAGATCGAAAGACATTAGTCGAAGGTGACATACTTCGACATAATCCCAACCGAGGAGTAACCGAGGCGTTAGCGGAAGTTGGGATGTCAAAATATGTCGCCCGAGACTGATATCTTTCGATCTTGGACGAGGTGATTTTTAATTCTTTTTCTCGCCAAATAAACCCTCCTTCTACCCCCTTTCAGTGCTTCTTCATTCCTGACACTTTACACATTTTCGTCCTAGTTTCAATACTACGCTAAAAGATAGTTCCAGATAGGAAAGTTATTTTAATAACAATAATAGTGTGTAACAAGAACATGAAACCAGTCAACGTAAGTAAACAAACATATAAGTATAAAAAGAGTTGATTAAACTTTTTTTGTATTTCATTATGTATAGTAATAATTACATGTACGAAGTAATAAACCGTGTTAGATCGATGTTCCAGATCGATTAATCTAGAACCCTACTTCCTATGGAATTCTTCAGTCTCGTATGCGAGAAATACATGTACATGTATCAATTGTTCTAAGAAGAGCTCTATGACATCCACATGCGACCAGATCATATGAGAATTCGACGATGTTCAAATCCGTTACATACACGGTTTCGTACTTCTGTGAACACTACACAGATTATGTTGGAAATCGTGAATAAAGTTAATTAGTTAATGATCATTTTATTGGGACACAGGTCGCAAGTATGCAGTGCAAGTATTTGAAAAAACAAAACTGTGAAACCGTGTTCCCTCGGAGGAACGGGAAAATTTCATGTTTTCATCGATTTTCGTTCTGACTAAAACCCACCACCACCAATTCGTCCGTATAACTAAATTGTATCTATTAAAATTGTATGTTTCTACTTTCCTTTTTTAATAGTTTAAAGTGACTGCATGAATAGTTCTCACTTTAAATTATTTTAAAAATCATTGAAATGTTCTCAAGATTGCGTATCCTTTACGAATCGCTGTCTTCTAGTACAAGTTCATCGTCGGCTAAAGTTTTAATATGGTTTGGGTTCTTCCTTTTTTCCCTTTGTGACGATCACGGACAGATTTTTATCGGGTTGGGAAAAAAGGAGCGAATTCAAAGTTTGCCCCCTTCCCTCATTCCTCTTTTGAGATGCTTCCTACACGCTCGTAAAACACGGTCTCTGTTCTGGAGGCCGTGGTATTCAAAGCGGGATAACTCTGTTTTACAGTAAATGTTTGATAAATTTTTTTTCTTTATTTCAGTTTTTATTTCTTTTCAATACATATCTAATAAACTATCTACGTACCACTATCGCATTTGTCTTGCAAAAATATAAAGTAGATGAAATATCTTTAATAGAAAAATGTTGATAGCAAACGATTCATTTATCCAGAGAAAGGATTGAAATGTATAGGGACGAACGTAAGTGGATAGTATTAAATCACTTGACACATTAACCTCGAGCAGAGAGGTCAGTAATGAGTACGTCCTGTTTTTGTGTCCAACCTTTTGAGTTAATTACATAACAAGCGACCATTGTCACTATATTGATTTGTTCCCTGCCAGTAATTACTATGTACGTAAGCATGTCGAAGTACACAAAAGTCAACGAAGTTTGTAAAACGGACAAAACACACTATATCATATGCATTAACAATATATCATGAAAGGTCTACTATTTAAATCATGTGGGACCTCATCTTCGATTGCCAGGGATACGAGAAAAGCGGGTGGTGTCCTTGACAAGCGACGATGGTGGTGCCTCATGATGCGTTTACCACGTTTGGTAGTAATTAATAAAACATGTACATAGGCCGTCCAACACACAACTGAAATAGACGGTTTATACCATATACACTATATATTTTAAATGACAACTTGATTTGTCAATTTCATTCATATGTAACGATGTGATATCGTGATGCCAAATAACGATTTAATATCGACTTGCTGATGTCACTTCATGATGTAATATCGACTTGCTGATGCCATATAACGATGTAATATCGACTTGCTGAGATCACTTGACGATGTAATATCGACTTGCTGATGCCACATGACGATGTAATATCGACTTGCTGATGCCACATGATGATGTAATATCGACATGCTGATGTCACGTAACAATGTAATATCGAATTGCTGATGCCAAATGACGATTTAATATCGACTTGCTGATGTCAATTAACGATGTAATATCGACTTGCTGATGTCACTTAACAATGCAATATCAACTTGCTGACGTCACGTAACGGTGTAATATTTACTTACTGATATTGACAATGAGTCTCTAGTAATGTTTACAAAATTTAAACCCAACTCGCTAATGTACAAAACTGTATATGTTGAAAACATGGAGATGTAAATTTAAAATGCTTCCTTTTCAATAAGTTAGATAAAATAGTCAGTTAAATAGTATTATTTAGCACTGTTTTTAATGTTCGTGCTGTAACGGAAATAGTCATTGATACATTATACTTACATATATCTTCTCGTACAATCTTCCATGAAAAGGAATAAATGGATAGGGTACATCTAATACAAAATTCTTCTTCAGCTGTCCGAGTGTGGTATTACCTTTGTAAAACATGGCTTCGTCTTTCAAAAAGCCTACAAATAGGTAATAAATATATGAAAATAAAGGCCAGTTATAGAATACTTCAGTAAGACAAAGAAAAAAGAAAAAACAAACAAAAACAAATTGCACACTTTCTGTTCCTGAAAAAAACAAAAACATGCTTACCTATGACAACATGTACAATCAGCAGCGACACAACCAGACGATACCCACGTACAATCGACATGGTGTATCCGTACCTGTACTTTTATGGTTTTTCCCTGTATCACATTAATGACAAGAGTAACAAAATGTCCATTCAGCGTGTGAGTATGTATAGGCCATCGGGTTTACCAATCACCCCTCAAAATAATCCTTCACTTGACATCAAAATTGGACAAAAGTGACATGGTCTGGTGACTCCATTAAATGGTTTATTGTAGTTTAGCGTCCTTGTTTGTACACTAAGTATATATTTCAAGGTGACATTGAATTTGAAATCTGAGATAAATACCCCATCTACCGATTAAAAAAAGAATGAAAACAACGATATATATCTTTTAAAAAGCGTTTATTTTTATAAAGGAATCAGTCTACGGGGGAGAAAGGGAATCACCTAAAATACAAAATGTGTCAAATGAAATTCAATTTACATATCTCTATAGTGTATTATAATATGCAGAGACATATGTGTATGTATGTCTTTGAAATATGCTATATATTTTCGTAACATAGTGACTTTATTTGTATACTTTGTTTGCACAATAATCGTTGGACAATGAAGGTCGACACTAACCATTGAATAGCATTTTACGTATGCTAATATTTGATTTATACAAGAAAACAAATTATAATTTTAAACAGCCTTCATGTGCTAGTTCATCCGGAAAACCGAGTCGGATGTGAATGTAGTTATACGTTTAAATTTTACATGCAAATCGCTCGCGCAAATGATTCAGTCAAGAACTTATCCAACATTATATATATATATATATATATATATATATATATATATATATATATATATATATATATATATATATATATATATATATATATATTAAATATATATATATATATATATATATATATATATATATATATATATATATTATATATATATATATATATGACCTATTATTCTTAATATTTATTTGAAAAGGCATATTAGCTGTTTCCATATAAGTCAGGCGAAAGAAAAATCACACATGCTTTCTAGGGAAGACACGCTTTAACCGGCGTGACGGTATTCGCTATCACATTGTCATGTGACCTTCCTAAAAAACTGAAAAAGATTTCACGTCCTGGTCTGGTTTTCCAACACTCAAAACCGACGCGGTGCTCCGGACGGTACTAGTTTTCATTTTCACAACTAGCCCTTTTCCCGATAGCCTTTCTTTCTTTCTTTCTTTCTTTCTTTCTTTCTTTCTTTCTTTCTTTCTTTCTTTCTTTCTTTCTTTCAATAACAATGATAAATGGTATTACAATAAAAACTTTCCGAAGGAAAGTATGAAATATGTGATAAGAAACGCTCAATGTCCACACATTTTCGACCACTTAGCCTTCATCAAGGGAAAACTTTAATATTATTATAATTATCATAATTATTATTATTATTATTATTATTATTATTATTATTATTATTATTATTATTATTATTATTATTATTATTATTATTATTATTGTTGTTGTTGTTGTTGTTGTTGTTGTTGTTGTTGTTTATTTGTGACATCGAGTGTCTCTTCTTACATCTTAAGGTATAGTATAGTATAATACTTAATTGATCAAATGTAGTAATTCATATAGATTTTTACATTCCATAATACAAGAAACAAATGTATATAAGTCACATGAGTAGTACAAAACAGACATAATATTTTAAAGTGTTTTTTATTTCATCTTTAAATTATCTTTACATAATGAGCAAATGCGTTTGTCAAAAGGTATATTTTTATACCGACTTGTTAAATAGGTAAACAATGAGAAGATAGGCGTAGTTTACAAATCAATTTCTTATACTGCATATATCTATATATAGGCTTGATAAGATATTTTTGTAAAATTACATTATCAATTAGATGTTTACACATGGAGCATTTTGAAGAAGAATTAATGTCTGATGTGATAGTCTGCCTATGAATGTCAATAAGACGCCTTTTTTTTCATTTGTTTGGATTTTTTTTTTGGGGGGGGGGGGGGGGGGGGGGGTTGTTGGTTTTATTTGGGGGGGGGGTTTGTTTTGTTTTTGGGGTGTTTTTGGTTTTTTTTTTTAATTTTTGGGTTTTTTGGGGTTTTTTTAGGGGGGGGGGGTGTTGTTGGTTTTTTTCCCTGATACATGTACATATCATGGGGAATCTTTCCAATTTACAACCATAGATAGCAATACTAGAAGCGTACATATTAAATATAAACAATGATAAAGGAGTTTCATGATTAAAGCTCATATCACTCCATTTCTTTTTTTTATGGAAAAATTGCTTTCCTGCAATACAGAGATAATTGCTTCTGGGTTTTAACAGAATAAGACCATTTGATAGTGTATGCAGATAAAGACTAACATGAACTGTAAACCTGCAATACGTTAAGAGAATATAACAATAATTATCACCTGTATACAGCGCTCCAGCCAATTTTCATTTGGTCATTATTAAAGTCGGTCAGCATAATTTTGCAATCTTCGTCGTCATCCTCTGGTATGCCGAAAAAACAATAGTTTATTGGTCAAAAGCAATACAGCTTATAGACATTATAATACACGTAATAATACAACTTGAATTCCATAATACATTGTCAGAAAAAAAGACAGTCTATTAATCATACATAGATCGACATAAATAATTCTGTAAAACGTCTTAATCATACATACATAGATAATTCTATACAACTTGTTTTCTTATATTAAAAGCATAATTAAAGAGTCAGTATCCTTACTCACATCTATAGTTCTATTGAATTTCTAGACCGAATGTTTTGTTGTATATTGATAGATGATATATAAATTAAGACGTACAAACTTTTAGAGTTTGAACTGAAACGATGACAGAGTTATCAACGTTCGAATAAGATTCATTAACGCCAACGCAGTCTAAATATTTTAAATGAATTTCCCTCAGTGGGCTTCTAAATTTCGAGCAAAGTACTCTGTGATGTTCATGCATACAGGCCATAATATGGAATGAAAATCCAAAGCAGACATCTTTATAACTTGCATTTGTGACGTAAACAGAAATGATTATGTTTAACTAATCCGACTTCTCACACATAGGCTACTGATTCATTGCTCTGCACTGTACAGGTCTACGGTAACACTATCAGATAGAAAGCCTGCTGTCTCGTGGTTTGTTCTTAAACTTACTTCTGATTTTATGGAATTCTGTCTGTCTCTGTGGTCTCCAATTCACACCTCTGCATTTGCCTTTCCATATTCACGGGATTTATTTATTCTCTTTGCTTCGGAATCGATTGAACTGTGTTTTCTCCCTTGCTTTTTAGTGGAAAATTTTTCTCTATCCGATGTTACTTTGTTTATGGTAGTTTGCGCATGCCCCAGTGGGCAGGACTTACCGTATATGGACAATTAAAAGTGCGCATCTTTAATTCCTTTTTTTTTTATCCGTAAATTACGCTATTTTGAGAGGAATTGAATGTAAAATTTTGATATCTACGGGTTCTTCAGAACCTCTGCTACCCGAGAAAAATACAGGTTTTCGCCTTTGGTTTTCTGTGTAAGGAAGGACACTGGCTTGAAATATATTTACCGAACGCACTAAGTTCTTTTACATTTTGAGTTAAAAGTAATTGTATTTACTTGTAGAGAGAGGGTATTACAGAGTAAAATCTTTTTATATAATTTTGCCTTAAATCAATATAAAAAGGACTTTTCAAAACAAAATGGAATGAATTCGTCTTCTTTGTTTACTTTACACATTGTATCGGCTTGTTTCTACAAGAAGACAAATTTGCCTAAAATGCACCTATATCAGATTAGTTACAAAGCTTACGCCTAAGCCTTATTAATTATGCGTAATTTCGTCCTGCTTGAATTAACATGCAATACCTTCTTCTTGAACAATAAACACACTAAAATTCAACTACGTAGTATCTTGAACTTTCTCACATTTCAACAACATCCTTTGATCTACAACCCTGGAAAGTGGGCCGGGTCAATATCTAGGGCATTGTGAAATTTTATACAAAAAACAATGCAAAACAACATAAGGTACAATGCCGTATCCTTATTAGTGCTCCGCATTGTGATGCCTGTAGACAAATTTGTTGGAGACCGGGGGTATCTGTGTTTAACAAACAATTCGTGTTTCAGCAAGAAAGTTACATTATGGGAGCCATTAATAGACTAATTCCGAGGTTTCGATTACGCTCTGAATTCTTAAATATTACCATAAAACACGTGACTACTCTTGACGTTTCAATTATAGAATTTCATTATGACAAATCGAAATGCAGAATTGTTTATTCAAGTATTGAGTAGATATCACTGTTTTCCACTAGGATTGTTCACTTGTAATCCTTTAGCTTTAACTATTCTTAAAGAATATTGTTCCAATCAGAAACATTACCACTTATATTATACTTATATGTACTTCCTTTTGGAGGACTCTAATATCCGTATGTTTTAAGGTATTTTCAGGCTTTAATACCAGTGATATAAAGTTGCAACAAGGCCATGAGAATAAAACAGAAAATGAGAGAGTGCTACTGGGTATAAAATACACAGAGTTCTGCTGTTGCACTTGTTATATTGTAGAACTGCAAGATGTGATATCAAAACTGTGACCTATCAACAAATTGCAATTTTCGTTTTCTTAATTTTTAGCTCTAGTTTCCATTTTTTAATTGGTCTTACATACAGTAACTCAAGTACATTTCATAAAACATCAATGAATTCCGAATATAACTCCATAATATCATCATTAATATCCTTTACTTATTCAACCAGTTTAGTAGTAAATCAAGGCACACGTGAGAGAACTCGAACATGATCTGTAACCATGTTTTTCCATATATTTCTTTACATTTTGATGACCTTTCATCTGAAAATCGATATGCTTTTCTTTATTTTGATATCAAAGGATATATTCAATGGAATCCGACTTATTAATGTGTTTTCTTCCGGAATCAATGTTTTTGCCATCTTTTTACAATTATCTTGAATATCATGGCCCTGAACATTGATCTTTTCATCTCGAAATAAACAAGCATCACTCTGTCTATTATCTTTTTCCCTTAAAGTGATCTATGTTCAATATTTGTGCCAGCTTTCATGTCCAACTGCACCATCGCATGAATATGTAAATGTATAATTAATCTGCTCCGTTGTTACCACAGCTGACCGCCAATTTTCAGCTGACATATCTTACACAGATTCGTGACATCTTTCTTTCCATATCCAATGGATGCTTGGCTACGGGCTTCAATTATTTGGCTTACGCTGGTTTGGCTTTAAAATCAGTGTTGAGGATTCGATATGTTCTTACCTTTTTGACTTCAGTGGTATTATGCGTTTTTCCTGATGCAATGTGGCAATTACAATTTCTACATAGTGTTGGTTCACATTTGTTTATATATACAGTGCTGAGTTACATTTATTTCCTCTGTATGGAGGGGCATTCGGGGCAGATTCTAGTCATTTAGGAGACGTTTACTCCTCCCAGGCATCTCACCTTCAATTTCAGGGTTCGTAAGTGTCTGGTCTGGTACACTGTTGTTAGTGTCATAGTCACTTGACACCAGTTACATTCGTATTTTACATATATATGTAAGTGTTTACTTTCATTTTCAATATTATCTTTATATCCTAGTTGAGACTATGAGATGTGACACACACTACCCAATTATGTATTATCCCTCCAAGAAATTCAATCTATTTAATTCAAATATAATATTAATTTGAAAATGGTCAAGTTGGAATTCTTATTAACACTGTAAAAGCTTTATGGAAACGATATGTGAACCATGTACTAAGTGAAATATTGAAGGCAATTATCTATTGTCCAAATGTGTGAACCATGTACTAAGAAATTTTATGCCATAGGTAATATTCACCAAACTGAGTTGATATTCAACTCATTTCACTTTACTAAATTTAAACATTCACTCATTGTCTCTTGTCATATTTGAAACTAGATATGAAGCTGGAGGAGGTTTACGATTCTGATAATGAACTAATGCAGATACCAATGCAGAATCTTTTATTTCAAAGAGACAAAAATAATAATGAAACGCGATAGGTTCCTTCTATCTTTGAGGAAAAACTTCAAGATCAACGAATTAAGTGTATACCAAAAAAATAAAAAAAATAAATAAATAAAATCGACAAAAACATTTTTGCGATGAATGTTTGGCGATCATGGACAAAACATAGAAATCAAAATCCTGATGCATTACTGCACAGTTATTCAGTGGTTCCTGACACGTTAGAGAATGTATCTTCTTCCAATACGAAGTGTACTCAAAAGTTGAGCGTTTTACTTCATGTATCAGTGGAGGAGCTCAAAAACTGGTTCTACAGATTTGTTAACGAGGCCAGAAGACAAGACGATAATTCATTTTCAATTATTTGTTGAAACATTCAAGTAGAAAACAATATGAAAATTTTGGTTTTGGGGGTTTAACAGAACAAAAACAGGAATAAGATCTAAAGGTCTAGGCCACAAAATTAAAATGAATATAAAACAAAGGTATTTTTGAGAGTAATATACATGTAAAATATAAAATAAATAAGTCATGTTTGTGAAACACGAATGTCCCCGTTGGCACCAAAGTTCACTAAGGCATATTTTGATAAGTAGATCAAACATCAAGGCCAAGGTCACAAGGTAATTCATTTTCATGGTCAAAAATTAAGGTACTACCGGAAGGTTTTGTCACAAGGAATACATGCCAAATATAAGAGCCATATCACTTGCATGTAAAACCTATAAAAAAGTTAAGGCAAAGGTTAAAGTTTTAGCGGACAAACAGACAAACAAACAGACAGGACAAAAACTATATGCCCCGAATCTCTGCAAAATATGTTTCATGATGCAGAAATTGACCGCAAAGTCAAAAATCATTGCGGACTCGCCTACAGTAGTTCTACCTTGTACAACGCTGGTTTTGAAGAGCAGGATATTATGCAGAGAAGCGGTCATCGTAGGTCTGCTGTGCTCACATACAAACGACCGTCTGAGGAAAAGCTGAAAAATATCTCGGATGCATTACAACCGCCCCCGCCTAAACTCCTAAAGCTAATGCACCGGTAATTATAAAGAGCAAGTCCCTGTCTACTTTCTACTAGTACTACGAGGATTGCACACGATGGTGCAATCCCCACCTCTCCTTCGGCCACACATATGATGCATAGTTTAGAATATTCCATTAGATTTTCAATCTATGCTCATATTTTCATTCATTCATTCGTTCACTCACTCACTGTGTAGCATCACGATGCTAAAGTTGGTGAATCCACGAATTCAAATGGAGGCAAAAAGCTCACTTCGAAGAGTACAAACAGGTATTTTGATGATTGTACTGACGTTATTATATATATTCATAGCCCATGTCCGATACTGATGTAATTGCCATCTTTTCAGTCATTGTAGTTTTTACAAACGTTGTGACAAAAGTCACGAACAAGCGAAATCTGTGTATGTAACGTTATGGTAGTTTCCACAAATTTATGAAAATAAACCTATTTCTTAGCTTTGCTGGAATATTCATAGTTAAAAGTGATATGGTATGTTATTTGCTATTTCGCATATTCTACTTACCTATAAACCTTTCGTCTAAATGTGTATTTAAAGCCATTTCTTACTCTTTTTTAACACTGATGGGTTCCACGATTGATATTGTCAAAAACCAAAAGTGATGAGTTTCCACGTAAATAATTGAGGAATTGGAAAATACCGTGTCATTATGTAACTTACAGCTTTGTTAACGTTACTTTTTATTTTTCTTGTGTCATTCATATCTTTTCTTTTCTCTTTTTTTTTTAATAATCCAAAATGAGACCTAAAACAAAGATGTCCAAAAATATACACTTTCCATTGGTTGCCGCTACAGAGATCAATTTTGTATCGCTGAATGCTTAAGAAAATATTATATAGCTAAAATTGAAATCAAAATGATATCAAAAGAGAAAAGCAAAAACACCATTCAGCAAAATAAAACATTCAAGAAAGAGGACGTTAAAAGCGTTGCAATCTGCGAGATCTTTATTTGAATGATGGAGAACTGGATTTTGTTAAAATATCATGATGATGATGATGAAAATTATCATGACGTTAAAGTTGATACACTGGCTTCGAAATAAGTCCAGGAATGTTCATATGAGATGTTTTATAAAATCTGTTCAGTTTTGTTAAAAACAAAACATTAAATGACGTTGACTTCCGATGAGAAAGCAACGTAATGGTTCTAGATTTATCAAACATTCGGTAAATTGATTTAGGCAGCCAGTACCAAGAAATTAATGATTGGATAGTACTTGTTACACGCCAATACATGATTATTGCACGCATTTGGTGACGGCATCCGCCTGGTGCATTACATACAAATTAATACATTTGTAACGGACCAACCCGAAGCAGTGAGGGATCTTTTACGTGCCACGCCAACAGCAACACGGGACCTCGAATTTTACTGTCTCATCAGAATGACAGAACACCGGCATGACCAGGACAAGAATCGAATCTGGACCTTCCAATCACTAAGCGAGTCCCATACCACTGGACCACACCGGCTTTTAATAATTGGAAGGTAGCATCTGTGATCTTCTTTTTACTTAGGTGAAATCAACTACTGATCAATCAGGACGACACAAAGAATTAGTGATAGCGGATGATTAGTTGTGCAAGTGGGTAAATTCTCGGTATTAGAATTTAAATCACCTTACCACATGCCTCTGTAAATTTACCCGAGTGAAGAATCTCCTCCCACAACATGCAAAGGGTCCATGTTTTAACTTACGGGCATAAACCCCAGACTTGCTTTTACATGTTTTCCCACAAGTGGGACACATGAGTTTGTTTATCTTATAAGAAAACGATTATAAAAACATGATATAACATTTTATTTTCAAGGGCCAAATTTTTATGCGTGTAAACTCATCATTTTTGCTTGTTGACATTATCATTCGTGGAACTCATCAATATCAGAAAAGAGTAAGAAATAGCTATAAATACACATTTAGACTAATAGTTTTTAGCTAAGTAGAATATGCGGGTTTACAAATAACATTCAATGTCAGTTTAAAAATGAACATTCCAACAAAGCTAAGAAATAGGCAAATTTTCATAAATTCGTGGAAACTACCATAAACAGATTTCGCTTGTTCGTGACTTTTGTCACAATGTTTGTAAAAACTACAATGATTCATTGATTGAAAAGTTGACAATTATATCAGTATCAGTTTGTACAAGGACAAGGGCTATGAATATATAATTACGCCAGTACAATTATCAAAATACCTGTTTGTACTCTTCGAAGCGAGCTTTTTGCCTCCATTATGAATTCGTGGATTCACCAACTTTAGTCACGTGATGCTACACAGTGTCATTCTTCATTCATTTATGTTAGCAAACCGGGGTCAGTGAAGCGTTGACCTCGCATTTGGTGTGTCACAACCGGGGTCAGTGGAGCGTTGAGCTCGGATTTGGAGTGCACCAAGTCATTTGTGACAAGCAATTATCTATTATCAAAAGGCGTGAACCATACACTAAGAACAAAGTGACACCGTTCGGGATCGCCAACGACCAGGACGCTTGCGTGTAACGTCACATTGGCAAGATATGTGTATACCCACGTCACATTTACGTTACGTTATCGATTTCAATCGGCTTCTTTGACTGCTAAAATCATCCCTGGGCATCGACGGATAAGTTCTCGTACCGTAAGGAACGAGTTGCGAGAGGTCTACATCCGTCCTCGACGTCCTGCTATCTGTTCTGTTCTGCTCCGGCATCACCGTGCAGCGAGGTTAACGTGGTGTAGGCGACATTTTCATTTCAATAATAGAGATTGGGCGGAAGTACTGTTTACGCACGAGTCGAGATTTCGTTTCGGCAGCAGTGACGCTCGTGTTCGGGCTTACCGTCGTGCCAGAGAACGTTACATACGTATTTCAGCGATGCCAATTCGGCGGAGGGAACGTTATGGTCTAAGGTGCAATTATAACACATAGAAAGACCCTTTTTGTGAAAGTGGAAGGCAGTTTAACCAGCGTAAGCTACAGGGACGAGATTGTACGTTAGCACGTCATTCCATTCATTCATATGTTCAGTCAGCGTAACGTCATTCTGTATCAGTGTGCTTCGCGCACTGATGCAGTTTTGTGTCCAAATTCTAGGTTGATACCTCAATCAACCGAAAAAATATAGGATTCATTTCTTATCATTTTATCTAACTTATATATGGAAACAAAAATGAAAAAAGTGTCAAGTAAACATAATTTATTATGGCACTACATTACTATTTTGTCCCTGTTACATGTGACTTGATCACGTAGTAATACAATGACAATGTAGATAACATTTTGAAGTCAATAATGGCGGCAAACACGAAAAATTCGAAAATTTTTATCATAGTGTTTATTGAAAAGATTAGAAGTGAAATAGAACGAACGAATTAAAAACACGAATTAATGAAACATGCATGTGAGAATGACAATCTATTACTTAAGGTATTTGTATTTTGAATGCTATTAGTATTATCAGACATGCATGTTGACTGGTGCACGTGCGCGCCACAAGGCGAAAAGATTAGGTTCGGGATCGGAGACAGCATCATCTCCGGTGTAAATTCCTGTTCTGTTTGCCTAGTCGGGCATTATATCGTAAAAATTACAGTTATCAGCGTCCATTGTTGAGCGATCGGCTAGTAGCAGGCGAGAGCTGTATTGTATTTGACTATTTCTAAACAGTTCTGTAGACTAGAGAATCATTATAGATCTAGTTATATTTCAGTGGTGGATTTAGATGGGGCGGGCCCCATTTTTGCCACATATTGACTTTTAATACTCCAGATTTAGCACCCCAAAATGGCTTAGTAATTTGGCTAATACTTGACTTTCACATGCGGCCCCCCCCCCCCTCCCATTTTCGGAAACCCTGGATCCGCTACTGTATTTTACTTTTTTATTGAATAATAGTATAATAGTAGGAAATTATATCTTTTATTTAATAGTTCTTAAAATAAACTGTAATTTCTTTAGTATTTTGTAGTCGTTAGATATAACGAAACACACTATTATGTAGCCTAATCGATTAACAACACGGGAATCACTGTCCCATTAATAGAACGGGGTTTGGCATTCCAAAAGAAAGTAGTTCCGGCAGTTGTGACATATCTGCACTCAAAATTTTGTTGATGCAGAAATCAAATCAATTCTTTAACCAAACACATTCGCTGCAAGACCATCAACACAAAGAAAATAAAATGATTACTGTGTCATCACATGCTATTTTCTTATTATTAGGACTTAAGTTAAGGCCAAGAATGTCTTATTACAACGAGTAGCAATTTGAAACAATTTAGATGTAAATTGCAACTGAAAATGCAACGTGCGCAACGAGATCAACTATTCATTATATGTTGATTACGACTTTCCGGTATAAATCGATCTCAAACACTACTGCTTTGTAACAGCTTTTCTACCTGCCTACTACAACTATATACACAAAAAATCAAAGTACTTACAGTACTGATAGCCGGGCTTTCAGTAACTGGTCAAGTAGCAAAAGATTAAATTGAAGTTAAAATCAGTTGATAACAAATTCAAGGAAACAAGAAGTTACACATTTGCTATGGAAGGACAATTGTTAAGTAATAGTGAAATGAAGTTTATCATTGGTTAACTTTGATCTCGTGAGGCATGGCATCTTACCCTTGATGAAAACCATAGATTTAATAGGGCCTACTGTTTTAAAAGTTACACTGCTCTTGACATGCTTTATTCTCTAGAACATAAAAGACGTATATCTGCCATCTCCTATCGCTACAGAGGGCAGAGCTATGACCTTTTTTCCGGATTGGTGTATAGTCAAAACGGCTCAAAAATAAAATGACCCACACCACAATAGGAATAATTTTATGCTAAATGCAATTCATTGAAATGTCAAATTATTAGTCCTCTTACCATCTGTATCAAGCATAATTTAAACACTAGGTGAAAACATCTATTTTGAAATCATATTCGATGCCCATTGTCAATATATTACAAAGTTGGGCCGTTTTGGTAAAAAAAAAAAGGCAGTTTTGGTGTGGGCCATTTTTTATTTGGGCAGTTCTGGTGTGCACTTTTCTTGAACCTTTTTGATTGTAACTCATTTTTCTTCATGCATTACTCTTCGAACCATCGGCTTCTATCAAGATATACTGAATTTCTATACTAGATCTGTTGAATTGTACAATTTCACTACTTGCATTGGCAATCCATGTTCATGAAACCCACTCTCTGTTGCAGGATATACTATATATCCTTGAAAAGTTCAACAGATCTAGGCAATTATCGCCATTTTTTCCTTTTTCTTCCTTTTTTATGGGGTGGGGCAAAATTGCAAAAAGTAATTGTTACCGAACAAGTCCGAGAGAAAACCTGAAATGATACTTGGTTTATTTATCTCCATACATAAAACAATCTTGATTACTACTTTGTTGGAAATGGCGTCGATCTGAGAACAATGTCAGACTTGTTAATCAGCACAAGGAACAGTACATGTACACGTGAGCGATAAGGCAATGGGCAGTACAATGCTCCATACCAATATTTATTTATGACGCTTGAATTAGAAATATGTTTCAGTCGGCAAAAATAGACACAGGGAAAACCCTCACATATACATGTACGCGAATATTAGACTGGCAATGTCTGTCTAGATCTTAAAATTAGGGTTGTCAACGAGTACCTGGTTAACCGGTTAACCGTCGAACGAACCGAGTATCGGTTAGTAAATTTAGTACTCGGGTACCCGGTAAAAAATAAATTAAAACAAAAACAGAATGAAGCTGTTATCCCGCTCTGCTTGTTTATTTGTTTGTCTTGTTTTTGTTGCGCGACGGAACACTTTCCTCTATGAATGTTTTCACAATCAAATAATACACTTTCAGGTATTTCTTCAACCGCCACGGGGAATATATATATATCGATTGTTTGTATCACTGAATATGTGATCAACTTTAATTACCTTTACCCATTGCTTATTTATACATGTACTACACGAAGCTCGGGTTATAAATACAGTTGGTGTTATTTGAAGCCCATTTGGAAAACAAAAATGCCGCCTCAAATGTCAAAGGCTTGGAATTACTTCAAACTGACAGCTGATAGTAGTAGGGGGCCATGTGACAGATATCGGTTTATCATCATGCACGGATAGGAGAGGAGGGGGAGAGGGGTCTGGACCCCCAGGAATCCGAGAATTTTACCAAAAAAAGGTAATATTTGGGCATTGGGGTTGGACCCCCCTCGTCTAAGAGAAAAATTTACCTTTTTTGGTTGGACCAGAGACATGTCTCTGGTTGGACCCCCTCTGACAAATTTTCTGGATCCTCGCATGATCATTTTGAAGTTTATGATTTCATAGGGCCCCTTGCTGCGTACACAATTAGACAATGTCCATTGATACGAGTAACCGAGTACTCGATCGGAAAAAGTACCGATTAACCGGTTAGTGAAAAACTTCCGATTTGACAACCCTACTTAAAATATCTAGACAGTGGCCATAACGAGGCTGACTTAGGTTAAAGTGACGCGTTATCGGTTATTTTTGTATCACTGGATTTTGCTTTGTTTCATTCATTTAATCTAGAATCAACAAATCCTGACACGATTAAATACATCCTCGAGACTAAACATCAAGTGCCTCTCATAAATTACAACAGATACTGTATACTAATGTTGTGTATGCTACTGCAGACGAATATAACACTAGCTGGAGTAGAAAAAGACTCTCCAGAACTGCGGTGGTCACCTGTCTCTTCGCGCAGCGATAGGAAGCAAGAGCAGATAACTTCAGCTTCAGTCTACACGAATATACACATGTATATCTCTATTTGCAATGTTACTTATAATTAATAATCCAGCAAATATCCATAATACGTTCTGAATATTCTAATGCTATAGAAATTACATCAGATATTATATTTTGAAGCGCAAGGACACATTGAGAAAGAGTGCTTTAAAATTTATAATTAGAATGCCTCGTTTGAGAATCGTGCTCGGCGGCTATAGCATTGGCGTATATGCCTTCGGCATTAAGCCCGGCTAAAAATCATCAAAGGATGCAACCTTATGTTTTTACTTAAACTTTTGTATTTTAATCTATAATGCGACGCGAATTTTGACTTTATGATCTTGATTTTTGAAACAAGTAGCAAGTTTTGAAATACGTACAGATCATACTATCTCGTCTTTCAAGAGACCTACTTGACTACTCTAAATCCTCTATTTCTGAGATGTGGGTGTTTCGATGACTGTAGTTCTTATTCCTATTCCAATCTGGTCTACTTACTTACAAATATTAGTGGTTGCCTCTGTAAATAAATACGGTTCCTGGACATTTAATTTTCATTGGATTCCCATTACGCTTAAATATATATTATACAAATTCTACTTACATGAGATTTTTGATTGCAAAATTAGCTATCCATACAATGTTAAGAAAAGATTAAATTTCAAGACTTTGTCTGATGAAAGTGAATCAGTTTAATTAATGTATAGCGTACACGTAAAATTCAATTTTCTGTAATTTTAATAGTTATAGATAATTGATAATTTAGGAAATGTTGCGTGTTTAGTATCTGCAATATACATAAACAAGAACCTCGTGAAGATTTAAATTATTCTTTTACCCTGACGGGGGCTCGAACCCACGACCTATGGTACCGAATCACCTAGCTGTCATGCATCCGACCGTCTAACCGACTGAGTTACCCGAGCTCCACCAAAAATAGAGCTTTAATAGCCAATCATTAGCTAATCGTATGCATGGCAACACGGCCGCGGAAAGTGAAGGGATTTACCCGACGTAAACGCAGGCGGATCCTTTGAAAGAATACAATCACTGAAACAGAAATAAACATATATAGCACAAATAGATACAGAGAAACACCCAGGAGTACAATGGACCTTGGATCTCCGAAGAAATACCTGTAGAAATAAAGACAAATTAGACAAGCATAAAGACACTAAGACACTACAGCTAACAAACACCCTATATTTCATTATATTTGTTCCCCGACGGGGACTCGAACCCACGACCTATGGTACCGAATCACCTAGCTGTCATGCATCCGAGTTTCACAAAAAATAGAGCTTTAATAGCCAAACATTAGCTAATCGTATGCATGACAACACGGCCGCGGAAAGTGAAGGAATTTACCTGACGTAAACGCACGCGGATCCTCTGAAAGAATACAATCACTGCAACAGAAATAAACATACAAAGCACAAATAGAAACAGTGAAACACTAGAAATGCAATGGACCTTGGATCTCCGAAGAAATCCCTGTAGAAATAAAGGCAAATTAGACAAACATATAAAGCTCAAAGACACCACAGCTAACAAGGCGCCCTATATTTCGCTTATATTCGTTCCCCGACGGGGACTCGAACCCACGACCTATGGTACCGAATCACTTAGCTGTCATGCATCCGATAACAAAGTTATGGCTGAGAGACTTACAAAAAATGATCAAAGACAATGCGAGGTAAGACAAAAGTCTCAAGGACTAGAAACTTACAGAACACAAAAATCTAGTTATTTAATAAAATGTTTCCCAGCATTATTATCTACTACAGTTTGTTGTTTTTGTCCTGTTTACATTCTAGCATTCTAGTGTTAAGTAAACTTGTCGAAAAAATATAATTTTCAGAACTACAGTAATATTACAACGGGAACTGTCCATACAGAGTACATTCTAGAAGTACACGACATGCAACCTTAAATAGCTATGACACTTTGATACTAAGATTGATGCACATATTATAACAAGATAAAAATGATTAGACATAAAGGAAGAGCAAGAATTCATCGTATTTGGATTTGAATATTTTATTTCATAAAATGAAATAGGATTGGGCAAAAGTTATAACTACATTATAATATCCTTATAATATATGTGTATATATATATATATATATACACAAATAGTAGTTAACGTTATACGTGTATATGTAAAATGTAAGTCGATTATAAACTAAATTATGTTGATTTAAGAAATGAATCCTATATTTTTTTGGTTGATTGAGGTATCAACCTAAAATTTGGACGGAAAACTGCATCAGTGCGCGAAGCGCATTGATGCAAAAGTTTTCCGTCCAAATTTTAGGTTGATACCTCAATCAACCAAAAAAATATAGGGATTCATTTCTTATCATTTTATTTAGCTTTTATATGAAAACAAAAATTAAATAAGTGTCCAAGAAACATAATTTATTATGGCACTACATTACTTTTTTTTATCTCTGATACATGTGACGTGATCGCGCAGTAATACAATAACAGGGTAAACAACATTTTGAAGTCGATAATGGCGGCTAACACGAAATTCGAAAATTTGATCCTAGTGTCTATTGAAAAGATTAGAAGTGAAAAAGAATGAACAATTATTAAAAACACAACTTAAAGAAACATGCATATGAGGATGATAATCTGCTACCTAAGGTATTTATATTTTAAATGGTATCAGTATCATTAGAAATGCAATGTATATTGACTGGTGCACGTGCGTGTCACAAGCCTGACAAGGTGGAAAGTGTATGCTCAAGGACTTGGATCGGAGGCAGCACCTGCTCTGGTGCCCGTTCTGTATGCCCAGTCGGGTGTGATACCGTAGAAATTTTAGTTATCAATGTCCACTGTCAAACGATCGGCTAGTAGCAGACGAGTACTGTTTTTATTTTGTACTTGACTGCATGTATTTCTAAACAGCACTGTATTGTAGCTTAATTGATAGACCTGGTCTAGTTATATTTTACATTTTTATTGAATAAGAGTAAGAAATTATATTTTATATTTAATAATTTCTGAAGTGAAGTGCGATTTCTTTTGTACTTTGCATTCATAATATATAACGAAACAATTTTATGCAATCGATTAACAACACGGGAATCACGGTTCTATAAATAGATCGGGGTTTCGCATTCCAGAGGAAAGTAGCGCCGGCAATTGTGACATATCTGCACTCAAAATTTTGTTCATGCAGAAATGAACTAAATTTTTTAACCAATCAGATTCGCCGCAAAACCATGAACACAAAGAAAATTAAATGATAATTGAATCTACATGTATAAATTGATCCAAATGCATGCACACAATGTAGCATATAAGAACAAAATGTAAGAAGAAATTAAAATTGAACGGGAAAAACAAAAGAAAAAGAATGAAGAGATCTTTTCATTAAGTAATTCGTCACCAAAATGTAATTTTACAACAGTAAGAGGTGTATAACCTTGGAGTTTCGTAAACAAATAAGTACGTTGAGTTGTGTACAAAGGGCAATGCAATAGAAAATGAAATACACCTTCACAAGTATTTCCACAGTTACAAATACTGTTATCAATAAGATTAACACGATTAAGATCGGATTTTAAAATACTACATCAGTTGCGAAGACGTGCAAGTACGATATTTCCTTTTCGATCACAATAAAGGAGATGTTTAGGTACTTTATATACTTCTTTACGTGTTTTAAGTATTTATCTAAACTGATTTGTAGTATAGTTATGTCTCAATTCTGGTTTAAGCTGGTTCCATAAGATTACAAAGTACATCAATTTCCTTTTGATGTACTTTGTAATCTGTAATTTGGTAAAATGTAATCGTGTGTGTTGCGTAAGTTTTGTGTACTGTTTCGAACTAGTGGATTTATAATATTCGTGATGAATGATGGGACCATGTGATTGTGAATTCTATGAAATATACAGAGTTTACGTCTCTGTTGTCTTTCTGTAAGTGATTCCCAACCTGATTCAAAGTAAATGGATTCCCTGCTGGCATATAAGGGCAACCTAGTCACTAATCGTCATGCTGGTAACTGAACCTTCTCAAGTTTTTCTGAATCAGTTATGCTACATCCATCCCAAACGTCACAGGCGTATTCTAAACAAGGTAGTATAAAACATTGTATATTTTATTAAGACTTTCTCTACTAAGAGTGTTCTTGAGTTTTCTAAGTACATTTATCTTTTTATATACAGATTTACAAATATTATCTATATGTAAGGTCCATTTTCCATTTGACATGAAAGTTAGTCCAAGATGTTTATGACTAAATGAATTTTCAGAACTGCTTCTCCGAAACTGAGTTCAATTGGACCATTCATTTAAATTTTGTAAATCTTTGTTAAGGGAGTATACAATTTCATTTTTGTCAGACGAAGATGCAGATATAGATGTATCATCTGCAAATAAACGAGTAGTGTTAATAAGGGTATCCGCAATATCATTTATATAGAGTAAGAAGAGGAGGGGTCCAAGTAAAAAAACCCTGGGGTACGCCAGCATTTGTATGTAGAAATGAAGAAGAAGTATTATTTATAGTAACACATTGCTGCCTGTCTGCTAAATAATCTTCCAAAAGATTATAGAGATTCCTCGAAATTCCATATGCTTTGAGTTTTTTAAGTAATCCCCGATGCCAGACTTTATCAAAGGCCTTTGAAATATCACAAAAAACAAGACAGGTATGACGTTTGGCCTCCCGATTCATACATATATTATGATATATTTCTATAAAAGTTGATAAACGAATTGTTTGGCAAAAATCCAGATTGTAGGTTGTATAATAATTTATGGATTTATGGTGTAACATATAGTTGTGTATATTTTTATGTATAAGTCTTTGGAAGACTTTCCCCACAGTACTCAGAAGAGTGATTGGTCAATAGTTGGAAGGTAGATGCCTATCTTCCTTTTTAAATGAAGGAATGACTTTTGCCTTTTTCCATGAAGAGGGGAAAGCTGTTAGCTACTGACATTTTGAAAAGTGTAAACAAAGGTGCGCTAACAGTGTGTGCGGTATTTTTTAAACATTAAATGGCTAATTTCACCAAACCGTGTTGCTTTATTTAACTTTAGGGATTTGAGTATGTCAATTATATCTTGAAATGTAAATTGAATATCATTAATTGTGTTATCAGTGCGGTTTCGAAAGTTGGGGTTGCTATATCTTTATCATCAATACTAGATATTTTTGAAAAATAGTCATTTAGAAGGTCAGCTTTTGCTTTATCATCGGTTTCAATTTCTGCAGGAAGCGAGTTTAATAGAGGAGGTATGGCATATGAACTACCACCAGTTTTAGTAATAAAACGCATCAACTCCCAATATTCTTGTTTATCATTATTTGATACATTATCAATGAGACCGTTTACTTCAAGATAGAATGATTGTCTAGCAAACTTTTTTAAAATTATTCACATAGTTTCTCTTTTTTTTTATAATTTGAATATGAAGGATCGGAACCTTTTTTTCTTAATCGATCCCTTTTTCTAATTTCCCTTCTTAATTCCGATGTAAACCATGGTTTATCATTTGACCTCATAGTTACAGATTTCTAGGAATATGATTGCTAGCAATGCCAATAAAAGTTTTTGGTAAATTTATCACAGGCAATATCAACATTTTCAGAAGATTAGACCAATCAAAATTTGCAATTTCATTATTAAATGACTCAAAATCGGCCTGTCTATATAGCTATATCTCCTTTTTGTATGATTTATTTATTTTACAATACAAATTTTCCGGCAGCTGTCAACGCCCACTGTGTATATTGTGAAAAAACTCTTTTGTAATTATTTGCCGTTGGTAACTTAACCAGTATGACCTTCACCGTCAACTGGCATAAGTTACAAACAATTAACAAATTAGCTACATTTCAAATGTGGTTTTTCAAATCTTAAGTTATATGCATATTGTTGTCTGGTCGTAGTCAATATCTGAACATTTTAGTATTTAGGGGTATGAGGTTGGAAATGTATACATACCGATTACATTTATTTGACGCAACTGACGATAAAACGTATAAAGAAACCATATAATATGTATATACATATTAGTTTATATTTCGACATGCCGTTTTCTATAGTTAAACAAAAGTAAAAATTGCATGATGTCATTAGGAATAGTAAAAGTCAATTTGAAATGGAGTGTTCGACAGTCTATCAAAGATGTCGCTTCTAGCAACACTAGCCATGAAAAGATTGAAGATAACCTTGGTGTTAACGATCGCGTAAGAATATATCTAATGTGGAATTGAAACTTTGATATGAATCGAGTAATCGGGCTGTATGCCCTTTGATGAGAGTAGCTAACAGCAACCTACATAAACACGTCAATTGTTATAGTTATATGAGAAAAAATTATATCTTCGATTTCCAAAGTTTATGCCTTGAGCATAACTGAAGAGACATACATGTATGTTGTCGAAATGCGCTAAATTAATAAATGTCTATATGTTCTAATATGTATTACCACTAGGTCGATACGGATAGGTGGACTGCTACCCCTAACGGTGTCCTAAGCCGGTTTTCAATACCTCTGCACTGACTCAAAATATATATTTCTAGTATTATGAAAAAAGTTTTGAATTATTTTAAAACTAAGGAGAGTCTCCGTCATACATACCTCTGTTCATCGACGGATTCTTTGGCTCTTACTTTTAGATAAACGTGGTGATAAAATTGATATTCATATATTTATGCCCTCGATTTCAGGATAGACATTGAACATCACTGAAGAGACAGGAGTTGTATAAATGCGCTCATTGTGCCCCACATTAAACATTTAATTTTATATGTAACACGCATTTTGATTGGTTTAAAACTTAGAGGTATATCTCATACACGAAATTTTTTCTCTGACGACATAATTTCCCGCCTTTTCGTAACTGTGACGTCAATATTCACACCACCGCGGCAGAAATTTACAGATGTTGAGAAATAGGGCAGATATAATGTACCAATTTCTGAGAACATAAAACATGTTTGAAAGGAATTAAATGATAAGGAATGAATCTAATTTGTTTTTCGCTGGATTGCTACGCGCAATGATGCAGTTTTCAGTCCTTTTTTCGTGGTATATCTCCTTCCAACGCAAAAAAAAATAAATAAATTCATTCCTTCAATACAAATATGTATGTACGGTTATTTATTATATCTGAGAATTTTATGTTATAAAGTTCCTAATACTTTGTTCTTTTTAAAAGTAGTGCATGTTTTAGAATTGAGTTTTAGAATTTAGAGTGATGTCACCATAAACGATATGCATCTGTGAACTGTTGATCGGGCAGATTTAAATAGCCCGGTTTACCTACGTATACGGACATGCCTGTCGCTTATTCTTTTTTTATAATAATTTACCTCTACGCATAAACGCTGTAACGACGCCTCTTGTGATAGATAACTCCACTGTTGCTAATCTGGTTCAAACTTTCGTTAAATGGCCACTAAGTCAATGAACATAACGTGAATCTTAGTGAGATTACTTTCTTATTTTACGAAAATATGGAAAATTCATTGGTATTAGTATGCGACAGGGTTTGACAATAGAGTGATATTCATTTGTTAATGATTATTTTCTTCATGTTTTCATGTTTCAAACATTATCTAAGGCCTATTTGAGCCAAGCTGAAATATATAACATATGGACACGAGTCTATGGGAGACATTCATGTTTTTATGGACGTTCCTGGTATTATATAAATGTGCTTCACTAAAATGTATACTTAATATTGTAATATTATTTGCTAACAAACATAGCTTTTTTTAAAAGCTTAGGTTGCAATCGGAATAGTATTAACTCTTTAAGATGTTGGTCACAAAGCTAAATGGCTATATGTAAATAGGAATTACATGTACTTGTTTTGAATCCATCTATTTATGCGCAGTATTGAATTTTCCCGCTCATTTTTTCTTATTAGGAAAGTAGCCGCGCCTTTTTTCTATTTTAGGAAAGTCTCTCGGATGTTTTCGTTAATATTCGGAAATAAGTTGGTTTTTGTAGTGAGCAAATCTGGAGTTTGCACATGCGCTCTCAAAGCGAATTTACTATCATAATATACAATCGTCCGAGGCCGATTGCAACAATGTGAGAGTTGTCTTTCTTTCCTAAAACATTTTAGAGTTATCTGTCTTGTGGAATATCTTGAATTTTGTTTACGAGAAGAATTTTGTTTGACTCATCATTTTCATTAGCTGCATGTCAAAGTCAATGAGATAAAGTTGTGAACAGTCGCCAGCGTTGATGTTCTTCTGTATTCCGTCTTATTGGACACAAAGAAGAAACAAATTTTGTTACAAATACTACCAGTATTATTAGATGTTCAGTCGGCTTTAATATCGATATTTTTGTAGTATATATTAAATGTGTTTTATGTGAAATTCAAGAGACCTGCTGCACTGATAGTTTACGTTATTATCTAAATTTTTCTATTTCTGAATTTTAAATCGTAAATTGACAAGTTAAATGTTTTACTTTCATTACAATATTTTTACTTATTTATTTTGGTCGTAAATCCAAAGTAAAAAAGTAAGGGGCAAATAAATTTAAAATATGCCAGCTTAGTTGCCATTATTTTTTGTTTTTGTTCTTGATTTTTGTTTTTGATTTTGTGTGTGTGTGTGTGTGTGTGTGTGTGTGTGTGTGTGTGTGTGTGTGTGTGTGTGTGTTCTTTTTATTTTTTCTTCGGTCGCATACAAAAGAATTCAGAAATAAATATAAGAGAAATGCATACATGTACATGTATACAGTTATGGATTTGGCATTTTCTCAATGTTTTCACTTTCAAAACTTTACTCCCTTCGCAATGAAACACAAGGGTAAGTGCCGCCCCCCCCCCCCCATTTTTTTCATTTTGTTGTACATTTGGAATCTTTTACAATGTAACCGGGGAAATATCTTTACCATTTAAAGCTTTACAACAGCTACCAAATCTTTTATATCCTTTGTTTTGTACGGAATACAACGAAGTATCGCAGTAATAATAAAATGTAACTAAGCACAAGCTTGACACGGGTTATGGCTGCCACGGAATCTCCAAGGCGAACATCCCTACTGCGCGGAAAAACCGCAAGCTTGATTAGTCAAAGATCATGCTAATCAAATTCTGCGGAGAGGTCATGAACTTCTAAAATTTCTGACTTAGTACTCGGCCATTATAGATAAGCATAGGTGTTCTGGGAACCTAATAATTATATATATATATATATGTGTGTGTGTGTGTAGGTGTGTGTGTGTGTGTGTGTGTGTGTGTGTGTGTGTGTGTGTGTGTGTGTGTGTGTGTGTGTAGGTAGGTAGGTAGGCAGGCAGGCAGGAACGTACGTACGAGCGCATGCATGTTATAACTACATTACGTTAGACCATTATATTTGTAAGAATAAATTCACCAATAATATCATTGTACAATGTACAACAAAATTAGTATTTGTCGCTTAAAATCAACAAATTAAAACAATTGAAAATTATTCATTTTAAACGATTAATTATTACTGATAGCTGAAGGCTATACCCAGTCATCTAACAGGTATAAACATGTCACTGTTACGAAATAACTCTTTTAAATGTAAAATATAAAAATGGTTAATTTTATATCATTTTAGTATTAAAAATAAACAAAGAGATTATTCATGGATCCCTGGTAATCAAGAGTGTTGTGTTTGAGAAACAGTACAATACAACCACAAACGTACAATACAACATAACACAAAACAAAACTAAAAACATCCCACTCCAAATAAAAAAAAAATCAACCACCCCTAAAACTAAACAACAGAATAAATAAACACCCCGTTAGATAGAATAGAATTATTTTTATATCCATGAAAAATATGTTTTCATATTCATGTATTTCAACAAGACGCATATTAGATCTTTATCTAATATGTAGATGTTACTGTAAAATGAGCACCAATGCTTGACTAATGTCCTTTTCATAGAAGAAATTTGTTTCAATTTCCATAAAAATGATCATGTCGCCGTAGTATCTGTATGAAGAAAGTTCCACTGAGAATTGCGTGAGCATCAGTAATAATCTGACGTATGAAAGGAAAAGAATCCATTCCTATTTTTCCGTAGCATCGATCTTTTTCAATGTAAATCATAATGAAGTAGTCATTAAATATTGTAAAAGGAACAACTACAGATGTCTAGGGAGTGATCTGACAAGATCATTCTGTTTAACTACATGTCATATAAGAAGATTTTCTACCGGTGATTTAAGAAATGAATCCTATATTTTTTGGTTGATTGAGATATTAACCTAACATTTGGACGGAAAACTTTTTACATCAATGCGCTTCGCGTCCTTATCATTTTATGTAGGTTATATATGGAAACAAAAATTTAATAAGTGTCCAATAAACATAATTTATTATGGTACTACATTACCATTTTTCCCTGATAAATGTGACTTGAACGTGTAGTAATACAATGGCAAGGTAAACAACATTTTGAAGTTAATAATGGCGGCTAACACGAAATTCGAAAACTTTATCCTAGTGTCTATTGAAAAGATTAGAAGCGAAATACATGTTGACTGGTGCAAGTGCGTGTCACAAGGTGGAAAGAGTAGGTTTAGGGACTTGGATCGGAGGCAGCACCTGTTCTGGTGGAACTTCCTGCTCTGTTTGCCTTGTCGGGTATAATACCGTAAAAATAACAGTTAGCGTGCATTGTCGAGCGATCGGCTAGTAGCAGACGAGTACTATTTTTGCAATTCTAAACAGCACTGCACTGAAGACTAATTGATAGACCTAGTTATATCTTACTTTTTTACTGAATAAGAGAAAGAAATTATATTCTATATTTAATAGTTTCTGAAGTGAAGTGCGATTTCTTTTGTACTTTGAACTCGTTATCTAACGAAATGATGTTATGTAATCGATTAACAATACGGAAATCACTGTTCCATACATAGAACGGTGTTTCGCATTCCAGAGGAAAGTAGATCCGGCAATTGCAACATATCTGAACTCAAAATTTTGTTTATACAGAAATCAACTCAATTTTCTAACCAATCAAATTCGCCGCAAGACCATCAACGCAAAGAAACTTAAATGTTTGTAAAATCTTTTTTTTTTTTTTTTTTTTTTTTGAGTCCATGAGTGCTACCGTTCTATTTTCACAATGTGCAAGATAGGCATGATATGCTCGAGATTTTCCATTATTTTAGTCATAGATTTATATTGTGCATTAAATGGTAGATTTATATTTGACTTTGATATTAAACATTATTATAAACATTTATGAAATGATGACTGTGGAGTTTGTAAAACAAGCCCGAAAAAAAGTTTTAAAGTATTATTGTAACCCTTTTCTGATGTAGTATGATGGTACATTTAAGTGTTAGTTTACATTCAATATGATATACCGGAGACGCTTACACTTCCGGGCACCTTATCTAACTTTTGATCTTCAGGGATTCATTATTGTATTTAATCGTACCCTAGTATGTGCGCCAAAGTAACATCACGTGACATTTTTTGTATTTGTGACAGGATTTTATTTTTGATTGTTCTGCTGTTACGGTGAGTGGGAAGGTGGGCCCGTAAACCGGTTAACCACACCATTTGTTTGGCTTTTGTCAAATTAAATGACCGTCCTAAGTCGGTATCGTAATTGCACTACAATCAAATATTTTTGTAATGTGTTAAATGTTCTATTATATTATTTATATTCATGTATTGTATAGCTCCATGGTGACTTCTGCCACATAACTGAGCCGGTAACTCCTCTTCTTCTTTCTAATTTTTTAAACGATTTCCTGTCAAAAAAACAAAATTTTCAAAAATGAATAATAACAATACTATGGAATTACAAAATAACCGGTGACAGGTACTTTTATAATATCACCACATCACCAATTCTTATCAGTGTATTGTTCGAACATTTAAGGCTTTGGTCATAATGTTTTCAACAATTTAATTATATATAAGTACAAATATTCCAAATACAGAAACACGTCCAATATAAAATATCCCCGAAACAACAATATCACAAAAGTCATGTCACAAAAAGAAATGACATTAATTTCCTTCTCAAAGTGTTTGTTTAGATTAATCTTCAAATATTTCGGTAAATTCTTTTAAAGCTTCTATCTTTCTAACCCAAAAATGTAAGTGAATGGAATTAGCCTTCTTTCATCCTCGTAAATCTAACAGTGGCTACAACAGCTATTATCAGAGTCCTACTGGTGTGCAAATTCCATATTGAAATTCCCACATTCAGTAAACCCTGTAAATAGTCTAACATATAGGTCTTTAGAGTATATAACTATATCTTGTCCTGGCTGTAGACTGATCTATGGTCCAATATTGTCCTGGCGGTAGATTACCATGTGATATCTTCTCGTTCTGGCGGTAGATTACCATGTGGTATCTTCTCGTCCTGGCGGTAGAGTAATTTATTATCTTATCTCGTCCTGGCTTTACACTAATCTACAGTATTATCTCGTTCTGGCTGTGGATGAATTCGGATCTTAACAGTATCGTCATCGAGGAAGACGCCTTCATCAACCGATGACAACGACAAAGAAATAGAGTTAGCCTTCTCCGATAATCCAGTTTTGTTAAACTGCACAGTATTTCTCTGAGATCTTTTAAACGATAAATCCGGCAAAGAATGAGTGGAAACATCTGAAACTCGGTTAGTATAGGAATGTTTTGATACTGTGAATATGGCGTCTAATTGTTCAGGGATACGTTGAAGATTTGAGTTTTGTGTTCTTTTTCTATTTTGAACCGCTGTATGAAGTTTGGTTGAATTATCAAGATTTTGAATCACAATAGGATTGGCATCATTGCAACGGAACATATAAATAACAAAACTGCGGAACTGTTTGGAACTTAATGCATACATAATAGGGTTAAATGTGCAATGTAATGCTATAAGACATACATTAACCCTCCATAAGACATCGTCTTTGGTTGATTCCTGAGAGTTTCTGAGATTATCTAAAACAAATTCCACGACAACTACAGGTCCCCATATACAACAAAATACAATAACAAGTACAATAAGTCTGATAATAGCAAGAAATTCTCGTCTTGTCCGTGAATCGTGGTTCAATTTCGTATTTGCCGCAGTTCCGTGAGAATAAAAGTCGAGATCAATGTTTTGTCTGTGTCTCCGAGAATATACAGCAGGAAGCCCAAGCATGGACAGGTTTTGAATAGGGTCGACAAAAGCTAAGGCAATCACTCCATTTGTCGGAATATTTCTATTCATTTGAGCTGATACATCATCGATTTTCCTTGCATGCATACGGGCTACCCGAATAATCGTAAAATGACTGAAAAAGAGTACGCACATTGGAATAATGAGTAAAATTACGGATAGGAGTACTGTTTGATGCATGCTTCTTGAAAGACTTCCAAAACATCTAGTTCTGGGATTTCCGGAGTATTTTTCCAGAATTCCAGGAATAGACATAAGAATGCTTCCTATCCATACGAAGACTATCGCAAGAGAACCGTATGTACGTTGTGACCATGATGTGTACTTCAGGCAGTGGATGATCGATAAATATCTGTCCAAAGCTATAACAGTTATCGTGCAATTTGACACTGTTGCAAACATTATTGTTAAAAACGTAATTATCTGGCACATAATCTGCAACGTAAGAATGAAATTATTAGTACATTCAGAAAGTCTGATGCAAATTGCATTATCCTCTCAGTAAATGTGATATGTTTTATATTCATTTTTAAAAATGGAGAAATTATAAATGGGTTGTATAAAAATGATACCAAAATAGACGTACTCTACAATACGCGTCTTATAAAAATAATAAATGACATATTAAAGAAAATTATTGTAAGGGCATGGATTTTACAATTAAATGGCATTTATTAGATTTGAACCCTTTTATGTAGCATCAGAATGCATGTATACAAACAAGGGGAGTACCGGAAATAAGAATCTTTAACTCAACTTTATCCTCCTGATAACCGTATCAACAAACAAATACATAATAATAATAATAATAATAATAATAATAATAATAATAATAATAATAATAATAATAATAATAATAATAATAATAAGGAATGGCTCCATATTGAAGTACAACAAATTGCAGTAAACAGATAATTTTGCCAGTGTCGGAGTTACCAGATATCATCTCGACCAGTCGCAAGTTCAGTTCTTTGCATTAGAACCCTTATTTGTGAGAAATATATTTTTACACTAAGTCTAAGTTTTTGTTTTCATTCAGTGCTTAATTTGTTGTGAAAAATGAAACTCATACGTTTAATGAATATTAAAACATATATACGTTATCATTTTGTATATATTTATATGATTTACCTAAATTAACGAAATGATGTGTTGTTTTGGTATGTAAAGTGGCTACTTTACGTTTGGTGAAATATAGTGATTTACGTACGTTTTTAAACCACCACCCCCCATTTTTCCCCCGTACGAACAGCCCACTCCGTACCAATAGCCATTTGATCTGAACGTTTGAAAAATACGAAAGTAACTGGAGTAAAAATGACTATGGTACTAACAACTATGTACCACAGTAGACATTCACCAATCAGGTCTGGGAGGAGTGAATATCTCCTGTTTGGGTAGCCACATCCGCCGTGAATGCCTTTGTATAGAGACGAAACAAATATAATTTAGCACTGTATATGTATATGAATGTGAACAAACACTGTGTAGAAAGTGCCACTGCCCCATAACACAAAGAATAAGGATATTATTATGTTATAACACTCAAGTCAAACCCTCCGCAGGAAACTTTTTAACGAGCTCCAAACTGCAAAGAGACTTTAATGTAAAATACCAAAGTAACTGGTGTCACATGACTATGGCACTAACAACAATGTACCACAATAGGCATTTACAGACCCCTGAAAATCAGAGGTGAAACCAGGTACCCGGGAGGAGTGAGGGTCTCCTGTTTGAACGTATCATATACAATGTGCAGTGATTCCAAAGAGGGAGTTTCAAGTTATAAAGGCAAAGAAATCAAAACATGTCAGATAAATCGATACAAGGTTTTGTTCAATGAATGTCTACATATCATCTGGACATGGATACATAGCAAAAGGTTTTTAAATCAAAATCGATAAAGATACAGTTCTCTGTTTCTTAATGGTCTTTAACACAAAAGTCATTACTGTAACAGTGTTAAATATTTTATGTCAGAGATTCATTGTTACCGATTACGAAAGTGTTACGGTACCTAATAAACTCATACTCAGAATATATCAGAACAGGGGAATATCAAGCATCTCATCCACAATATATCAGAACAGGGATTAACAAGCATCACATCCACGAGATATTAGAATAGACGAACAACAAGCATCTCAGTCACACCATATCAGAACAGAAAAATAACAAACATTATATCCACATTTTATCAGAACAAAGAAATAACAGGCATTATATCCACATCATATCCGAACAGAGGAATAACAAGCATCATATCCACATTATATCAGAACAAAGTAATTAAAAAGCATTATATCCACATCATATCCGAACAGAGGAATAACAAGCATCATATCCACATTATATCAGAACAAAGTAATTAAAAAGCATTATATCCACATCATATTAGAACAGAGGAATAACAAGCATCATATCCACATTATATCAGAACAATGAAATAACAAGCATTATATCCACATCATATCAGAACAGAGGAATAACAAGCATTATATCCATATCATATCAGAACAGAGGAATAACAAGCATCTCATCCACACGATATCAAAAAAAAGAGAAATGACATTTAATCCACATGTTAAAAGGGAGGATTAACAACCACTGCATCCACACCATATAAGAACAGAGAAATATCAATCATCATATCCATATCATATCAGGACAGAAGAATAGCAAACATCTCATCCACACCATATCAGAACAGAAGACTATCAAGTAATTCATCCACACCATAACAGAACAGAGAAATAACAAGTATCATATCCATATCATATCAGAACAGAAAACATCTCAGCCACACCATATCAGACGAGAAGAATAACAAGCATCTCAGCCAACCCATATGAGAGCAGACGAATAACAAATATCTCGTCCAGAACAGAGCAATAACAAGCATCTCATCCACACCATATCAGACGAGAAGAATAACAAGCATCTCAGCCAACCCATATGAGAGCAGACTAATAACAAATATCTTGTCCAGACCATATCAGAACAGAGCAATAACAAGCAACTCATCCACACCGTATCAGAACAAAGGAAAAACAAGCATCTCATCCACACCATATCAGAACAAAGGAATAACAAGCAACTCATCCACACGGTATCAGAACAAAGGAAAAACAAGCATCTCATCCACACCATATCGGAACAAAGGATAAACAAGCATCTCATCCACACCATATCAGAACAATGGAATAACAAGCAACTCATCCACATCGTATCAGAACAAAGGAAAAACAAGCATCTCACACTACTGGGTCCAAAAACCCCTGAGAATCCCGTTTTTCACTGCAAAACTCTGCAACACCCTGAAAAACTCTGAAAAACACTGAAGTCTGCCTGAAAAACACTGAAAAACTCTGACAGCCCTGATAAACACTGAAAAACTCTGAAGTCTACCCTGAAAAACTCTGAAAAACACTGACGACCCTGAAAAACTCTGCAAAACTCTGAAAAACTCTGACGCCACTGAAAAACTCTGCAAAACTCTGAAAAAATCTGAAAAACACTGACACCTGCTGCGATGCCCTCCGGCCGTGCGATCGCGGCCTCGCGTACTTCTATACGGTCCCTTCTATAAGCCCTATTAGCATTAATGTATATAAAATGTTATGCGTTGTGAATTAGAAAAAAAAAGGAAGAGAAAATAAATAAAACATATCTCGCATTTTTGTACGGTGTTTTGAAGTGAAATTATTTTAACGAATCTCTAAATTTAATTTTACTGATGCATTATTCAAAACCAAACAAACCCAGCAGAGGCGTATTACAATACAAAGGCTTTTCTTACCGAGATTTATATATACATTTGTATTTCCAAATGAAAATGTATGTACATATATTCCTAGTAAATATCACTGTTTCATAGTGAAGAAAAAATAAAAAATATATATAAAAAAGAAGCTCCAGAACTATAAATTAGTGAATAAATAATAAATTATTGAATAATAAATAAAAAAGTGAATAAATAAATGAATAAATGAATGAATAAATAAATAAATAAATAAATAAATAAATAAATAAATAAATAAATAAATAAATAAATAAATAATATTTGAGTGTGACCAGTACCTATAAATTTTATACGAAAAGCGAATTTAATACAGCAGTACTGACAGCAAATCGACCACAAAGAAAATCGCTTGTCATTCATTTTCATCCACACCATATCAGAACAAAGGAATAACAAGCATCTCATCCACTCCGTATCAGAACAAAGGAGTAACAAGCATCTCATCCACACCATATCAGAACAAAGG
This sequence comes from Pteria penguin, assembly GCA_035048485.1. Classification (NCBI taxonomy): domain Eukaryota; kingdom Metazoa; phylum Mollusca; class Bivalvia; order Pterioida; family Pteriidae; genus Pteria; species Pteria penguin. Next base: position 19,556,933 of record CM068585.1, on the reverse strand, counting down.
AATAACAAGTATCTCATCCACACCATATCAGAGCAAAGGAATATAAAGCATCTCATCCACACCATATCAAAACAAATGCATAACAAGCATCTCATTCACACCATATCAGAACAAAGGAATAACAAGCATCTCATTCACACCATATCAGAAGAAAGGAATAACAAGCATCTCATTCACACCATATCAGACCAAAGGAATAACAAGCATCTCAGCCACATCGTATCAGAACAAAGGAATAACAAGCATCTCATCCACACCATATCAGAACAAAGGAATATCAATCATCTCATCCACGTCGTATCGGAATAAAAGAGTATGTTACGTGTATTAACTAATTATATGTAATGTCTATCGAAGGAACATGTGCTGCTTTGAGAGCTTAATATACTGTCATTCTGTCCACGCGACGTTGATGACGAACGGCTTTTCAAGATATAATAATTCATAATAAATATTAAAGCTCATTTGGATTTTATATTCATGTATCATTTTCCCTCATACCATTCAATGAATCTTAATTCCAAAATATTAATACGTTGTTAAAGGAAAAGAAGCTTATTCTATATTTATACATCGGCATTTACTTTAGTCCACAAGGGAAATTTTCTCACTTAACTTAAACTAGAGTTACCTTTCATGACACTATGCTGAATTCTTTTTCGTTTAAAATTCGAAGATGCTTACGAAGGCAGTATCATTTTGTAATGTAGCATTTGCCTTATTAAATAAACTAATGTAACATAAGTATGTTATGATTTTAATTGATTTCTACAACCATATTTATTGTTTTAAAATCATGCATAACGATATTTATTGTTAAAAATCCTTAATTAATAATCACCGAATTATAGTATATGTATTTCGACACGATGATGAAAAATGAATGGCATGAACACTTTTCTACGTATTCGAATTTTATTTAGTGAAACAATGCTTCGATACCATTGTTGGGGTTATCACAAACCCAGTTTTAGTGCCTCTGTACTGACCTGAAATATATACTTGCAATTTCACTGTGAACAAGGGTTGTAAATTATTCTAAAATTAAGAAGTATCTCGCTCATGCACAGCTTAGCCCTAAACTTGGTTCTCTGGCTCTTTATATATATTGACAATAAACAATCCCGAGTGGAATCTTACTCTATAACACCGGCTTTAAAATCATAGATTAATCCTTTAACTTCAATTTTATTTCAAATGTCATTTTACGAATGATATTTTTACTATGCTGCTTGTAAAATCCTTAAAAGCTTGGCATAATTTTCTAACTATAACTGCCTTTTTGTTTAACCGTTTTGTTTGCTTTTTGTTTAAAGCACAAAAAAACTTATTTCATTAGCGACGACATCTGCCTATTTCACAAACATTTGGATTAATGCCATGGATCCAGCTCAGAAGTGGATGGCAATTTACTTGGAAACATCTACCAAGATTTGGGACATCATTTTTCTTTCAGAAAGACGGGACACCAACGACCCATGGGATTCAAACCATGAACCAGTCAAGAAAGCTTATAAAACTTTTAAATTTTCTGATACAATACGGGTCTTGAACCCGGATCACGTCCATCACAAGTTAAGTGCTAAACATTGCACCAGACAAATGATATATAGAATTTTCAAATATTTCATACTTATGACGTTATAAAATAATGTATCATTTGGACTATGTTTTTCTTATGCTTTAGCTGAAGTCATCATAATGCAACCTTTACAAAAATGGAAGCCTCTTTTATTAGCACAGAAGACCATTATAATGTAATTATACACTTTCATGTAATTTATAGCTATAAAGCAAACGATAAAGAATAAGTAAATGTGTCCTTACCGATCCCATTTTTAATTTGACATCGTATACAGTATAAGCGGTGAAAGGCATCAGTGTCAGTCCTAAACACAGATCGGCTACTGCTAAATTCGCGAGGAATGCTGAGGTGACCCGATGACGCTTCCTAGTGACAGCAATAGTTACTATCACCAACACATTCCCTGATACACAAAACAAACACATGATAGACATATAGCCCACCAAAATGATATCACGACCAGGGTGCTGTGTGTTCGAATCGCTAAACGACGTGGCGCTTCTATTCAAACTAGAAATGGATCCTGACATCAGAACTTCGTCGTACTACACATATAGGAACTTCTCTCCAGTCATCACACATCTACATAAACGCTTACACTATAATACGGCCAGATGAAAACTAAACCAATCGCATTCTTATCTAATTAATTAGATTTCAATGTAGATCCCTCAGTAATAGCATTAAACAAAATCGATTTTGTCTTTCTTCATTTATATATTATTAACTATTGTTCGATTAACAAGAAATCATTACTGCCATCCAATCTCGTATGTACGATGTGGACAGCTACTCGTTTATGATCACTATACAGATACATTGTACTAGATGTCATTCGCTAATGAATTCAAAAACGATAACCAATGACAAGACGGGAAATTACAGATTCAATTTACCTGTAGCTCAGTTATATTGCCAATAACCTTAATTCGTAACAGAGAGAGAGAGAGAGAGAGAAGGTTATTCCTATATATAAATGACATGAATAGAAAAAAATTCTATAATAATATAATATTTAGACAGACAGATAGAAATGGTTTTTATATGTCTGTTCATCACGTAGAAGCCTTATCAAAGTATAACATCAGGTACAAAACGAATAAAACTACGAAACACTAACATTGATTTATGCGTATTTTTATGATCAAAAATGCATACATACATACACACAGAGATATATATACATGTATATATATATATATATATATATATATATATATATATATATATATATATATATATATATATATATATATATATATATATATATATATATATATATATATATATATATATATATATATATATATATATATATATATATATATATATATATATACCCCTGTAATTCCACCTTTAACTTTCTCAGTACCTTTTGTTATATACTAAAAGTATCTAAATTCTAAATTTACAATCCAAGTTGAACCCCACCCTGTCTTAAATTTAAGGAAGATGGACCCGTCATCAAGTACTAACGATCCATGGAATAAAAGGACAATATTCAGACAAATGCGAACACCAGTTAATTTGAGGTGAGACCAGGTGCCCGGGATGAGTAAGAGCCACCTGCTTGCATAAAACACCCGTCGCAAAAGGCCTGCAACAACTTGATATTCTATTAATATACCTTCCAAGATCTTCTGACCATAATAGAGTAGTAGCTCTAGGAATGTAAAGATGGTGGATAAATCCAAACCATAAGTCTTAAAATCATGAAACCAGAGGACATACAAAATCAGTGAAAATGAGAAACAAGTGGAAAATAACAAAATATGTCTACTTGAAGAGCATATGTGAACCCCTGTGATGGAGTGAGATCAGGTGCCCGGGGAGAGTGAGCATCTCCTGCATGTAGCAACACCCGTCACATATACCCAGTAGAAAGAGTCAAATCGTGTAAATTCCATATGTATTTATATATGGAGAAGTCAAAGTAGGAAACCTTCTAGTATAGAAGGTGTCATATCTGTGTAAAATGATCGGAATCGGTCTCAGTCCAGAATATCATTTAAAAGTCTGCATAACGAGATATCATATGGAATAATAAGAGTATCGTAACGACCGTAGAACTTCCTCAGTGACGTTGCTAGTCTAGCACATGTATAACCCTGGTTGAGCAGCTTAAGTGAAAGTCGCCTAGCCCTCAGAACAAAGTCATTGTAATTTGAACATGCTCTGGAATAACGTATTGAGATATGAATATGCCGTATGCGGGCGATGATGGGATGTTGCTACTTATGAAAGGAAAGTTTGTGATAGCGAACTCGAAATCGTCACGTTTATCACTTGACCATTAATAGATATAGAAAATGTATACATTTGAATTTTGTGCACCAGATGGGCATTTCGACAAACACAACATAATATCTAAATACGAAGTAGAATTACTACTTTCTGTGGTTTCTTTGACCTCCAATTCACTTGGATAGATGATGCTAAGGTAATCCGCGAATGAAGGATTATTAATTGAAAGCAAGTCATCTATATATCTGTAAGTAAAATTGAAGCCAAGAGCCAATTGGTTTTTTTCCTTGCGAAAGCAAAGACTGAATGAAATCAGCTTCGTATGAGTAAAGGAATATGTCAGCCAGAAGCGGAGCACAGTTAGTGCCCATTGGAATGCCAACAATTTGTTGAAAAACCTTTCCTCCAAACACCACAAAAATGTTATCGATATGAAAGTTCAACATCTGGATGACAGCTGTTTCAATGTATTTATTTTTGGAATCAGAATTTTCCCTAAGAAAGTAAGTTTTATCATGGCCTATAACTATATATTGGAATTTGCGGCTTCCGTTTTTACTAGTAAATGCATTTTGAATAATTTCCGCTGTCTTTTAATTTCTGATGAGGGATCGTTGTGTAAAGAGTCGAAAAGTCAAAAGACTTGATGGAGTGACTTTTAGTAAAACTTTTTGATTTTAGATGTTCTAACAACTTTTTTGAATTTTTAAAGATCCACATTTGATTAATTCCACTTCTGGAATATATTGTTTCGCAATATCTATGAAGGCCAGATTTAATTTGATAATATTTTTGTAAGTAGCATCGATACAGATTTTGTGGAACACTTCGAGGAACCAGCGATAAAGCGTTGGTTGTAAGGATTTTTGTGCATTTTTGGAATGCAGTACAAATATGGAAGTTCTAAATTTAATCTATTTGTGTCAATACCAAACGTATAGACGACAGATCTATGATTCTCAAGTACTTCCGAAACCGAAAAGTTCGTGAGAGTATAAGTAGGATTTCCTGGAGCTGAATTTAATACTTATTCTTTCACTAGGCTGTCAAAGTAATATTTCTTACAAGTAAATGTATAATTATTAGATGCTTTATCTGCTGGTGTAATAATATAATGTTCCTGGAGGAAGGTAAGTTCTCTGACAACATCAGAATCTTTAACAATAGATTCGAATCTGGTGTTTACAGAGCCTTGTAATTTTCTAATTTTTGATCTCAGCAGTACTGCAATAGATTTTATCCATTCCGAAAGAGTGTCGATCTGTACTTCCTCTTTTTTTTTTGCCCATCGCGTGGCATATTCCTCGCAGCAGTTCATAATATTCTCAAAATTTTGGCTCCATGTGAATGATCTGGGTTCTCTGTATTTTGGACCTTTAAGTAAAAGTTCTATTAATTTAGTGTAATCAATATCAAGATCATCGGTAATGACATGGCCACAAGGAAAATATACAAAATTAAATGAGGAACATGCACAGGGTTGAGAATGGCATGCAGAGTTGCTAAGATCAAGACACTGTAGAAACCCTTTGTAATTATAAATTTTGGATGTAACTGATGGTGTGTAGCTATTGGAAATACATGGCGGATCTTTGTTTTTGAAATATGGAGGTATTTTCTCTAAAACAGACTTATGATTTAAAATTTGGCCAAAATTTAAATAATCAATGCCTTTATTTGAAAATTTAATTTTGATGAAAGGGCGATTACATTTTTCCATAGATATATCTGACTTGACGGGACGAAAAAGTCTAGCGAGGGTGCAGTCTACGAAAGATGTAGTGAACATTAACATTTCATCAATATCCTTAAGCATACAGAACAAAACGCGAATGATTGGATTTGAAGAGTGAATTTGTATGAATCTGTTTGACTGGATATAACATTTTGTGATTTTCTTACTATAGTAAAAGAATTTGTACCATATTCGTATCATATGGAAATGATTTTCTTCAAAACTGAAGTGGAAGTATTGTTAGGATGCATAAAATGGACGACATATATATCAGTCAAAATGGTGCCGTCGTAAAAAAAATTAATAACTGACCATGTATGTGAAATTTCTTTATTAGGAAAGTCATAGTGAACATCGGCTTAACTTTCTTAAGTATTCTTTACAAAGGCGAAAAACCATTGCCATTTTCACTACTGGGTCCAAAAACCCCTGAGAATCCCGTTTTTCACTGCAAAACTCTGCAACACCCTGAAAAACTCTGAAAAACACTGAAGTCTGCCTGAAAAACACTGAAAAACTCTGACAGCCCTGATAAACACTGAAAAACTCTGAAGTCTACCCTGAAAAACTCTGAAAAACACTGACGACCCTGAAAAACTCTGCAAAACTCTGAAAAACTCTGACGCCACTGAAAAAACTCTGCAAAACTCTGAAAAACTCTGAAAAACACTGACACCTGCTGCGATGCCCTCCGGCCGTGCGATCGCGGCCCTCGCGTACTTCTATACGGTCCCTTCTATAAGCCCTATTAGCATTAATGTATATAAAATGTTATGCGTTGTGAATTAGAAAAAAAAAAGGAAGAGAAAATAAATAAAACATATCTCGCATTTTTGTACGGTGTTTTGAAGTGAAATTATTTTAACGAATCTCTAAATTTAATTTTACTGATGCATTATTCAAAACCAAACAAAACCGAGCAGAGGCGTATTACAATACAAAGGCTTTTCTTACCGAGATTTATATATACATTTGTATTTCCAAATGAAAATGTATGTACATATATTCCTAGTAAATATCACTGTTTCATAGTGAAGAAAAAATAAATATATATATATAAAAGAAGCTCCAGAACTATAAATTAGTGAATAAATAATAAATTATTGAATAATAAATAAAAAAGTGAATAAATAAATGAATAAATAAATAAATAAATAAATAAATAAATAAATAAATAAATAATATTTGAATGTGACCAGTCCCTATAAAATTTTATACGAAAAGCGAATTTAATACACCAGTACTGACAGCAAATCGACCAAAAAGAAAATCGTTTGTAATTAATTTTAAATAACACAATGCATTATATTCCAATTCTGTTGCAAAATTTATAGAGCCTATACCCATATATTTTCATGTGACGACCTTTTGGTTTAAACAACCCCCCCCCCCCCCCCCCACCCCTTCTCACACACACACACACGCAATACTTTTTTTTTCTCTATCAATACTTTTCACACAAAATTAAGACACACAAATTTAACCTTTCTTCTTATTATAACAGCGTAATATAACAAAGTTCAGAGCACAATAACTTTCTTTAACTGAAAATTTTACGTGTCTACGTGTTGCTCTTTCATTCGAATGACATACGTAAATTTTGTCCTATAAAATATTTCAGTGATTAAATATTTTCTCGGTATTCAATAATGTTGCTTGAAATAGCATCAAATAAGTTTCAATATATCAGTGTAACAACGTATCTGCCGTTTGTTATATCACTACCTACTTAATCTACATCATGTAACTCTATACAATAAAATGATTTTATCTAACAGCACCCCCGCCCTTTTCAGTGGGAGACTGTGCCCTCCCCCCCCCCCCCCCACTTTTCTTTCAAAAATTTCTAGATACGCCCGCCTATGACGTATTGTAACAATGTATCCAGTAAGGGTCATGTATAGCAATGCAAATACAAGGGCGCTCGCCTAACAGCACCGCCCCCCTTTTCAATGGGAGACTGTGCCTTCCCCTCCCCTTTTTTCTTTCAAAAATTTCTAGATCCGTCTATGAACAGTATCTCCCTTATTTCGTATTGTAACAATGTATCCAAATACAAAGGCGCTCGCCCCTGTTTGACTGGGATATAGAAGTCTTACATAAAAATATCCTGTCCTGTCCAAAACTAGCAAAGTATTTGACCTTTATTTTCAAAATGACATATAAATTCAAGTAAACGGTGTCATATTTAGAGCAGATACCTCGATCTGCAACCAACCTATGGATCCAAATCGTAAATTGTCGAGTAGGATGTTTAAATCATATAGTATATTTAAATTGAGACCATACACCCCCCCCCCCCCACACACACACACACGCCCCTTCTCTCCCTTATATATATATAATATATATACATGACCCTTACTGGATATATATAATACTAGAATATCTTCATTAGAAAGTAACGGCACACGCATGGAATCTGAAATTGCTTTATTTTAATCCGACATGTGCATGTCTTTGTTTTTTTACCTTTATTCTACATGTCATCAGTACTCTATTACGTAATTTAAAACATCCGGTTGTTTAACCCGGTAAATATCGGTCGTAATCTCATATAGTTTGTTACCTATCATGCTGTAAATTGGGAATCGTAATTAACAGTACCTTGATATGTATGAGGGGACAAAACCATATTTAGTAACAGGTTGAAACATATCCAGTTGATACATTTCAATGTTAATTTTGTGTTATTGGCAAAATTAAAGTGTCATTTTAACAGCGACTTATAAAAGTTTAGGACAAAAACTGATTTTCAATCTTCAGAAGTGAAATAATTTGTTTTTACACACGATCATTTATTTATTTTTATGTTATAAACTAAACTATATCAATTATTTAAGTTCAATTTCTTCCGCATTTCCTCTGATAATAGCAATCTTATAGAATACATGCGAAATGTGAGATTTGTAAAGCTGTGATATAAAGTGCTATTCTGTTCCATTAATTTACATACGGATTAAATAAGTAGCTGCGTTACGGCCTGTAGCGAGAAGGAAATACGCATACCCAAAGCCATGATCGTTCACTCAAGTTGGACACTGTTTAAAAAAAAAAAAGGGGGGGGGTGGTAGAATTAAATTAACGCAACTTCACAGCGTTTTATCGGTGAATGGCCGCTAATTTATGAAGAATGCAATATTGATTTATCAATATTAATCTTGAATGCCTTTAAACTCGAAAGAGAGTGGGGAGCGACCTTAAGGTCGTAACATAACGATATTTGGGTAGATTCTTTACACAGATTGGAAAAGATGTAAAAATAAACATCAATCATTATGTGTTATTAAAATGATTGATAAGGATATATAGAATTAATTATATCTTTTTTTTTCTGTATTTATTTATCTATTTACAATTAAAACTATGCGTTTTCTGTAAACTTCGTCTGTCGATTTTAAAAAATCTTATAATCTTTATTAAATTTATTTTGATGTATTTTTTTCGTACGGAAAAGTTTAATGTTCTTATTATAAATAAATAGATGAATTAATAATTAAATAAATAGATAAATAATAAATAAATATGAAAATAAATAAATAAATAAATGAAGTCCGCCGAGGAATTCCGCTGGCCGAAATGTTACAGTACGGAAAAATAGTGCTTTTATTATAAATAAATAAATAAATAAATAAATAAATAAATAAATAAATAAATAAATTTTTAAATGTCTTGTTCTATATTTTGTACTTATTTCCCCCTCCCTTAATGCACCTCTATGAAACAAACAACGATGTTAAGTAACATGCTACTGCTGTAGTTACACTATTTGTTCCTTTGTTTGTTTGTTTGTTTCATTCTTCTTTCTTTCTTTAAGTCGATCAATAAAACAAGTGACATCGCACTGGAAAGTCCTGTGTCAATAAAATTGTTTTTGCTAAGTACGTAATTTTCATGCGATTTATAAAAACTGCAAATGTAAAGATCATCTTACAAACGTAAGTCAGAATAGGAACAATATCTTGGTAATTTTATCTATAAAAACGTTAAAATAAGTCCTTGACAAATGGTAAAAAAGATGCGGTCTTTTTTTCTTATTCCCCGCTTATAAATTCATCACATTTAATACTTATTAAAGGTCATATATAGATAACAGCGAACCATTTCAAGGGCTTATATTATAAAAGGGACCGTATAGAAGTACGCGAGGCCGCGATCGCACGGCCGGAGGGCATCGCAGCGGGTGGTCAGTGTTTTTCAGGGTTTTTCAGAGTTTTGCAGAGTTTTTCAGTGGCGTCAGAGTTTTTCAGAGTTTTGCAGAGTTTTTCAGGGTCGTCAGTGTTTTTCAGAGTTTTTCAGGGTAGACTTCAGAGTTTTTCAGTGTTTATCAGGGCTGTCAGAGTTTTTCAGTGTTTTTCAGGCAGACTTCAGTGTTTTTCAGAGTTTTTCAGGGTGTTGCAGAGTTTTGCAGTGAAAAACGGGATTCTCAGGGGTTTTTGGACCCAGTAGTGTTTTACTCTGTGAAATTATTGAAGTTCTGTACCGGTTTCAAAGAATTAGTGACACTAAACCAGGAAAATGAAGACATAAAAGAAGCTACAAAAATGGTATATCCTAAATGCAACAGTCAAATCTGTAAAATATATTCGGGTTTTGTCAGAATAACAAAAATATCCACGGAAACGCAGAATATAAAAGAATAAGCAATGCAATTATATTATCGACATTAGGTAAACTAGTTAAAGTTACAATTGCTGTGATTATACGCTTTATGGATGAATTTTATCGCTTATCACGACAACTGTAAAATCACACATTTAAACTTATATATAATCTTCCATACAGAGACTAATACTACTACTACTACTACTAATAATAATAATAATGATAATTAATAATGATGATAATAATAATAATAAAATCAAAAGGTTACTCAAATTGAGGGGTCATTACAATATAGACAAAAATAGTATTAAGAAATGTTTTTTATTTACAAGGTTTGATACCCAGATGTTGTTGACTCTTGTCCTAATTGTGGTTTTATCTAATAATTTTCTTTAAAAGGACAACTGAGGCAAATAGAGACACTCCGAGGAAAAATACACACACAGACACACTTTACTGTACCAGTGAAAGGGCTCAGTTTCTTTATCTTTTGTCACTGACTGTCATGAACTTTGTAAGACAATATGCTCTGTTCGGGAGATTCCATTATGCCAAATCGTGTTAACTCTGATATTATATTCATCACTCTAAAACTAAAGAGTATCTTCCTCATGCATAACTCTGTCCTTAGATAGATTCTTTGGTTCACTTTTCGGTCATTTTTTATTTCAATACTGCTCTTCATATATTTATATATTTTGGGAATTCCAATCATTTGGCCACGAGCATCACTGAAGAGACATAAGTTGTCGAAATGCGCATATGGTGCACTAAATTAATATATATATATATGTTCTATATTTATTTATCATCTTTCTCAACAAAAAGCACTTTACAACGGTAGGAACAAAAATAAAGTAAATAAAGTAATATTTACTTCCAAATTTAATTCATGTTCTTTCAAAAGGAAAGGAAAGTCTATTTTAGTGATGCTACACAATGGCTAAGATGTATCCTGTTTCTGCTTTGTCTGTAATAGACTTTCTTTGTTAGTAGAAGGGCACACCTATTCCAGAAATGTTTGGAGAAATTTACTGTTCTTCTTTCTATATTTTTCTACTATATAACCACCATCCACATTTCTTTACTCCTTCCAAGTCCACAGTGTTCTAATAACAATAACAATATAACAATAATATATAACAATAAGGGTCTAATCTGGTCTGTTCCTTTAGTTTTTCAAAGTTTGTCAAACGAATCTTATAACATGTCCCTCTTCTCTCTGAGGTGTTTTACACATCTCTAATGTTAATTATAACAATCTCATACTGACTAAAATGATTTAGCACTTACAACGTAAACTACGTCAAAAATTAAACATTGGATTTTTTTATTTCACTCCTATACACCATTCATCTGTATTCATAAAATGTAGTAATTAGATGTTTGCCTACCGTCCATCAAACAACCCTACATTTTATGAACGAAAAAAATATCGTACTCGCACGTGGAAAGTCGAGTTGCATCCGAAAGAATATATTGTATATTTCACTCCTCTAGAAGAGAAAACAGAAGACATCTGACAAAGCTGTATGACACAAATCACCAAAGACATGCACACAAAACATGATAATAGTAGAATATACACGGAAAACGACAATACAAAAATAATCGATTGTGCTGCGGTTACGATACCCATATAGGACGGCCAGTTTAAGTAACAATCGTATTCAATTGGTGTCGTTAACCGGTTTACGAGCGCCCACCTTCCCATTTACCGCAAAATCAGCCCAATCAAAGGGCACACATTTAACAATATATAGATTATCCTTCATGTAGAGAACAAGGATCAACAGCTTTCTGAGGAAGAGAGGTCATAAAAATATTATTACACACGAAACATTTATAGAATAATATGATGCTATCAAAATATGTAAGGTGACATGGACATAATTAACCGTGCTCTGCCTGTCTGTAAGCGAGCTCAGATCCTTGAGATCAATAGGAGTCCCGACTAACAGTAAAAGGGGTCGAGGATCCGGACATTGTCTCATCTTAAAAGGTTTGGAAAAGGCTCGTCATAGAGTCCCTACTGCCTTGTTAGTTATCGTACAACTCTCAAGTAAAAGTCTGCATTTGGGTTGTAGAGGGACCCAATGCAAGATCTATGATCTTAGAAATAACCTAGGGGTCATACTGTCGAAGGCGTTTAATAATTTTAGAAACCGCCGATATGAAATTATCGGAACCGTTGACCCTCTTTGGTTTGTACACTAGGTCACAGTAGAAATTGGGATGGGATATTCCGCTGGATACATATTGTTGAAAAGTCACATTTCCAAATTTAGATAAAATGTCTGAATAAGATCTGTAAAATTTACCAAAAGTTTTCCGATGTTTATGATATCTATAACCCTAAGTAAGGAGTTTAAATGTAATCTGAGAATGTTTTGCGTGAAAATCGAAAAAGTAAGTGCAGGCTCTAGCGATCCGAACCAACTGAATAATATAAATATCATTTGATGGGAGTCTGGGGACATCACCATCACCAATGTACAATGGGAAATCACAAGTCGTCATTTTTATCATATATGTTGGTATGAATATTGTTGTTAACAATTTTAATATTTAAGTCCAAAACAAGTGGTTCCTGGTCAGAAGAATTGGCTTTGTTTAATTGAAGTTCAGATGGATAAATGTCAGTTATATAGTTTTCAAACTCAGGGTTATCGATAGCTAAAATATCATCGAGATATCTAGAGGTGTCATTGAACTTATCAATAAGGTCAAAACGTTCACAGGTTTGAATAGAATGCATAAAGTCTCTCTCGTAACAGTATAAAAACAAAACTGCTATAAGGAGAACGAAGTTGGTGCTCATAGGAATCCCAATAAATTGTTGATAAGTCTCGCCATTAAATTGTACATAAATATTATCCATCAAAAGTGTGATGGCATTACAAAACTCAATAGAAGTCTAATATTTATAATTATAATATTGTTTGTTAGGGAATAATCCAGATGTAACTGAAGTACAGAGTGTTGATTTAGACTCTGTTGAAACACCAGCGTATGAGAGACAACAATTTGGTTTTGATTAAGCCATGAAGTAGAGAGATATATAGCGTCGAAAACTCGAAAGTAGAAACGTTATTTGCCTAAACATTTCTCAAACGGATTTTTTCAATGACTTCTTTAAAAGTTTTGATAGACCAAAAGTAATTGACGTTACTATTGCTTAAAACAGCATTACAATTCTTGATAACACGGTCTTTAACTACAGTAAGAGCGGAGATAATATGTTTAGAAAGCACAGTTGTAGAGCAGTGACTAGAATTTGAAATAAAACGTAATTTATATGGATTTTCGTGTAATGTGGGAGGCTAATACATAGTTGGAATATCAATGCTTAAACTGAAGTCAGACATAGCTTTACGATGGTCAGATAGGATCTAGTCTTAAAACAAAGGGGTTTCAACATACGTAGAAGTAGAGTTCAATTCAGTTTTAAGAACTGTAATGTAGTATGTTTTTCAAACAATGATAATATTATTAGCTGCGGGTACGAAAACATAAGTATTATGTATATCAGCCATTTTCTTTTTTATAGACTGGACTGGTATTTAATGTGGCTGTTTGAATAAATGGGGATTAATTGTAAAATTAATAATTCGAATATCAAAAAAAAAATTTTTTTTAAGAATACATGCCTGTTTCATTGTATGTGATTTCTCTTCTCCCGTTTGGCCAGTTTGAATCAAGTTATAACCGTTCTAACTAAATTTACACAGATACATGTTGTCATCGTTTGAATTATCTTTTTTTTTTTCAAACAAAATTTCCCCCAGTTTCTAATGTAGACAAATTATTCAATCCACTGGGTTTATCAATTTCTGTCTGTGCATTCGGAGCAGAATGCTATAAAGAAGTTCCATTACTCGCAGTCAATTTGGCGCATTTCCGGCCAAGGAGAACATAACCAACTGTTGAAATTATTGAAATAGATTCAGAAATAAATGCATTTAATTAGCCGTTAATATCTTTATCTGAAATGGGAACTCCAAGTAAGTTCGAGAAATAAAATTAAAAAATGGTGGAAGTTGTATGCTTGCTATCTTTCCTTTCTTACACTTTCGCTACAACTACTCACTAAAGTGGAACAGTTTGAATAGAAGATGTTCGATGACGATAGATACTCAGAATGAAAGGAGACCACAAACTTTCGATGTTAATATACAGGAATAAATGTTTTGAAAGGTAATAATCTCATAGTGAAAAAAGATCTGTAAGAAAGTAAAAAAAGCTATACTAATATATAATGAACACAGCAGATGCATATTTTGATTAATAATGTTTCTTATGTGATTGTCAACGTCAAAAGTATGCAATTTCCATATAGTTTAGGGCATTTTTATAACCATAGTGTTCTAACACGTGGTTTTAACATTAGACCAAAAGCGGTCTATATTTCCATCTGTGTATCTTGACAAAATGTATATAGTGTTATAGTACTTCTCACACCGTGACCCTATCTTTGCTGGATCTAGATTAAAACAACAACACAGTGAGAACTCCCTTCTTCAAACATTTCATTAATTAGTATCAAAAAGTTTTTTAAGCCTTAATGTATAACACACTGTCTTTTCTATTTTAATTTTGAACACATATTACAGTGAGAACTTATCTAATAAGTATATTTGACTCAGTGAAATAGATTTCAACATATAATTTGTATACACCTCCGTACGGATTATTGATGTTTAGAGATAGGTCTAATCTAAGTATACCAGATGAATTCATTATCGTTTGATTTATATTGGATACGAATTAATTAATGCATGACATTACATAACGGCAATGACAGTGTATGAGTAGATCAAGACTGTAAGGCTAATTAGTACCCACACTTGTAAAATGTAAATTTGTTATGGCACGTATATTCCTAGCGACTAATGGAAAACTCGTGTTTGAATATTCACGTATGCATATCAACCTGTTGTCCGGATAAACATTTAGACTAAAAATAACCTCTCGGCAATATAATTATTTAACCACTTATACCTACATACATAAAGACTCAATAGAAATTCTACTTTCGTTTGAATATCCAGAGACTTAAAGTTCAGTGTAGACATATCTCAACAAGGATCTTCACTGTCTAAAACCAAATATCTTTATCTACGGTCTATGGTGCCCATTTCTATTTCATTTTATGAGTATAATGTTAGGAAGACCGCTTTTAAGTTACTTCTGAGGGATATTTGTAAAGAGGGTAAAAACTCAAAAGACTTGATGCCGTTGATATAACTGTTGAAAATATAAGATATGGCAATAATTTCTTTACATTTTCTCTTTCAGATTTGGGGGGCGGGGGTTCTATTTTATTTTATTATTTTTTTTCAGTTTTGTTTTGTTTTTTGGGGTTTTTTTTCTTTTGTTTTTGTTTTGTTTTGTTTTGTTTTTTTTTTTTTTGTTTGTTTGTTTGTTTTTTTTTTTTTTGTTTTTTTTTTTTGCTTTTTTCTCAATAAGATATTAGACCTATTATATTTAGGATAGGTTTATGGTTTAAAATGTGGCTTACATTCAAGGCGTCAATGTCATTCTCTGCAAAGTCTACTTTGAGGAATGGTCGATCCCTATATATATTTCCGTGAATATAACAGCATTGAATGATCTGATGGAGGAGATATCCAAAAATCATACCCCAGAGTTGATACTCTGGAATGTCAGCATCAGTATAGTCATGTAGCTTTTGAAAACGAAAGGAGTTCAGTTCTGTATGAATAAAATGGAGACCTAACGTTACAATCAATGTTCATGAAAATCTAAATATTTTATTAAAATCAAATAAAAAGAAAAAGTAACTTTACTACAAAAATATGAATAATCTAGAACATATATTCGTTGAAAACTACGATATACAACAACTGAGCCTCATTCTTCTATGCCGTGATTTATTGAATGCAACATGTTGTGCAATAGTAAAACATGATATATTCGAATTAATTCTGTATTTCTTTGCATTCTAATTATCACAAACTATGATGTTTTTCATTCATCAATACCCTTTCAGCGAAATAAATTTGAATAATTAATCACGAAAAATTTATCATTTCAATCGATTTTACCATCTATTTGATCTAGATGAATAGCCAAACCTCAGGCATTTTGTTCCAGATTTACCTCTGCTCATGTCAATATACATTTGTCATAGTATAAATGCACGCTGGTATAAAATCAATTATGTTCTTGGTCACACATTCACAATGACCAGATAAAATGTGTTTTTCTTTTCATCAATACACACAAGCAGAGCGGTACTTAGCGGTTAATTTCTATATATTTCCATATCTGATTATAGAAGTCTCTATGCCGCCCAGTAAATCAAATATTCAATTATAAATGCACTTGAAAATGATGTATCTGTACATACAAATATGGAAGAAAAAGAAGAGTTACTGGCTCAGTTATGTGGCAGAAGTCACCATGGAGCTATACAATACATGAATATAAATAATATACTAGAACATTAAACACATTACAAAATACAAATATGGAACGCCATTACATTATTAAGGAGAAAACTGAAGACATCTGACAAAGCTGTATGACATAAATCACCAAGGACATGCACACAAAAGATGATAATAGAAGAATATACACGGAAAAACGACATTACAAAACAATAATCAGTCATTTCACTATAACAGAACGCCAAAACAATATGCCATTAAGTAGTTTTTATATACTATCAAGTCAAACAAATGTGATATGAAGTCGAAATAGTGCATTATGAACTAAAATAAGTACATGATAAAGTCAATACAGTATGTTATGGAGTCGAAATAGCATGGTCATTAAAGTACTTTATGAAATCAAAAGATTACATTATAACAACAATGCGTTATGCAGTCAAAATAGTATGTTATGAAGTCAAAACATTACGTTATGATGTCAAAATATTACGTTATGAAGTCATAGAAGTAAGTTATGCAGTCAAAAAAGTATGTTATAAAGTCAAAATGGTACATTATAAAGTCATAAATTAATAAAGCATGTTATGAAGTCATAACAACACATTATGAAGTACAATAGTAAGTAATTAAGACAAAAAATGTCATGAAGCCAAATATTAACTTAGGTTTTATATAACATTTACATCGCAGACAACTGCAAATATTACTGGAAAAGAACCAAAAAAAAAAAAAAATGGAACAAATTTTAAGAGACTTCGATTTGATAGACTTTATTCAGCAAATTTTGAAAACATTCATACATTGTAAATGATTAATAAGATTTTTCTCCCTCTGTTTCGAATTTCCTCTCTCCCAGCTCGACAGGGGAATTCCCAATAGAACACCATAACGCAGGAGACTGCATGCTAAATCGACAAAACATAATAATACACTCTTCTGATTTCATAACATAAAATGTGACGTTAATTCATACAAACAACTTAATGATGTACATTTTGCAATCTTGTTAAAACGCGACTTGTACTCCGTTCCTCTACGAAACTCTCCGTGTACAAGATCTTACAACTGCCGATTAGAGGTCATCTCAGGATGACCTTATATAACAGCCAATCAGAAAGTGAGCTACAGATCTTTCGGTGTTATTTTGCATACTAGCGACTTTAGGGCGTATTGAACCACCCCGATTACTTCCAAAAGACGTGTAGAAAGATGGCGGCGCCCATTCCATCCTCACCGCGGACGCCGAAAAGGATATATAGCCATTCGGATTCATGTTGTTTGTGTTATTTTTCGTTTGTTGTTAAAGAGGTAGACAGTGATGGGAATTCGAAGGTGAAGAAACTGTTTAAACTAAAATTAAGATTAACAGAGGAGAGAAGAAATGATATCGCCCAGGTCGTTGATATTCCTGGCACAAGCGAAGGTATCTGTGTGAAATGCTTCTCAAAAATCGAGAAAGTTATTAAGTACAGAAAAGAGATCGAAGATATTTTAAGGACATTCGATGATAACAGAAGACGGTTCCTTTCCAAATCTCCAAGATCAGCCGTGGGTATGAAAAGAGGACTACGATCGCCACAGGTACTGTACAAAAACAATCTATGTACAAAAACTGAAAAGCAACATATACGTATATCTAAACGACTAAAGATATATACGTCCATTATTATTATTTTACAGTAAAGCTTCATGCTGATGAAATAGCAAATATATATATCTTTATTTCTGTCTTTCTTGCGAAGAACAGCGATACAAACACATATAGATATACTGATATATCTCATTTTGTTGATTATTTGTGTGTCTGTCTGTGTGTAACTCTGTACAAAGCATCACGCTATGTTTGCTAGAACACTTTACTATTTTCATAGTCATTATTTCTTTGTATTAGGTTTCAATGCCAGATCCTAAATGTAGGGCATCTGCCTATGTACCATCCAGCTCCATACACATACAACACAGACCTATCTTGGCACGTCCAGAGGGTAATTGTTTTCTTTTTTCCCCTCATTCATTTATTTTCATAATTTTGACTTTTAACCTAATAAATATGTGATAAATGTGCATGAATTCTGTCAATTCTATTGATAATGATTTTTTATGTACAAGTAACCATGCAGACATGTAGTTTATTGAGGAATTCTTCTTTCAGTGATTGTAAAATATGTATACAGATATGCTAACTGCTTGGAAATGTTAAACATGATACAACATGTAAATTCTTTGATATGACATGTCAAGAGTTTGTGTACATGATGTAGCTCCTTAGTCTTTTTTATGAATTTGAACAATCTATTTTAGGAGTAGAAGTGAAACCAGTGAGGAAATCATTATGTTTTAATCAGAATGTTCCTAGTGCTTCAAAAGGTACATATTATTTTAATTTGTTAGATGGTGATGCATCAGATCATACATGTTTGTTCATATTGGAAAAAAACTCAATACAGTGATGTCTCATTAATGGAAATACAGAGTACATAAAGGTTTTTAAAAAAGACTATAGAACCCATTCATTTATGTACTCCCAGATTTGCTGGTAAGTGACAGTTCCAGTTCTCCTATCCATGGCCATGGAGAAGTAGAGGTAGGTAAAGAAGATTGTTTCAGACTGTTTGCCGTTTAGCAGTACAATATCCTCAGTACATGGCTGTTAATTGATTTCATATTTCATACACTTGAAACTCCTATAAGTGTACCTTTTTAAGTTAATCCATCATTAATTTTCAGTTAATTTTTAACAATGCCATTGACAGGGGATATTGTTCTAATAGCATGAGTTACAGTTGCATTGTTAGTTTCAGTTTAAATGTTTGTTATGTTCATTTTTGTTGTTCCTTTTTAGCATTGTTGCATTCTATATGCAAGTTGCATTTAAGCATTAGAATGTTTGTTATGTTCATTTTTATTGTTCCTTTTTAGTATTACTACATTCTACACAAGAACATTGAGTGGTAAGTTGGAAATTGATTTAATTTTGTTCATTTTTTGTGAAATAAAATCACAATTCAATTTAAATAACATTGTCTTCCTTAGTACCTGTAGTAAGAAGTCAGAGCTCATAACATGTAAAACTTCAAACTTATGTAAAAGTATCTCAAAGAGGAACTTAATTACAAACTGAATTTTATTTAGATTGCATATACATGTATTGCAGTAATAGTACTATACGTAATACTTATTATGCCTGATTATTGTGTATTTACATGGTATAAAAACACATACACACATACATACACACACACATACACAAATATATTATATATATATATATATATATATATATATATATATATATATATATATATATATATATATATATATATATATATATAATATATATATATATATAAAGCACAAAGACACTACAGTTAACAATGGCACACCTATATTTCACTTATATTCGTTCCCCCGTCTGGGACTCGAACCCACGACCAATGGTACCGAACACGGGGAGCTCAGTCGGTTAGAGGGTCGGATGCATGACAGCTAGGTGATTCGGTACCATAGGTCGTGGGTTCGAGTCCCAGACGGGGAACGAATATAAGTGAAATATAGGGTGCCTTGTTAACTGTAGTGTCTTTGTGCTTTATATGTTTGTCTAATTTGTCTTTATTTTCTACAGGTATTTCTTCGGAGATCCAAGGTCCATAGTACTCCCAGGTGTTTCACTGATTCTATTTGTGCTTTATATATATATATATATAACTATATATGTATATATATATATATATATATATATATATATATATATATATATATATATATATATATATATATATATATATATATATATATATATATATATATATATATATATATATATATATATATATATATATATATATATATATATATATATATATATATATATATATATATATATATATATATATATATATATATATATATATATATATATACATATATATTATAACGGAAATATAATTAATAATAGTATTTTAACATTCCTTCACATGACCATAAGATTTTATTTGTTTAATTGTTTTGTTTCAAACTAGGTGTCTGTAAACTATCCCAGTGGAAGACAGTCAGTTCTCGTCACCTCCAAAGCTCATAATGTTATATGCAAGGCCATTGTAGACAATAAGAATGGAATTGACAATACCATTATAAATTCGTTATGCCAGACAAACCCAAAAGCTGTCGTGGAAGGTGTGAAAAAAATCATTGAAGCTGAATGTATTGAAGTTTGTCGAAGAGGCTCATGTGTCGCTCTACAGAGAAAAACATTTGATGATTTTGTGAACTTTAGATTGGAATCTATTCAGAGTGATATACAGGATAGATGTCCAAATAACATGTCCCTCATAACTGCAATAGTACACAGTCCACCACCAGTAATTTGTGAAAAGTCATTCTTTCATGTTATGTTCTCCAGTGCTATAAGATTGCATGGAAGATGCCAAGAGATGTCAAGCTTACACTACATGGTAGCATTTATTTTAGCTCAAGGTGGCTGTACTCAAGGGGTAAGTGTTCCTTTTTGACTCACTGCAGTTGACATCCTCATTAAGTCGGGCATTGTGATTCTGCTTTTCTACACACTAACTAGGCACACTTCTGAATGGCTGATAAATGTATCACAATGTGTCAGCTTAGATTTAATGCATGTGTTAAGTCAGGGGTTGTGTAGAGAAAACTTTAACCTGGGCTATATCTTGTGAACTGTTTGTAGTAGAGTAGTAGAGCTTCGATATTTCACATGCAGATTCTTCATGATCATAAGATCCATTTGGGACCATATTCATGATATTGTATACACAAGTCTTGTCAATCTCTTCTCCAGTGATCTGTCTATGTCTGTGTCTGCCTACATGTAACTTAGAATATTGATGAATCATGTGTAGACTCTGAATGCTGAATTTGACCTAAATTGTATGTGTCCATCTGTTTGCAGAGGTTTTGGGAAGGGCTGGGGATGGTATTAAGACAGTGTCTTTTGTATAGCTGATTTATTTGCTTTAATTTGAAGACTATCGAGCTACTCTGCAAGGCTGGGTCAAGTGTGCCTCCCCAAACCCTTCAACATAATCTTGCAGGATGGAAGGACAAGCTGGATGAAGAACTAAGAAATTTAAAGGTAATTATTGTTGTCATGATACACACCACACCTTTACACTTGAAATGAAAATATTTCTCAGGAAAAGCTGAAAAAATCAATTAATATTTTAAGACAGTACTTGCATCTTTAGCAAACTTACCACAAATCTTTGCCATCATGAGATGTTGAATCCTATTGATTTTCAAGATCATGGGCCAAAGGTCACGGTGCAGGTATGCCACTCAATTAATTGCAATTTTATCAAAACATCATTTATAAAACATATATGATATAGCACATACCTCTTTTTACAGGAAAAATGGGCTAAAAATGAAAAGCCTCTCTTGCAGTTTCAACTTGTGGGTGATAATTGGGATAAGGATATATTACCTTCATACCGAACAACTGATCGAAAAACACAGAGTCTGCATTTATTTCAAATCTATGCAATCGTTGACAGGTATACAGCAATAAATCCTGTGGGATCTACCGGTTTTGATAATAATTTGACCTACATCCCTTCCATCTTGGAACAGAGGACATTGTTGAAAGAGTTTACATTTATCTTTGCTACAGCCATTATTCGAAATATCCCTCAGGTTGCCCAACATTTGGAAAAAAAATTATCCAAAGCATCTTCAGCACAAACATAGCCAATATGCAGCATTAAAGACAAAGCAGGTAATCTTTTTTTTTTTTGTCAATTTGCTTACATATTACATGCATGGTCAGTAAAACTATGGAATTGTACAAGAATGTGACTCCAGCTTGAGACACTAAAATCCTTATCCCTGTTGTTGCATTTTGCTTTGCAGGGGACATTAAAGTTACAATATTCTGTTTTGTTAGAAAGTATATTTTGTTTGAGGGAAAAATTACAATTCCTCTTAAGTTATACCCATATATGTAAATGAATTAAATTACATGTGTTTATTCCTTTTTGAGACCTGGAGATTCAAGAGCCTTTATGTAAAATTTTTTCATTGCTTATGTTTGATAAAAAATTTGCAATGAATTGAAATTATTCTTAATAAGAGAATTTCTCAAATCTCTTTTTAGTATTCTCTTGGGCTCTTTGACACCAATGAAAATAAAACAGATGAAGTGATCCGCATGTTGAAAGATCTAACAGATCGTTTTGTACCACTTGATGATGACGATGACGTTGTCGATGCAGTACTTTTTGGAAGTGCATACTTTTATCTTATGCATGATAAATAGAAATTTATGCAAAAGTAATTCCAAATCATAAACAATATCACAGTGTATCAATGAATCTTTACAAGTCTCATTTAAAATGTACAATTTTATGCCCTTAGGGACATATAGCGTGTGGGTCTATTATTGTGTCCCACCATCAATAAAAGAGATATAAAATTTGGTTTCCAAATTTTTGACATAATAACCTTGAGCATGACCTACATTTCAAAGTTTGCCTTATCTGAACTTAGTTGCCGCTGGGGCATTTATGTTTTACAAACACATCTTGTTATATTTGTGCAGGTGATCGTCTTACAGATGAACGTGTGCAGTGTGCACAAATGGCAGTTAAAGATTCTTCAACATCCAAAGGAAGACTGGAAGGTTTTATATCAAAATCAGAAGATTTCCATAGGCTGATGAATTTACTGGAGGTGAATGAATTATATTTGAAATTCTTGTTTTCATTCATGTATAATACATTCACATAATACCGTAATTGAGTTTTTTCTTTTCTATGTTTATTCATGATAAAAGTTCCATATTGCACATGGCATCAATTTTGATTGAAACATTCCAATATTTTATTCAATCATTGAATAATTAGTAGTATAAATTCTCTCAATAGAACTTTTCCTGTTCGCATCCAAACACAATACCATACAGTTTTATTTTGACAACAAATATTGAACAATCTTTTTGTAGTCTATTTGCAAGTTAACATATAGCGTGGAATCAGCTGCAGATCCCTGTACTGTGCACTATTATAGAAACCTTCTGGGACACAGAGATGTCAAAGGTCATGTGAAAAACGCATATAGAGCATACAAATTGTTGTATTATACAATTGCAGATGCAATATGTGTAGTTCTGTTCAGGAATAAACTTGGTAGCATGGATATTGAAGATGATCTGTCACTTCCTGATTTCACAAATATGACAAATGAAGAAAAAATCCAATGTTTGAATGATGTGTGTGAAGATTTGCTTAAGAAGTGGTATTTCGATGACTCAGAGGATGTTTTTTATGAAATTCGAGATGTTCTTGAAAATCCTCATCACGAGCAAAACTACTGGACTTCAACACTACAAAATGGACGGTTCAAATGTCATGTATGTACGAAGGATTACAAGAGAGTGAGCTCTTTGAAAGCACATGAATCAGAAAAACACGGGATACCACTGAAATGTTGTACAAAGAAAAAAAAAGAAAACAGTGATGAAGTACATTGTTATGTTTTGATGCTTTTCAAGCTTGTAATGTTAGATAAGAACTTTGATAGTGCAGTTGATATGGGTGATGGATCAAGATGCATACGTGCAGCAAAATATGAACTCCCCATTTATCACAAAACTCACAAGATAAAGTATACCATATCTTCTATTCATACCATTGCAATGTCATCAGGACTCCTTAACCCAGATCAAGAGGAACGGTTTGTGGTAAATAGATTTGTAAATTTACAAGGAGGAGCCAATTCTAACATTGCCTTAACGAGTACATTGAGATGATCAACAGAGATACTAAAGCATCATGTACTGGGCACAAGACACATGAAAGCATTCTTATGCACTCTAAAGAATATCCTTTACTAGTTCAGCTCACCAACCATATAGTTTCTGTTAGTCAATGGGGAGCAAAAAAAGGATTTCACCATCTTCCTTCCTACTGTACAGATGTTAAGACAGTGGCAAAAAATCTACTAGATCATGACATCTTTAGACATGATGAAGGTCGAAAATTAAACAAAAAATTCCCTGGGCTCGACAAAAATCCATTCTTAAACTGTGTAAAGAATTTTTCAGTTATGCGTCATCGCCATAGACCCCTGTCACCATTTGGAAGACTACGAGACTGTACATTTTAATTATGGATGTATGATTTCTTTGTTATTCTGGTATGCCAATTTTAATTATCAATGTACACTTAAAATTCGTTATCTGATTCATTTTCATCAACAGTATTATCAATAATTTCATCAGAATTATTAGAATGTTCTTCGTCAGACTGGTATGAGGAAACATTACATCCAGATAACAGTTTCTCGAGTGGAAGTAAAGAACACTTGCCACATGGACATTTCTGATGGCATATATCACAACATGTATGATCGCCTGTTTGTAATTTTAATTGTTCAAGTTCATTGTCCCCAAGAAATGGTTTCATCATCAGAATCCTTTTACATTCTAAAGTCTGATAAAGGGTCTTTACCTCTTCATCACACTGAGATAGATGATGTGATTTATACATCAAAACTGCCACAGCTCTGTCACCATTTCTTCCAGCCCTTCCTATTTCTTGGACGACATCAAGCATTGAATTAGGTGGACCAAATGAAATGACATTTGATAAATTTTTAAAGTCTACACCCATTCCCAATGCATTAGTTGAAATAATTATCCGTAATGAATCAAGTGGATCTGTGATTGATGACAATATTTTCTCCTTTATTCCATCATCTGTTTCAGAGTGATACATAGCAACACATGGACGCAATTCCTCTGATACTTCATCGGTAATGTAGTCAAATATTTTTGCTACATCACTTATTGACTCACAATAAATCAAGATTTTAGGAAATGTCTTTTTAAGTTCAATGAGTCCATCAACTACCCAAGTCATTGCTATTTCAGTGTTATTTGTTACTCTTTTTACAATGTATTTAATGTTCCTTTTGTCAGGTGATATGAAAATCGATAAATAGTTGGCTTTGAAAGTTACAACTTTCATCACTCTTTTTTTTTTTGCTTTCAGTGTACATGTTGCACTTAATGCTAAAACACTAGCTTCTGGGAATATTGTTCTCAATTCACCAATTTCACCAAACCATTTTCTAAAAGCTTGTTTACCATCTTTATCATTCTGTCCCCTGCAAATAAATTTAAAATACTGCATTAATCTATTTCAACCATCCATTATCAGTTGACACTGCCTAAGCCTATTGTTAAAAATATATCTAATACTAATTTTTCCCTAGAATCAGAGACTTAGTTTTGACTTGTCTGTCTGTCTTTATTTGTATTTCTGTGGCAGAAAGGTACAATGGCCATTATGTTTTGTAAAGTTTGTAATAAAGCTATTATATTTGACAATTATATGCATACTTAGCAAAATGTAATATCCTTTGATAACCAAATTTTAAAATTTTGTTAGATTGTGACATTTTTTTTCGGTAAAAAATGATGCCATATTTCTTTGATGTGTACAGAACCATCAGTGTTCCCATACCCATCTGATTGAATTTCATTTTCTACTTGGGTATATCACTAGTTGTTATCTTTGAGTGAAGATGTATTACTATTCAGTGAATGAGAACCTTACCATATTGCAATTAAATGAAACTCATCAATAACAATTGCTGTAACATTTAGCTCATTTGTTTTATCTTTCCATTCTGAAGAGAGTAAAGACTCGGGGCTACCAAAGATAATGTCAGCCTTCATAATTTCTATATCTTGATTCTGACCTAGAAGAATATGAATAAATGAAACATGTTACAATATTTTAATCTATGAAATAAATTATATATATATATTCAATATTATATTGTAATATATATGTTTTATTGCACAATACATTTGTTCATGTACATGTGTGTCCAATAGTTTGATATAATAAGGACTGTCCCCAGGATTTGAACCTGGACTTCCTCAATGCTGGCTATTGGGTAACAACATGAGCAAGAGGCGTGCTTACCCGTTACACTAAGACAGTCATGTATGATGTATTCTTTATCGTATTTTGAAACGGTGAAAACGTAAACATGTATTTTTAATTGATTTTCATTGCGTTGCAGTTGAGGTCTGACTAGATTTTACAGATCTTACAATCATATCTTACCTATGTATGCTGCTGACACTCCATCAAAAGCATTAGCGCGTAGAACTTGATCCCTCATAAGTGAAATCAATGGAGAACACACCAAGATTTTTCCGTCACTCACTCCCATCGCCTTTAAAACCAAAGGATATATCTGGTATGGTAGAGACTTGCCATATCCAGTCAGTAGTATTGCTATACAGTCTCTTTTCTCAACTAAACAACTCAAAATATCTAATTGTTCCTTTTTTGGATCAATTGTCACGGTCTCGAACACATGCTTAATATGCGCCGCCATTTTGCATAGCTTGACAAATGGGAAACAAACTGTGTTTGAAACGAGCTATTTCATTAGTCCGAAAATATCGACCTCCATCGCATTCTTTGGCTTTAGAATGGAGGTCGTAGATAAGTTAAAGGTCATCCTGAGATGACCTCTAATCCGCAGTTGTAAGATCTTGTACACGGAGAAAAAAGAGTAGTTACTGGCTCAGTTATGTGGCAGAAGTCACCATAGAGCTATACAATACATGAATATAAATAATATACTAGAACATATATCACATTACAAAAATATTTGATTGTAGTGCAATTACGATACCGACTTAGGACGGTCATTTAATTTGACAAAAGCCAAACAAATGGTGTGGTTAACCGGTTTACGGGCCCACCTTCCCACTCACCGTAACAGCAGAACAATCAAAGGACGTACATTTAAAAATTTATAAATAATCCTCCATGTAAAGAACAAGGGTCAACAGGTATCGCATATTGAGAGGTCATAAAAATATAAACACGTAAGGTATTGTAAAATACATAATGGTATAAAAATATATGCGACATCAACATGATAAACCGTGCTCTGCCAGTCTGAAAGCGAGCTAAGACCCTAGATCTGTAGGAGTCCCGACTAACAGTCAGAGGGGACGAGGTTCAGGACCATGTCTCCTCTGAAAGAGGTTTGGACAAGGCCCGTCATATAGTCCCCTAGAGAGTATCGTAGAGGAACGGAGTACAAGTCGCGTTTTAATAAGATTGTACATTTTGTATTTCATAGCGTGTTGATATGGTTGTTTAACGTACTTCTCTGACTTCACAACGTGATGTTTTGATTTCATAACGCAATTTTATGACTCCATAACATACTGTTGTGCCTTCAATACGTAATGTTTTGACTTCATAAGGTACTTAAATCACTTCACAACATAACATACTATTTTGATTCCATAACGTAGTTTTTTTTTTATAACGTAATGTGTTGACTTCATAACATACTATTTTGGAACCATGACGTGCTTTAATGACATCAGAACGTGATGTGTTGATTTCATAACGCATTGTAATTACTTCATAACATACTAATTTGATTGCATAACGTATTTTAATGACTACATAACATATTGTATTGACTTTGTAACGTAATTATTTGACTTCTTAACGTTCAGTATTGACTCCATAGCATATTTGTTTGACTTCATATTATATAAAACTGCTTAATAGTATATATTGTACAGACGTAATATTATTGTTAAATGACTATCTATTGTTTATTGCTAATATTGTAATCTGAGGACAGCTGTTACGTTCCATACACAAACATGAATTTATATGCAACCAATGTAATAAATGTATATAATACTCTTGTATTCATCTATAACATTTACTCATGCAGTCATTTTGTTCACCCGGAAGGGAGAGAAGGTAAAATATCATACGAAACACAATCCATCGGAGGCAAACAGACAATCAATAAACAAATATATAAACAAAGGAACACGCACAAGCACAGACACACGCTCAAATTTATGATTGAGATGTATCTTAGTTTCAGAATAATTTACAAACTTTTACCATAGTCCAAGTGGTAACGATAAGAATATGTGTACCTGCAAAAAGTTATTAAATGTAAAAGATAATGGATAAATCCAAACCACAAGTCCAAAAATCATGAAACCATAGGACATACAAAATCAGTGAAAATGAAAAACAAATGGAAAATAACAAAATATGTCTACTTGAAGAGCATATGTGAACCCCTGTGATGGAGTGAGATCAGGTGCCCGGGGAAAGTGAGCATCTCCTGCTTGCTAGCAACACCCGTCACATATACCCCGTAGAAAGAGTCAAATCGTGTGAATTCCATATGTATCTATATATGGAGAAGTCGAAGTAGGTAACCTTCTAGTATAGAAGATGTCAAATCTCTGTAAAATGATCGGAATCGGTCTCAGTCCAGAATATCATTTAAAAGTCTGGATAACGAGATATCATATGGAGTAATAAGAGTCTCGTAACGACCGTAGAACTTCCTCAGTGACGATGCTAGTCTAGCACATATATAACCCTGGTTGAGCAGCTTAACTGAAAGTGGCCTAGCCCTCAGAACAAAGTCATTGTAATTTGAACATGCTATCTGAGTTAAGTTTGCTTTATATGGTAGAAAGCAGAAAAAAATTTATCCGGTTATGTAGAACCTGACAAAGACTTCGTGATAAATATGACTATTTCGTTTACTTTTCCTGGTACTTTTTTTCGCTTTTGCCAAGCAGGTGCCAGGACTCAGTTTATATTTCAACTAATCGACAGTTAAATCCATAAAAAGTATATGTAATTGTATAACGCTGATTTTATATGCGAGTATCTGATATACAAATGTAATTTAACCCAAGTGTAATGTTTTGATTTTACATGCCAACACTGTCATTACCGAATCGTTTTACATTGGGAGCAGAAACTCGACATTTCATACTCACAACAATTTATCCCTTACTGCTGAGAATATTTTGTTTGATATTCAAATAGAGAATACTAATGTTCATGCAACAAATTGATTGATCCCTGACCAAATATTTATATTCTGGATTTGATACTACATAGACCTCTATGTAAAGTAGATGGTTGATATTTGCCCAAAAATTACCATCTGTAAACGTATATTACCATCTGTAGGGCCAATCAAATGAAGCCAAGAAGTCAACATGGCTGCTCGTGTCGATATTGAAGCCTTTGCTAAGTCGGCGATTATTTTTCTTTTTCTTATATTATAATGAAATAAACAAAAATCAATTCCTCTGTATCATTGTTGTTTTTCACTAAAGAAATGTATGCATAAAGTCTACAATTTTCCCAATATATCCATATATTATATTCTTGACACCAGCTGATCGATAATCAATTACGCCGTTACCAAAATGCATGTCCTCTACATGTTACCTATTGGTGGAGAACATGTATGTGCATTTTCGCCTTGAGCTCTTTGACGTGGAAGAAAGTGCCTATACGGTAGGGAATATTACAGATGAATGATATAATTACATTTTTAGCAAACGGGGAATATTTTGAGATTCACAAAATAAGATCTGCTTTATTTTAAAACACTCAACTACTTCATTAGTATCGTCAATTTGATAACGGGCACCAGGGGCAGGACAGCGGGAAATTTGAAAAAGGTAGTAAATTAGAATATATATATATGTATGTATGTATGTATATGTATGTATATATATAATGTTCTTCAAATGGTCGATATGGGGGAATTTATGTTACCATCCGGACTTTGATAGACTGAATGACTCCCCCTTTTTTCCAATATTGTCGTTATGTTGTCCACTATTAACCGGAATGTCTACGTTCTACTTGAATGGAGAAAAGGTAAAATATCATACGAAACCACATCGCACAATCCAAGGGAAACAGGTAGGGTCAGTACACAGGCACTGCAGATTGGATTATGATACCTTCGGAAACTACCAGCAGTATTGTAACAATAAATATAAGAACCTGTATAAAGTTATCAAACGCTATCTGAGCTAGGCTTGTTTGTATGGTGGAAAGAAGAAAAAATGTATCTGGTTACGTACACTCTTGACAAAGACTTCGTGATAAATATGACTATTTCGTTTACTTTTCCTCGAAAATTTCTCCCCTTTTGCCAAACAAGCATCGGGGCTCATATCATATTTCGATAGGTATATGTAATTGTATAGTATTGATCGAATTTCATATCCGAATCTTTGATTTATTAATGTAATTTAACCCCCAGCGTGATGCATTGATTTTACATTCCCACTCTGTCATTGCCGAGTTGTTTTGCATTCGGAGCAGTACTAGACATTTCATACTCGCATCCAATTATCCCCCTTGCTTTGATTTTAATATAAACAATATAATTATTGAGAGGAAGATGATCATGTAACAAAAACAACCGCTATGTATTATATGGAGGAAACATTATATGAGTTAGTCTTTCTTTCTGCCCGAAAAAAATACTACTTGCAAATTACATATAAGTCCGCTTTACTACATCCAAAGAACGTCTTCTCTATCATAGTGCCGTATAAACCTCGTTGATAAAAGCTCCGTGATATCTGAGTTATACTATTTAAAAACTCCAAGTCATCTTTTCTTGCCGACCTATCTCCTTATCAGTTGTCATCGACTGAACATCATGCATTGCACATAGTTCAAAATTGAATATAATATTTCGCGTCAAGTAAAGGGGAAATATGAAGAAAGAAATTTAAGAAAACAAATTTATCTACTGTGTGTTACGGAACAATATCTGTTAGGTGCCCATAATGCCTAATTTTGTGATACAAATTTGGGGGGAAAATGATGGGAGTCTAGTGACATCAGCAACTAAATACGGGAGATTTACAATAGGAAATCTAAAGTCGTCACGTTTATTATATATGATAGTAAGGGTATTGTTGTTAATAATTTCAGTATTTAAGTCCAAGAAATTACCTTATCAGAAGCATTGGGTTTGTTTAATTGAAGTTCAGGTGGATAAATGTCAGTAATTCATTTTTCAAACTCGGGATTATTGATTACTAAAACATCATCCTGATATCTATAGGTGTCATTGAATTTGTCAATAATAAGACAAACGATTCGAGGTTGATTAGAATGCATAAGGTCCCTCTCATAACAATATAAGAAATCATCTGCTAAAGATAAACACAAACAACGGGTGATGGATTAGAAATTGTAGGCTGCCTTTGATTTCGAGCAGTAGCACTGGATAGGATCATTCCAAGACGAATTGTTTGGCCTGTACAACATTCTCTGATGTAGCTGCCTATGGGTAAGTCAGAAAGATGTACAGAATTTGTCCGGTATCCATGAATTGTTGTATCTGTTTGACCTATGCAACATTCTTTGATGTAGCTGCCTATGCACTACTCTCAAAGATGTACAGAATTTGTCCGGTATTCATGCCATGAATTGTTGTAACACTCAAGCAGGGTGTATTTTCCGTTGGTGCCCAATTCTGTGAACAAATCCCTCATAAAAGACCCAAACGTTTTCTTTGTGAGTGACTATGCCGTTTACCATGTTGAACTTTCCTCCTCCGACAGTATTGCATACCTGTCATGGTGACAATGTACATGTAAGTGTGTTTCATCTTGTTTAAAGACGTCCTAGATAAAAACAAGAAACTTTTCATAATTCGGGTATTTCCTCACTTTACGGGACGGCTCTGATTTTTTCTTATTTTGTCCTGTATAAGAGATGTATAATGGTGAAAATTCTTATTTTTTAAAAATCTTATTATAAAAGCATTTCTACGCAGTGGATAGGGAAATTCAATGCGGTGAGTTAAAAAAGTGGAAAACGTGACAAAACACATTGTGTGAAGAAGGGTATTAGAAGATGGGAAAGCATTTATGGAATGTGGATATTTTCTGATACTGGGTTTTGTTCTGTTGAACGAGCCTGTTTGTGTTTGTCTGAGTTTTAACAGCTACATCCAATGTACGGTTGAATGATTTTCTCCTCATAGAATATATAAATTTCCATATCAAGATCTGCAAGATACCGACACCTATAGCTTGAATTGCGTTTTTGTGATTTCCTGCGATAGAGATTCTTTAAAACTTTTAGTTAGGCCACAAAAGTTTTTCTGTATGCTTGATTAGAAAAAGCGTGGTTGATATTTTATATCAAAACTAAGCATGTTGTGCTAGAGTCCGTTTTGGCTTGGGTATATTTGACCATAATTCGTCAGTTACTAAAGGCTTTAATCAAAACACATCCTCGGCATTTTAAAAACCGTTTGTTTATGCATGAATCCAAAATATCCACTGATGAAATTTAAAATAATGCGGAAAATGCCCAAGGCGATGTTCATGTGGATAATGGCGACCAATCTTACGAGGAATTCATTTAAAGATCTTAAATAATGCTAAATGTAACAAAGTACTGAGTTTGAACACCTTATTTTACGAGCACTTAAAGAATTATAAAGATGTATTTGTGACTATTTGCTGATGTCTTTTGATATGTTTGTTTTTGTCCTTTTTGTCATAAATCTGAGATGTTTTTCCTTTGTTTTAAGTTGTGTAAACAATTTAATCAAAAGTTTCTCCTAAGAACTTTCCCTGAGGTATTGTCGAATGAAATATTAATACCTTTCTATAGAAAGCTGATGAAAAAATTACAAAGACATTTCATCTTCAGAACACGTTGCTTTTTCAGCATTGCCTTTTGTGTTGGTCCTTGAAATACAATGTACAGACAGCCGGGTTTATTTTAAAACCGGGTTTCATCATGCTGATGCCATTTCTGCACTACAACTTCTAATACGTAAACGTAATGATTATATAATCAAAAACCTTGCATTAGATTTTAAAGATGGAAAACAAGGTTTAGTACACAATGGAAAATACTTTCTCTTCTTCAATTCTGATTGATATAAACTCAAACTGATTACTTTATTTTCATATAATAAACTCTTTCCTCGTATTCCGTCTCTTCCACTCAAGTAGCAATGTCTCAAAATTAAATTTATTAATAAAGGCTTCGATATACTTAACATTTCTAATATTTTCCGTGGTCATAGAGTCACATCTAAAATCCCCAAATTTTTTGAGAATTTAGAACCTCCACTTAATTGTTACCAATACAAACAGCCTATAAAAATCTTATTTTAAATTATAATAGAGTTACATCTAACCCTGATATTTCAGACTCTATTTCTTTGTCGTGTTCTTGTGAAAATTCTAAATATGTTTATAAACCGGCAGGTCATATTATTACTGATGACCTAAACTGTATTTCGGACAAGCAATTGCGTACCCTTTTCGGAAAAGGACCTAAATATAGGTTACCGTTCAGGATAGATTTCAATAAAAGCCGTGACGTTAAAGAGGATGCTTTAACTACATATTGTGAACGTTGGTGTAAAAAAGAACTGGTAAAGGTTCATGCTCTTAATGACCGGAAATACGAGATTTTAAGAATTGTCGATATCCGTATTAAGAACTTTACGGAAAATCCGCATTTATTTCAACAGCCTAATACATTGACGGCAAATTCTATTAAAAAGAGGATAGCTGACTTACATGCTAAATATGTCTTTGTTCCTGCTGATAAACAGGTAATAACATAATAGTTGTTTGAAAACTATATTATATTGAAGTACTTAAAAACGAATTAAACTCCACTCATACATATGTGGAAAGCCCTACCTCCAAAGACAGCACCTTGCACGATCACCTCATGACCATGTCCGACTTCAAAATTAAAACTGATAAATCTGATCTACCAACCATGTATTGGCGCCCAAAACTACATAAAAGTCCATATAAATCACGTTTCATATTCTATCCACTGCTCTACTACGGTACTATCGAAACATATTACGTCTGCTCTAACTGATAAAAGATCATATTATCAAATATTGTGATGTCGCATTTCATAATAGCAACATCATTTACTTTTGGTCAATTAAAAATTCTCATGAAGTTATAGACAAACTTCTTTCACTAAATTTCAAAGCGACTCAAATTTCTACATTTGATTTTTCTACACTTTATACATCTCTGCGTCGTGATTTGATTAAAAGCAAGTTGCTGTCTCTTATACAATGGTGTTTTCACAGAGAATCTAATACTTACATATGTATTTCCAGTGGCTCCGGATTCTTTTCCAACAAACAATATACAGTCAAACCTCGTTATCTCGAAGTCGGAGAGACCGTGGAAAATACTTTGAGATATCCGTAGTTCGAGATATCCTAATTTTGAGTTTAGGATCACAAATCTTGCAGTTGTTGATGTACGCCGATTCATTTGACATTTGTGATTATTATAGTAGATGTATGAGATATACATGTATCTATCAATAAATATGCATGAAGATGTGCATATTGTATTGTTCCTTAATAATTAATCTAAATCTCATCATACCTTTTATATTTTGTGAATATATAGAGAATATACTCCAAAACTGAAAACGTCATGTTTCCTTTTCAGTAACATCGTAATTTAAATCCAATACTGGATATAACTGTATTATACTATACCTAAAACCGAGGACGGGCTAACACGTAAGACAAGATAAAGACACTCGTCATAATTTGATTTAATTACTATTACTTTGCATAAAAATACATAGACATACACACGGATTGGAGATAGTAATAATTAATTAACAGTGTAAAGAAATTTCTTTAAACGCAGTATGAAAAAGCATTAAATACAGTTAATGTTAATTATCTAATTTTGTGTCGAGTTTAATAAGCTATCATCATTTATTAATATTTGGTATAAATAACAGGGTACGCACGGACGAGATCGATTATGTAATTACTGCGGCTATGTACACCGACACGGTCAATTGATCACACCACGCTAGCGACCTGTCATTTAGGGTAAACGCCGCGGGGAATATTGTCAATAAGAAGCCAACTTCGAGATAAACCGGGTAAATAAGAACTTCGGGACTTGAAAATGTATTCGAGATAAGCATGGTATTCGACATATCAGTGTTCGACACATCCGGGGTGAATTTAATAATAATATGAAGGATTTTTTTCGGGACCGACGTTCGACTTCGAGATATCCCGGGTATTCGAGATATCAGTGTTCGAGATATCGAAGTTTGACTGTACTTCATATAAATACTGGACTTACAAGGAATTATGTAAAGCACTAGATTTTCTCATGAATAATATTTTTTGGCAATTTGATGGCAAGATATATCAACAGATAGTTGGGGTTCCTATGGGTAGTAACTGCGCGCTTCTGATAGCAGATTTATTTCTTTATTGTTATGAGAGGGATTTTATGGTTTCTATTCAAAACTCAAAACGTTTCGACCTCATTGACAAATTTAATAATACTTGCAGATATCTGGATGACATTTTGGTTATCGACAACCCTGAATTCGAACAATTTATATCAGAAATATATCCACCAGAACTGAAATTGAATAAAGCTAATACTTGAGATAAATCTACACCTTTCTTAGGTTTGAACATCAAACTTATCAACCACCTAATACATACTAATATTTATGATAAACGTGAGGGTTTTGGATTTCCTATTGTATATTTTCCTTACTTGGATGGCGAGTTCCCTCGACCCCAGTCATATGGTATCTATGTATCTAAAATTAGTTCGATTTGTCACCGATGTTTTGGACTTTCATAAACGAAATTTACAAATTACTACTAAACTTTTAACTCAGGGTTACAGATATCAAAAGCTTAGAAAAACATTCGGCAAATTGTTTAAATCTTATTCAGAAATTCTATCTAAATTTGGAAATATTTCTTTTCAACACTATGTATCCAATGGAATTTCCCATCCTAATTTTTTACGGTGATCTCGTATATAAACTAAGGAAAGTAAAAGGCTCCGATAACGTTATTTTATCATGTAATAAAATAGTCAAACGTCTTCTAAATAGACAATATGACATTGAGATCATCAAAAAGGCTATAGGTCTTGTATTTGGCCCCTCTACATCCTTATGCAGACTTTTGCTTGAACGTTGCACGCTGACTAACAGGGCGGTGGGGACTATATGACGGGCCTTGTCCAAACCTCTTTCAGAGGAGACATGGTCCTAAACCTCTGTTTATCATGTTGATGTCGCATATATTTTTTATATCATTATGTGTTTTACAATACCTTACGTGTCTATGTATTTATGACCTCTCAATATGCGATACCTGTTGACCCTTGTTCTTTACATGGAGGGTTATTTATAAATTTTTAAATGTACGTCCTTTGATTGTTCTGCTGTTACGGTGAGTGGGAAGGTGGGCCCGTAAACCGGTTAACCACACCATTTGTTTGGCTTTTTTCAAATTAAATGACCGTCCTAAGTCGGTATCGTAAGTCGGGAGTCGAGGGACATTGCCATCCAAGTAAGGAAAATTTACAATAGGAAATCCAAAATCCTCACGTTTATCATAAATATTAGTATATATTAGGTGGTTGATAATTTTGGTGTTCAAATCTAAGAAAGGTGTAGATTTATTAACAGTTTAATTTACTTGAGATTCCATTGAACATAAAGGGTCCGTGACTAATCGGTGACATTTGAACACATTCTTCTTCTTCTGACTCTTATATACTTTTAGTAACCTATTGTTAAATGATAATGTATCTATAGATTTACAGGAAGGGATCCCCAAAATAAAAAAGAAAGAAATAAAGACCAATGGAAGCAGACAAGTACATCTAATTAATTTTTACATAATGAGAATAAATTGAAACACTTGAAGTTTACAGTATAAATTACCTTTTGTTAGTCACTGTGCAAACCATTATCATCCCCTCCTCCCCCTTTTTTTCTCAATCAAATTCAATGATCCCCCTTCACAGAAATTTGAACGAAGTAAAACAACCATAGATAACAGTCGTGTATTATATCTTCATATAATAGTAAGGATTGTATCATTTTGCGACAAATTAATAACACGTTCTATACTTTCTATCAATTTTGCTAATTTCCCATCTACTTTCCGGACATGACGGGAATCATTGTTTATTTGAGCAAATGTGGACGAGTTAAAATGGGCTGTACCGATGATTATTTGCGGTCACTAAGCCAGGTAGCAGTTCTCGGAATGTGCAGCCCATAATCAGAGGGAGGTATGATAATATCTGAGAATCATTAAAACCCAGGGCATACAAAAACAATGTTCATATCATTATAAATAATAATTTGCGTCTGGATATCATGATACCGGCTGTGCCTACAACAATAATAATGTGCTTTATTACACAGTATCAAAATTTCATGGAAAGTACCACCTATCACTCAGATCACATCTGGAAGTTCTAGCCATTTTCGTTTTTATTGAGTCATTCGTCGAGTGAGGACCATGAAACGCCTATAGATTTGTGATAAAACAATACTTACAATACAGGATTTATCATACCTGATACTTGCTGATTTGAGCACGCACAGTGTATATTGGGTATCACTTAAGTCAAATTAATATTAAAAGCGCAGATGTGTTCTTCTGTTCAATAATATTGAATATTACATATAAGTTATTCCTTTCAATCAACCCAAGATTTGATGAGACACGATTTAAGAAATCTACTTGTAAGTAATTCTGAAGTTTCTCCAGACATATCGTAAAACATTAGACGACTTGATATAATGGACATCAAACCTCTACCATGCCAAATGTAGGGCAGAAGATAATGGTGATTTAAAGATCTTTCGGGCAAATGCATGGTATCCAAACCTACAAGAAAGCAAAACAAATCCTTTGTAAAATGTAGATGACGTGTATTACATTTTATTTGTGAGAAATTGAAAATAATTTCACGTATCTGGATATTGTGAATAGTGCGATAGCAATAAAATGCCAATCCCAAAACCAACAACCTTTAAAAATAGATTTCACATTTCTACTCCTTTTTACGCGCATCTGGTATGCATATGATCCCATAGTGGACATTCACGGACCCTGAAATTCAGACGTTGTGCCAGTAGGAGTAAGCGACTCCTGTAAAAATCAAGTTAAAATGCAAATATTAGAGTATTACTATAGCACTGTAATGCCCATTCCAACTATTCTGCACGTGACTATATACCTGAACTATTGCGTAATATTATATTGCGTTAAGTATAATATTCACATCATCTCAAAGATTATTTAAATTGTAATTACACAAAAATGGAATGAGAGTTTTTGTATACGTAATGACTGATATTCTTTCCCGTAAACCGGCTAACCATACCTGAGTGACGTTTGTTACTTTAATTGACCGTCCTAAGTCGGGGTCGTTACTGCAGTACGGTCGAACATTTTTAATGTCGTTTTATGTGCATGTCCTTGGTGATTTGTGTCATACAGCTTGGACAGATGTCTTCTGTTTTCTCTTTCATTTTCAGACCAGATAGGTTAGCTGCAGATAGAGTTATGTCTCCAAGACTTTACATGTTGTGACAGTGTACTTAGAAGCCATGTCTGAAAATTGACCCTCAACCACTTCTGTGGCAAAAGGCTATCTGACATTCTCGACTACCTTCCTGTACATCAGAACAATACATATGATGTCTCCTAATTATCACCAATGCATCTAAAGTAATATTCTGAAAACTTACGAATACAGTTAGGTATAAAGCTGTTCTGGATTCAAATATGCAAATTAATTCAAATAGTTCAATACAAATACTGTATCACATTTACTTTCAGGTCATTCAGTTTGCAAATACCATGCTGTAAAAGTAGCTGGGTCGACTGGAAGGCATATTACTTGAGCTAATAAAACTGTGTTACAAGCCTAGCTGGTCCTAATATGAAGATGTTCAATCACTGTTACCAACAGAAACGGAAAACATTTGGTGAGATCACTCCTCAATGCCTGATTTATTGGCTAGTTGAGTAGAAGTGCGAGATAAATAGTAAAACAACAAACTAAATATTGCATTTTTTCAGTAAGTTCAGCAGTCTCAGAGAGTCGCCAATCAAGTACTTTATTATAGCATTTAAGTATTCTTTCTGACTACAAGGTAGGAATTGATTAGTTAACAAATTAGAAGAAGGCAAAGCTAGAAATAATTAGTTATTTTTTGTGTGTAACCGGATCTCTTAGCCAGTTGACTCTGATGACTGCAGAACATCATGATACTGGATAAAGCCATGCGTTCCCCCGAGTCCAAGCACCGCTAAATGTAAACTGGAGTCCCTCTGAATGAAGCTACTCAAAACAGCATATCAGCATTACTTGTATACTTGGTTATAAGAATCCAGGTAACTCTACTATGTATAAAAAAACCGAATAATTTTGTCACGACTAAAGCTTATCCATTAGTACAATATGAATTAAAATGTCTGTCTTAAAATATAGTGCTGTTGGATAATTCAGTTCATTAAATTAAGTTTTGGTCTTTTCATTTAATATCACATTTTGATACCTGATTGATATAGGTTATTCTATGCTCTTACCGGTCTTTCCTCCATTAGAATTATCCACTGGAAAGAGTTCACCGTATCGGAAAGAAAAAAGGAGAAATGGCGACTGATAATCACTAAATTTTCTTTCTACCAAGAAAGAGAAGATGTACATGAAAAAGCCCCTACAAAGTCCATGACACCACTCGGAAATAATGAACAATTTCCATCAAAACCAAAGATAACATAAATAATAATGTTAGAGAAAAGTACCCAAACTACAAAGCAGACAAACAACAACGCGGAAAACTGTATTAAATACTGATCGACCTTCATCTTATGAGGCGTGTATCCCTCATCAGAAGTTAAAAGACAGATTAGCGGAAAAATGCATTCACTATTAAAAACGGAAGCCGCAAATTCAAATATATAGTAATAGGCCACGATAAAACTTACTTTGTTAGGGAAAATTCTGAATCCAAAAATAAATACATTGAAACAGTTGTCATCCAGATGTTGAACTTTCTTATCGATTACATTTTTGTGGTGTTTGGAGGTAAGGTTTTTCAACAAATTGTCGGCATTCCAATGGGCACTAACTGTGCTCCGCTTCTGGCTGACATATTCCTTTACTCATACGAAGCTGAATTCATTCAGTCTTTGCTTTCGCAAGGTAAAAAACAATTGGCTCTTGGTTTCAATTTTACTTACAGATATTTAGATGACTTGCTTTCAATTAATTATCCTTCATTCGCGGATTACCTTATCATCATCTATCCAAGTGAACTGGAGGTCAAAGAAACCACAGAAAGTAGTAATTATACTTTGTATTTAGATATTATGTTGTCTTTCGACATTAATGGTCAATTGAACACCTCATTTTATGACAAACGTGACGATTTCAATTTAGCTATCACAAACTTTCCTTTCATAAGTAGCAACATTCCATCATCGCCCGCATACGGCGTATTCATATCTCAGTTAATACGTTATTCCAGAGCATGTTCAAATTACAATGACTTTGTTCTGACGGCAGGCGACTTTCAGTTAAGCTGCTCAACCAGGGTTATATATTGCTAGACTAGCAACGTCACTGAGTTCTACGGTCGATAACGAGACTCTTATTTTATGACATGATACTGGACTGAGACCGATTCCGATCATTTTAACTCTACTATGTATAAAAAAAACCGAATAATTTTGTCACGACTAAAGCTTATCCATTAGTACAATATGAATTCTGTCAGTGCTGTTGGAATAATTCAGTTCATTAAATTAAGTTTTGGTCTTTTCATTTAATATCACATTTTGATACCTGATTGATATAGGTTACTAGCTCTTATCCATTAGAATTATCCACTGGAAAGAGTTCACCGTATAGCGACTGATATCACTAAATTTTCTTTCTAAACCATGTACATGAAAAAGCCCCTACCATCCATGACACCACTCGGAAATAATGAACAATTTCCATCAAAACCAAAGATAACATAAATAATAATGTTAGAGAAAAGTACCCAAACTACAAAGCAATCTGTATACTGATCGACCTTCATCTTATGAGGCGCATGATTAGCGGAAAAATGCATTCACTATTACAATGAACTTACTTAGGGAAAATTCTGAATCCAAAAATAAATACATTGAAACAGTTGTCATCCCAGATGTTGAACTTTCTTATCGATTACATTTCAGTTAACTGTGCTCCGCTTCTGGCTGACATATTCCTTTACTCATACGAAGCTGAATTCATTCAGTCTTTGCTTTCCGCAAGGTAAAAAACAATTGGCTCTTGGCAGATATTTAGATGACTTGCTTTCAATTAATTATCCTTCATCGCGGATCATCATCTATCCAAGTGAACTGTCACTGCTTTGTATTTAGATATTATGTTGTCTTTCGACATTAATGGTCAATTGAACACCTCATTTTATGACAAACGTGACGATTTCAATTTAGCTATCACAAACTTTCCTTTCATAAGTAGCAACATTCCATCATCGCCCGCATACGGCGTATTCATATCTCAGTTAATACGTTATTCCAGAGCATGTTCAAATTACAATGACTTTGTTCTGACGGCTAGGCGACTTTCAGTTAAGCTGCTCAACCAGGGTTATATATGTGCTAGACTAGCAACGTCACTGAGGAAGTTCTACGGTCGATACGAGACTCTTATTACTCCATATGATATCTCGTTATCCACACTTAAATGATATTCTGGACTGAGACCGATTCCGATCATTTTACAGAGATTTGACACCTTCTATACTAGAAGGTTACCTACTTCGACTTCTCCATATATAAATACACATGGAATTTACACGATTTGACTCTTTCTACTGGGTATATGTGACGGGTGTTGCTAGTAAGCAGGAGATGCTCACTCTCCCCGGGAACCTGATCTCACTCCATCACAGGGGTTCACATATGCTCTTTAAGTAGACATATTTTGTTATTTTCCATTTGTATGTCCTCTGGTTTTATGATTTTTGGACTTGTGGTTTGGATTTATCCATCATCTTTACATCCCAAGTATCCACAAGTTAGGGTATAATTCTTAGTTCAAAAGCGACTATTAGTGATCGCTGTTCCTCATTTGCCAACCGGGGGTGTGAAAACCGAAGTAATAGTGAAATTACAAGGCTGGGAGGACAGAATGAAACAATTGATGATTTAACAACTTCATCTGTAGAAGAAACTCTTTTGCACAAAAAGACATGTAAATACATTTATGAAAAGAAAAAACTTCTTAAAATAAATATAAAACATATCTATCTTCTAATTTTGTGCACTAGATGCGCATTTCGACAACTTATGTCTCTTCAGTAGTGCTCGTGGCCGAATAGTTGGAATTCTCATAGTACATAAATATTTGAAGAGCAGTATTAAAACCAAAATGATCGAAAAAAAAAAGAACCAAAAAATCAATCTAAGGACAGAGCTATGCATAAGGGCGATATTCCTTAGTTTTAGAGTGATTTGCATAATTTCAAGACGGAAAACTTTAAGTATATATCTCATGTCAGTACAAAAGCACTGAAAACTAGACTTATGATGCCCTCGTTAAAGTGCGGTTCACCAAATATTGCACATTTGCTCGTCAGAATTATAGAAAAGCCAAATATATAGTGATCTGAGATGGAAATTCAAGACAATACTCCATTATATTAAACCATGTACATTCTATGGTGGAAATGAACGTTTTACTAATTCTGAATATGAATATTAATAGAAATGATAATCGCCCAGAGGTTAGGTTGTGTGAAATCTCTAAAATGAAACAA
The DNA here is from genome assembly GCA_035048485.1 of Pteria penguin. Taxonomy (NCBI): domain Eukaryota; kingdom Metazoa; phylum Mollusca; class Bivalvia; order Pterioida; family Pteriidae; genus Pteria; species Pteria penguin. The sequence continues at coordinate 19,513,829 of CM068585.1, read as the reverse complement.
AATTATATATGCATGTGATAAATTTATAGAAATGTATTTATCCACAGTTTATAATATGTTCCTTTTGTATTACTTTCTATACAGTGTTTGTTCACATTCATCTATACACAGTGCTGAATTTTGCTTGTTTCGTCTGTGAAAGCATTCTCGGAGGGTGTGGCTAGCAATACAGAAGACGCTCACTCCATCCGAGTATCTTGTTTCACCTCTGAATTTCAGGAGTCCGAGAATGTCCACTGTGGTATATTGTCTTTTAGTGTCATGGTCATGTGACACCTGTTACTTTCGTATTTTTCATTACCATTAATTTATATTATATTTGATAAAGGCATTTAGTCTCTTTTGTTAACACACATCATTGAACGAATTTACATAGAAAAGGAAATCTAGATAAATCTGCAAACTATGAGCAAAATAATTTACTGAGCTGTTCATTTCAATTTTAGATTACAGACCTACTAAATAATCTTGTACTTAACAATCCCTTGACTCCGTGAAATTATTCTAATTATTCAAATACTGTAATCAAATCAGTTAAGAAATAATACATATATTTTCCTTTGATTGACTGATTTTTATTTAGCTTAGCGATTAGCTCTTGAAATAAAATATGGTGAATGTTTGATAACTACAAATACATGTATTTACTCAAGTAAAGAAACTAAAGGCAAAAGATTACACAACTTTCTGACAGTTTCCCTTGTGAAGGACAGGTACGTCAATATAAAAACTTGTCGCCTACTCTTATGCTAGATGTTTCAGAATGATCTTCGATAGTTTTCATCAACTCGTGGTATTACTGGTAAACATGGTTTATCTCAAATACTTTGAAGAATTTGGTATTTATCTAGATGTATTTATATTACAATGTGAGGAAGAATACATTTTGATGTTAGGACATAACATTACATACAAAACCTCCATATTTTCCATGCATATTGTATAGATTAGCATTTTAAATATCAGTGATCAATGAGAAAACGAAAATATCGATCTTTGGCCAAGGAAAGAAGCACCAAAACTTTAACTTTTTATATTGCAAATGAAATTGAAATTCTAAATACATCCAAAATCTTTTGGGAGTATTTGGATCGAAACTGGTAAATTTTCATGTTAAACAGGTATATTGTAAATCTGTTAAAACAAGTTAAAGTGTTATTGTTACATAACAAACTTTATAACTTGACTGCTATCCAGATCAATGATAAAACCGATACTTTTATTAAAGCGTGTAGATTGGGGTGTTTCAAGTATATAATTTGTGTATAGGTTACATTTAGACTTTTGTTAACATATCTCAGATATGTAGAATATAATCGATTTGTCAGTAAATTCTCTCTATGAATTCATTTAACCTTTCGACACAATGACCCTTCATCACTGACGAACTCTCCGAAATTATTAAACATTTTTCTGTGGGGGGGGGGGGGGGGGGGGTATTGGAACAGCAGATACGAAGATAAACCATAGTCAGACAAAATAAAGAGTCATACCATAGATATGATTATACCTGTGGAAATACCTCGCCAAAAAGTAAATCAAAACCAGAAATGATAGCGAACGGTGCTGCTCCGGGGTTTTTCGGTCATCATCTTTCGGGGAATTGTTTTTAAATTATTGGGTAAAGGCTCTCATTTTCGTTGCTCAAACCTTTCTTTTTACTGATTCGAGCTTTGGACATTCTATTATCTGGCTGAAAGTGGTGTACACATAAGTGTTGTAATTTTAATATAAACCGAATTCGTTGATAGCTCCATTACGTAGGTACGACAATTCCTCGAATGGTGAACAAACAGAAGTCCTCGATAGCTCTCTATTGCGAAGGTAGTACAATCCTCGAATAGTGAACAGACAGAAGTCCTCGATAGCTCTCTGTTGCGAAGGTAGTACAATCCTCGAATAGTGAACAAACAGAAGTCCTCGATAGCTCTCTATTACGTAGGTAGTACAATCCTCGAATAGTGAATAAACAGAAGTCCTCGATAGCTCTCTGTTGCGAAGGTAGTACAATCTTCGAATGGTGAACAGACAGACGTCGTCGTTTGTGTATAGAAATAAGTCGTAGATAACTCTTTATTACGTATAGGTAGTACAGTCCTCGAATGGTGAACAAACGGAAGCCTTCGATAGCTCTCTATCACGTAGGTGTTACAATCTGCGAATGGTGAACAAACAGAAATCTTCGATGATAAGTTGGTATTGCAATACTGTGTAAGGTGAACAGACAGACTTCATTGATAGACCTCATATATTAGTAGTACACTGTTGTAAGGTGACGAAGAGGCTCTCTTTCCGTAGGTATACAATACTGTATATGGTGAAAAGACTGAAGTAGTTGATACCTTTTCGTAAGTTTGTGATTTGTGTAAGCTTGGTCCGATATTTTTTGTCTTTTTCTTTTATATGTACATTTATTCTCGGTTGCAGTGTGTAGTCTTTAAAAAGATTCCCCGCGACCGGGTGTTTCAAGTGTTATCATTCAATCGTTAGGTAACTGACTTGGTTGTGTTTGAGTTTTCCCTGGGAATATTGTAAACCATGGCTTGTGATTTATTAAAAATAAACAATAAATCACTCAAAGTTTTACTCACGCCGCTAATATTACCCTTTATGTCAACTATTCATCTCGTAAAATATTGTTCAGTAGTTAATTTTTATATAGATGCATATTATGACACACTTTTGAATAAATTGATCCAAGGGCAATTTTTAAAATCAGCGAAGAATGAGGCATTTTCAACCCAATCTTGTATGTCAAAATATTTCAAATGTTCATGGAATCTGGTATGGGTTGTATCATTATATAAAAGCTCTCAGTGCTTTAGAAGGATATATGCAATAATTAAAAGGCCTCATCGTATTTATTTTTTGCTTAGTCCTTGTAAAACAAACTTATTTTATGACTGTTTAGATGGTTTTCCATGCGGAACAACACGTCTCACCCATTTCACAGAAGAACCAGCTCGCCACTACATTTATTCACTAAGAAAAAAAAAACACAATTTAATAGGTATCATTTAAAACATAAAATTACTGAGTGTATTTGAAAATATTGAAGTTGTACTTCACCGAAAATAATCAACCATTATAAACTCTACAAGGCAACAAATGCATTATGTCACATTCAATACACTATGACGTCAGCTTGATGCCAGAAACTGGATCAACGTCATTTCTGGTAAAGCCTTACTTGGTTGCTGAGCTTTATTAGATTTACAAACCCCGCATCTCCTTGGTCTCAATTACCAATTGTTCAACAAGGTAACATTTCCTCTCACCATAACAATATCAATATATTTTCGTGAAGACCAGACGTTATGAGAAAAGGCAGGTCGTTCACGTAATGGCAACCAAAGAAGACATGCTAGATTGACTAAATCATTAGACGATCTACTGCGGATAACCAGAATTAACGGTCGTCACTAACTTTTATGTGCACTATCGTATATTTCGGTCACCTATTCTGGATAAGGCTGATCTAAGAAGTTTACGTTATAAGGATCGATTTAGACTTTAAATGATTATGGCATTTTCATGTATGAAACTTTACCCACATATACCATCGCTTCCTCATTAATCGCAATATATAAAGATTAAATTTGTAAATAAAAGAATAGACCTGCTTAGCGACCCCTGATTTGCTATCTGTACTATCAGTAAAAAACATATTAGAAACCTTATTTTAATTACAATGCAGTCACATCTAATCCTAATACACTGGACTTAATCCACCTTCCTGTTCCTGCAAATAAATATTAATATATATATCAGCCTGTGGGTTGAAAAAGATGGCTGATTTACAAAATACTTGTACCTGCTGACAAATCAGCTAATAATATTATCATTGTTTGAAAACTACTGTATTTAAAATTGAATTGAACTCTACTTGTACGTATGTTGACAAGAGCCTACCTGACAATTGTGTATCTATATGCAATTTAAACGTTGATAAAAATGATCTTCCAACCATATATTGGCTCCTTAAATTACACGAAAGTCAATACAAATATCGTTTTATATCAAATTCGAGTCATTGTTCTACAACTTTGCACTGGTCTCACCTTATTTTAAATTGGGATTCGTATTTGTCTGAATATAACGCTATACACGATATTCTCTGTACTTCTTCGTTGTTTACTATGGTCACTAAAAAATTAAGCAAAGTCATCGATAAATTTCATTTCAGAAATTCTGAAACTAATCGAGTTTTTGATTTTGATTTTTCGACACTATATACCTCTCTACCTCATGACAAACCATAAATTAGTTTTTGTCTCTCATACGCTAGTGTTTTAACAGAGAATCTAAATCATACTTCGACCTTATTGATGAATGCAATGACATCTCTAGATATCTTGATATTTTAGTAATCGATAACCCCGAGTTTGCAAACTATATATCTGACATCCATCTGAACTTCAATTAAACAAAGCCAGTACTTCCGACCAGGAAACACCTTTTTTGGACTTAAATATTATAATTATTAACAACAATATTCATGCCAACATATATGATAAAAGTGATGACTTTCGATTTCCTATTGTAAATTTCCCTTATTTAGATGGTGATGTCCCCAGACTCCCATTATATGGTATTTATATTAGTCAATTGGTTCGGTTTGCTAGAGCCTGCACTAACGTTTTGGATTTTCACGAAATAAAAATTCTCAGATTACTTTTAAACTTCTTACTCAGGGTTCTAGAAATCATAAACATCTTATTCAGACATTTTATCAAAATTCGATAATGTTACCTTTCAACAATATGTATCCAGAGGAATTTCCCATCCCAATTTCTACGGTGATCTAGTGTACAAAGTAAGGAGGGTCAAAGGTTCCGATAATTTCATATCGGTTGGTTCTAACATTATTAAACGCCTTCGACATCGACAGTATGACCCCAAAATCATCTCTAAGACCATAGATCTTGTATTGGGTCCCTCTACAACCCAATGCAGACTTTTACTTGAGCGTTGCACACTGACTAACAGGGCGGTGGGGACTCTATGACGGGCCTTGTTCAAACCTTTTCAGAGGAGACAAGGTCCTGATCCTCGTCCTTTCTGACTGTTAGTCGTGACCCCTATTGATCAAGGATCTGAGCTTGCTTACACACAGGCAGAGCACGGTTTACTTTTGTTGATGTCTCCTTACATATTTTGATAGCCACATATTATTCTATAATAATATTCTGTAATACATTTTTATGACCTCTCTCCTTGAGAAACCTGTTGATCCTTGTTCTCTATATGGAGGATTATTTATAAATTTTTAAAATTTGTCCTTTGTCCTTTGATTGTGCTGCTTTTGCGGTGAGTGGGAAGGTGGGCGCCAGTAAACCGGTTAACCACACCAACTGAATGACGTTTGTTACTTCAATTGACCGTCCTAAGTCGGTATCGTAACCGCAGCACAATCGAATATTTTTGTAATGTCGTTCCGTGTATATTATGCTATTGTCATTTTTTGATTGGTGATTTGTGTCATACAGCTTTGTCAGATGTCTTCTGTTTTCTCCTCTGTACTTTGTTACATTTAGTTTTTTCTCAAACGAACTCTAATTATGTATATTAGACTTGTACTGAATTATGTAATGCCATCACATTTTTGATGGATAATATTTATGTGTAATTTAATGGCAAGATTTATCAACAGCTTATAGGGATTCCTATGGGCACTAACTGCACTCCCCTTATAGCGGATTTATTTTTTATATTGTTATGAGAGGGACTTCATGCATGCTATTCAAACCGCGAAACTTTTGGACTTTACTGATAAGTTCAGCAACACCTCTAGATATTGATGATATTTCAGTACTCGATAACCTTGAGATTAAAATATAACTGATATTTATCCACCTGAACTTCGATTAAAGAAAGCCAATACCTATGATGAGAAAACGCCTTTCTTTGACTTAAATATTAAAATTGGATTTTCACGCAAAAAGGTTATAGGTATCATAGATTTCGAAAACTTTTTTGTAAATTTTACAGATCAGTATTTATCAAAAAAAAAAAAAAAATTCAAATAGGTCCTTTGATTGTGCTGCTTTTGCGGTGAATGGGAAGTTCTAAACCGGTCAACCACACCTTCATGTCCTTGGTGATTTGTTTCATATGGCTTGGTCAGATGCCTTCTGTCTTCTTATTCATTGTATCGTATTGTATAACGTTGAACGGGTAGAAGTCGTTTATTGCTTCTCGTATGTTAATATTATAATATTGTATAATGGTGAACGGGTAGAAGTCGTTTATAGTTTTTCTTGACTTGATATTATATTACTGTATAATGGTGAACGGGTAGAAGTCGTTTATAGTTTTTCTTGACTTGATATTATATTACTGTATAATGGTGAACGGGTAGAAGTCGTTTATAGTTTTTCTTGACTTGATATTATATTACTGTATAATGGTGAACGGGTAGAAGTCGTTTATAGTTTCTCTTGACTTGATATTATATTACTGTATAATGGTGAACGGGTAGACACCGCTGGAAGCCTCTCTGAATTTAATATTACAATACTTACAATGATGAAAGGGGAGAAGTCGTTTATAAGTTATCTTATGTTGATATTACAATACTGTAACATAGTGGATAGATAAAAATCATTGATAGCTTCTCTTAAATTGATTTTACCATCCTGTATAATGGTGAACCAGTAGAAATCGTTTATAGCTTCGCTGAAGTCGCTATTACAATACTGTATAACGTTGAACGAGTGGACGTGTTCGGAAGCTTCCCCTAAGTTGGTATTACATTACTGTATAATGGTGAACATATAAAACCCATTGATAGCGTCTCATGTTTCTTATCTCAAAGTTAACTAGCATTTGAAAGATGTTTTTAAGTTAGAAATAAACGGTACGTACGACGAAATTCCGAAATGTTTTCGAACAAATACTTGATATTTTGTAGAGATACTCACTTGATGTTTTGCACAGACACTCACTTAATAATTTTGTACGGATACTCACTTAATAATTTTGTACGGATCGATACTCACTTAATAATTTTGTACAGATACTCACTTAATAATTTTGTACAGATACTCACTTGATGTTTTTGTATAGACACTCACTTAATAATTTTGTACAGATACTCACTTAATAATTTTGTACAGACACTCACTTGATGTTTTTGTATAGACACTCACTTAATAATTTTGTACAGATACTCACTTAATAATTTTGTACAGATACTCACTTGATGTTTTTGTATAGACACTCACTTAATAATTTTGTACAGATACTCACTTAATAATTTTGTATAGACACTCACTTGATGTTTTTGTATAGACACTCACTTAATAATTTTGTACAGACACTCACTTGATGTTTTGTACAGATACTCACTTGATAATTTGGTACAGATACTCACTTGATGTTTTTGTATAGACACTCACTTAATAATTTTGTACAGATACTCACTTGATGTTTTGTACAGATACTCACTTGATGTTTTTGTACAGATACTCATTTGATGTTTTGTACAGATACTCACTTGATAATTTTGTACAGACACTCACTTGATGTTTTTGTATAGACACTCACTTAATAATTTTGTACAGATACTCACTTGATAATTTTGTACAGACACTCACTTGATGTTTTTGTATAGACACTCACTTAATAATTTTGTACAGATACTCACTTGATGTTTTTGTACAGATACTCACTTAATAATTTTGTACAGATACTCACTTGATGTTTTTGTACAGATACTCACTTGATGTTTTTCTTTTTCGTATAGAATTATGAATTTGAAAAGGGTATTACTTGATTGATTTAAATATGTATGATCTAGATTTTAATTTAGGCTTGATCTTAGTATCGTAAAGGGTAGATACACATACAGTTGTATGTGAGTAGAAGGGAACGTACTTGTCGTAATGTATAGAATGTACGCTGTATTGAAGATTATAAATCTAAAGCTGTATATTCCTGTGATCATGAACAGGTATTTAAAAATCCTGTACAGTTTAATTAAATTTCTCATATAGATAAATCATAGTAAGGTTATACATTCCATAGTCCATAATTAAGTTCTCCTTATGGTAACCTTCTTGAATATGTAAGAACTTGATTCCCTCTTATTCATGAGCGATGTTGATGATGTTTAATGATTTTATGCATATAATTTCAAATCACGAAACTTGATGCCTATTTATTTTCTTCTGTAACTTTACCATGCTTGTTAGCAATTCCCTAGACTGTCATGATATAGTTGTAAAAAAAAAAAAAAAAAAATAAAAAAAAAAAAACAATCTATATATATATATATATATATATATATCTGTGTGTGTGTGTGTGTGTAGTCTCAGCGAACTCTCTCATCCAAATTTCTACTGTGATCTTATATACAAATTAAGAACGGTCAAAGATGCCGATATTTTCATCTCGGGTTCAGATCTGCTGTAGCTCATTGTATGAGGTGCTCATCTCGTGACTTAGTGGTGCTAGGTTTGACTTCCGCCGTAAGCATTCTGGTCTTTTGAACGAGACAGTGAAAACCAAGGTGCCGTGTAACGTTAGGCCTTGTACGTAAAAGATCCCTCACTACTTCTTAAAACTATTGACGCTCATACTTCAAATATCAATTAGTGTAGTTTATTACAAAAACGTAAATAAAGAAAACTTTAGATATTAATTTCTCTCGTTATTATATTGACATTCAGACTGGTGATTATGCAAATACATGTTAAAACGCATTCAGATTGGTTAATGAGGGGAAATTTGAGACACTGTACATGATGTAAATTCTCGATCACATGTCGCAAATTTGAATTATCCTTTAATGAGCGCCATGGATGTCTGTCTGTGTAAACAATAAGACCGATGTCAAGAACGCACTGGATCGAGCTCTAGTGGAAACAGAAAAATCTTGAGCTTGGTTTTAATACACAAGACATAATGCAAATTAGTTCATAGACTGTGAGTGAAACGACACGTTTTTAACTAATGTAGCTTTTTTGAAGATTCAGAATTAGATAACAGTAATTTTATACTCGTTCTGGTACAATGATCACTTAAATGATTACCATATCATACATGAAGGAATTATGTAACACTAAGGAAATGCATGCATATAAATGAAGCATTATAAATAAAAAGAAAATAATGTACCAACTCTTTGTGATTATATGACCACTCATTAGTTTAACACTGTTGTATTTATATTGTGGTTATTGAATATCAAGTTGCTGTATAGCTTATTTTAGAAATAAACAATAGTTTAAAAAACACCATGCTTGATTATACCATAGGATAAATTGGCGCGCTCCTGAATTGAGACAACTATTTACCGAGAATAAAACTGAAATTAACTAAATTTAATCTATTGTTCTCATTGGCTGGTAGTACATCCTTATGTGACTGCATTTGAAAACACCATTATTTTTTGAAGAGTGATGCCAATCAAGAGTTCGCCTTACTTGTCCTGGTGCTGTGTTACATTATTTTAGCATGATACATTGAAAGATATGAACACCTGTCGGTGAACACGTCAATATTGAGTATTCAGCAATACAGCAACGCCTTAGCCTTAGCTGTCGCATTTCTGGTAAGCCAAACTTTTGTGTTATTTATGCATCACCTCGTAAGAGTTCTTTGGTGTATATAGAAATGACGAGATGTGACGTATGTTACATTAATTTTGGTTATAATTGCTGCCTACTGTACACTAAAGTCAACCAGTAATAACCCAGTAGGTATTTCTCCCCAAATAAAGATCAAAGAATAGGGAGAATCGCAATTAGTAAAAGACAAAGGGATATCAGGAATTGAACAGAGTGCTAAGATCAAAGGTCAGAAATAAGGTAAACCGTAGCGGTCGTTATTACAATTTCAAAACTTGATGCCCTCCCTTGGACACACATCCTTGAACTTGTGATGATATGTAGTGAAGTATCCATGGCTTAAATAAGAGAAGACGATATATGATGAATTTTACGTAATAGTAGTAAAAAAAAAAAAAACAATAAAAAGGGGACAACGACACTCCACCCCACCCCCCACCCCCCAATTAAACCCGCTACTAAATTGTTACAGGGTAAAATGGTCAGAAATGGCAGAGATTACGCTACGGTGATAAATTCATCACAATTTTAGATAGTAAATGTACCAAAGAATTATGGCGCTTACAAATCACTAATCACTTATACTGCAGTTATCTAAAAGTGGACGCAAGAAGGGGGTCTCAAGGAATGCCAAAACTATTAACGTGTTAAACGAACTCATGAATAGATGATGTATGAGAGGAGAAACAGACATATGAAACACTGATACCATCGTCAAAGACTTCGTGGAATCCCGCTCATGCGCGGAGTTCGGGAGAGAGAAAAGGGTTAACACAAAGGATATATGGTATCATTCTCTATTCCTTTCGTGTTTTAACCCACAGTGACACAGTGTAAACATTGTATGATAGTCAACGGGACAAATATATTGATGCTAAGAGACATTTCCTTCTAAATTATCTCTTTCAGTCAAACTGGAAAAATTGACATATTAAAGAATAATACTTTAAGAGACCTACTGTGTATACACTACTATAAATCATTAGTGCACAAATATGAGCGTACAAACCTAAATAGTCTAGGTATATATCTATATTCAATGTGTAATAAACACATCAAAGGCAGTGGCGGATTCAAAGGGGAGGGGCGAAGGGGAGATGCCAACACCCCTCGCCTGCTATGGCCCCACACCCTCCCCTATCAGTCATCACATTTATCCGTCTTTCTAAGGCTGTCGTCCATTCTTCTCAAGCACCTTTCTACTCTTTACAAGGCCAAACTTATGAGAAAAGCCTCTCTATATATAGAAAGCCCAAAAGTCAGATCTCGGCTTGACAACCCATGACCTGTTCGTTCATTCACTATTTGCACCAAAAAACTTTGCAAACATTATCACCGATCCCATACCACTTCTGTATTCAAAAGTTCCAACGCGGGTCACAAATACACGATTATGGATAACCCCTTCTGCAAATCAAAAACAAAAACAAACAAACAAACAAAAAACGAAACGAAACAAACAAATAAATATAAATAACCAAAACAAAAAATGTGTATTAAAATAACCTGCAGAATACGTAACAAACAACACGTTGGGGGAAAAATGCACTCAACATGAGAATGACAAACGCCACTTGATCGAATCTCAAGATAGGTCCGAAGCTGGTTTAGTCCCTGTATCGGCACATAAGCAAAATGTGTACACATTCAAAGTCTATTTTCTGGATCCGCCCCTGACCTTTTGTATAGCGACTATAGCTTGCTTTTCTGTACGGCCTTGATGTATGATCTCTGTATTGTTACAGCGTACACTTGATCTGATTCGCAGACAAAATCATGGAACAGTATATACTGCATAGGATATTTATAGATGAATCCCACACACTGCATTTCATACTGTGTTAGCTGTTAGAAATTAAATTAATCATGATCTGTACGGAAAGCTTTCATTTCCTCCCTCTCGCCATGAACTTATGCTCTGTAAAGAAAGCTTACTTCTCATTCCTATCCTGATCTGTATAGAGAGTCTCATCCTCCTCCCACTCATCATGATCTGCATAGAAAACCTTCCCTATCTCATCAAGATTTTATAGAAAACTTCCTCCATCTAATAATGATTTTATAGAAAACCTCTTCCATTTCATCATGATTTTATAAAAAAAAAATCCCTCTTTCTCATCATGATTTTACAAATAATGTCGTCCATCTCATTATGATTTTATAGATAACCTCATCCATCTCATCATGATTTTATAGAAAACCTCCTCCATCTCATCATGATTTTATAAAAAATGTCGTCCATCTCATGATTTTATAGATAACCTCATCCATCTCATCATGATTTTATAGAAAACCTCCTCCATCTCATCATGATTTTATAGAAAACTTCCTCCATCTCTTAATGATTTTATAGAAACTTCCTCCATTTCATCATGATTGTATGGAAAATTTCCTCCATCCCTTAAAAATCTTTTTATAGAAATCTTCTTCCTACATCTACTTATTATGAACTATATAGAAACATTCCTCACATCCATAATGATCTGTAAAGACAGATACCTTACTCCGTTTATCGCGACCTTTGTACATAGAAGCCTCCTCTTATCCTCACCATGATAAGTATATATTACTTATTCCTCTTGCTAATTATGATCTTAAAAATCTCCTTCCTCTCATCATGATTTGTATAAAAACACATCCTCACAGTATAATCTGTATAGGAAGCCTCTTCTTCCATCTTATCATTATGTGTATATGAAGCCTTCTCCATCTTATCATTATGTGTATATGAAGCCTCCTCCATCTTATCATTATGTGTATATGAAGCCTCCTCCATCTTATCATTATGTGTATATGAAACCTCCTCCATCTTATCAAAATTTGTATAGAAAGCGTCCTCCCCCTCTTACGATCTGTATAGGAGGCCTCCTCTTCGTTATCATCATAATTTGTCGTCCCTCTTACCATGATTTATACAGGAGGCCACCCCTTTCCCCTTATCATGGTCTGTGTAAGATGCCACCTCTTCTTCCCTCTCATCATGATCTATATCGGATTACTTCCCCATCTCATCGTGATCTGTATACATGTAGATATTTCCCTTTTCTTTCTCATCATGTTCTCGGTAAAAAGCCTCCCTCTCACATTCGAGCAATGATCTGGTTTTCTTGAAGACCATTCCTCAACCATAGAAGATCAAGGCGTTACCAAGTTGCCAACATTCGGTCAACCGTCGACTACGCACGACCTGCCGCGACCAAGCCATGCTCCAAGATCGCAGATCAGTCTTCTGGAAAATTTCTCGGCAAAATGAACCCATAAATTAGCAGACTGAAAGGCAAATATGTGTACAATACTCTCATTGCTGTGCAGTGAAAACTTATGCACAATAAAACTTATGCATAATCTGTCAATCATCTGTAAACAATGCAATCATCGCTTATAAACAATGTATACTTGTTAAGCTACGGTGATGACGAGATTACTACGTAATTTTCGGAATTTGTTAATTAGATATGATTTTATATAATAGTAATCCATTACTCCTTACTTACATTCATTAGACCTTTCCGAAATCTAAGGGAAAGGGAGCATAAACATACATGTACTTGTGCCCCCCACCCACACACACTCACACGTTGTAAAGGGGTTTGGGTTACCTAATCAACCAACCCCTCTTGCCCTAATCCCCTATAATTCAACGTGCTCTTTATATCTAGATGTGGATATTATATGCGTCCCTTTAGCATGCTATATATAGGTCATTGTCCATCCGCAAATGTCTTCCTTTATGTCTGCAATTACTCAAACATTAAAAAATAAAAACCAAAAAAAGTAACCACACATACTTTATCTAAAACATGTTAGTGCGTTAGTGATCTGGTGGCATCAGTGACCGTTGCACTTAGGTGATCCGCTTAGAATATTCTGAATAACTCATGTTGCATGTCTAAATGTGATAAGTACAGTTGATGCGATGTTAGGATAGAGTGGCAAAGCGTACGTGGTATTAGAAAAATCAGATTTGGCTAGAGAAAAATATTCCTTCATCACGTGCGAATCTATTCTTAACGTGTGTGCGGAGGTGGTGGTGTGTGTGGTATGGTGTGCGTGCGTGTGTGTAGGTGTGTGTGTGGAAAGGGGAGGGGATTAGTCCTTCTAAAGTGTGTGTGTGTGTAGGTGTGTGTGTGTGTGTGTATGGAAAGGGGAGGTGATTAGTCCTTCTAAAGTTCTTAGTCATCGAGATGGTTCAACCATATCGTGATGTAATTAATATTCACCTGATTTCCTTCAGAAAGTAGCCAAAAAGGTCATCACAAAGTATACACAACGGTTGCGGACCGATTTAGGATGGTCAGATGGAATGACATCCGCTGCCTAACCGGTGTAGTTAACATGCTTTACAGGCCCAAACTTTCAATTCAACATCCGTGTAATAGATCGGACGCATATTTAAAAACTTGTAAGTAATCCTCCATAAATAGACCAGAGAACAACAATCATCTCAAGCGGAGAGGTCATAAAAATGTAATACACTAACTGTGCCGTAGCGCCCTATACGCAAAAAGACCGCAAATAAATACACGGTAATTTGTAGAGATTGGCGTAGGTCTTTAATTATATTTTAGCTATCTATTAGATTATATACAATTCATGTAATCAAAAGTTTGCATTGTTTTAGGCCGCTTTCCACAGACTCCCTTCCTTAAATTTGAATACACAAAATTCTAAACTAGTTACGCCAAAAATTTATCATAAATATGAAGTATCGAAAATATCCAGTGACATCGCATAAGTAGGTTGTGCTCCGCCCATCTGGAAGCGAGCTCGGGTCCAGGGACTGTAGGAATCCCGACTAACTCACTGGGTAGACAAAAATCGGGACCTTGTCGCCTCTCAGGACAGTATAATATTTTCCTGTGATATTTTAAAATTCTGTAGAATATGCTCGTCCGAATATATTGTGATCACAATGAAAGTTGTTGCTCAATGACTAAAACTTCAGTTAGATGGTAAACATGCTGATTTCTATGCAAACCGTAAACAAAGACGTCAGCATTGTGTATATGCTGACTGAAAACGACTCATAGCCAATATGTGTTTAACATCTTAATAGTCCTCCGAAGGGAAGTGTCATAAAACAAAGAACAATTAACTCAGTATTCACAATATTTCGGTCTCCTGACCTTCTTCTAGTGAATTTTATTGGTATTGGTGGCTCAAGCTATGGTGTAGAAAGATGTAGGTTATCATTATCATATTTCTTAAGCCACCAATACCAATACCAATCACTAGAAGAAGGTCTAGAGACTGAAATATTGTGAATACTGAGTTAATTGTTCTTTGTAATATGTGTTTATATCGTTTTACATTGACCAATTACTTTCGGTTTTGTCACTATGTTTTTCCATGGTCATTGTCTTAGTCATTCAGTAAATTTCGGATAAAGTAATTTTTGTAAACGAACCCTCAAATCGTGCCAAAAATCTCTTTCATACACCCATCAAATTAATGCATTTCATTGTTTTAATCACTGAGACATACATATCACAGATATAAGAACATGTCTACGTGTATTAATTTCGTGCATCATATGCGCATTTCGATAATTTATCTCTTCAATAATACTGAAGGCCGAAGCCGTGGGAATCTGAAGTATTAATATTTGAAGAGCTACCTGATTACCAAATTAACCTAAAGTATGAGCCAAGAACCAATCTAGGGACAGACCTATACATGAGTGAAATACCATTTAGTTTTAGTTTTATTTATGTTAACTTTTATCCCGATAAATCTGGAGTATATATTTCGTGGGTCAGTACAAGAACTCTGAAAACTGGGCTTGTAATCAACATGGACGAAGCAGACTCGTTTTCAATGTGTTGTCATTTATTGCATTTAACTATATACTGTCTAAATCTGATGCAATATGTTTTATTGTTTTAATAGGGGATTCCTTTCTTCAGAATGTGTGGCATATCTGTGCTACCTTTAATCATTTTATATCAGTCTATTGCTTATTCGGGGACAAAAGTTAACGCTCCTTTTAAAGGCACCATCTTCTGACGAAAATGTAATTGCAATCTTCATTATAATTCTTTCTAAGCAGTTTTATCTTTCAATTTATGCAAAATTATTTTGGCATGCACTTCACACTTTAAGAATGGAATTGTAAATAATGACGTCGTCTCGCATGCGAGATTTACTTCTATGAGAGCAATATAACTTTCGTCTATCTCTTTACAATGTCCTTGAAATTCTGTTATCAATAGAGATCTTGAGAAAACGCCTATTGAATTAGCTATGAAAAAACGCAAGAAAGTGATCAGAGCATTTTTTTGTGGAAATAATATACTAAATCGAAATTTTCCGTGACAAGAAGTTAGAACACAGTAGTAAGTTGTTAGTTCACTTTTAGGCGGACTCTGTGTAGTGTATATAGAATGCAGTGCCTACACAGGTGATCAGAGATTGTGTTATTGATTAAAGGTGTAGCTTCCTTTCTCCGTGTTCAGTTAGTCGGAGGCGACGTTAAACTTCTTATAAACCAAAACAACCAGTTATCATATTTGTTGGGGGATAACTCTCGGGATTTATCATCGCTCTCTACGAAGAATCCGATATTTTGAAATCTAATTTCTGCAAACTGCGGTCATATAGAATACAAAGAAGGAAAGAGAGTCATTCCACATGAGATTTCAAAAATTTTAAGAGTCATCTAGCTCTTGTGTTCAAAATATAATTCAGCAAAGTTGCATTACGGTCTATGATAAACACCGAGTTTATCCCCCAGGTCATCCTCGGAATGTTTCGGGGATTACCTTCATTTAGATTTTAGTGTGATGTCACGCCGACTTCGAGAATAGACCATTCTATTGCGTGGTACACGGACGCGGCCATCTTTAGATCACGTGACTATCTGCCATTAAGGTACTGAATATGGCTATCATCAGCCTAGTCTTGTATCATCAGTAAAGGATTTTAAAACAAGTTTGCAAGTCCTTGCATCAGCTGATACTACCAGAGACATGTGTATATATGTCTCTGATACTACCTAATGTGGGTTTTTTTTTCATTTGTTTTTTATTAACTTGTTTTTGCAGTTTTGACAGTGATTATAAGTGAAATACAGACTATTTGCCATGGGTTGCCTTAGTAACATTACTTTACAAAACTTAAAGCAAACGGAGATAGATTCAATCTTATCGCTTATAATGCGAGTTTTTATGAATAATATACTGTTTAGTATTGATCTATTAAAATTAGATTATTTCAGTGACATAAATTTCTGATTATTCCCATGATTGTTACTTCGATCCATGTCCCTATGTCGAGTGGTAGCTTGTACTAACAGAAAATGGATTATGTAACAGGTGTAAAACCAGGTTATCACCTGGGGGTCAGTAATATCTCAGCATAGGTATCCTTGGCAAAAGTTAAAGCTACATTCCAGAAACTGTCGTCCGTATTACGCAATAAACTTACTGGATTTATGTCGGCTGTTGAACCCCATCATCCGTAAGACTATTATTGATACACGTGTATGTTGATTGAAGCAAATTAATTAACACTGCATACACGAGGGAAGTAATGCAATGAACTGACGTTCGTTCCAGCGCCTCCTTTTCGGGGGGGGGGGGAGGGTTCGATGGGCGAATTTTGTCAATTTTAACAGAAAATTGGCCAAAATACAGGGTTTTGGTAAAATTTTGGGTCACTGCCGGGGGTGGGGGCGAGCGACCCCTCCGCTCCCCCTAAATCCGCCACTGTTTATCTAATTTATTTTGGACAAGTTAATTTCGGTACTTGCGAATTCAATTTTCATAAAACTGCAGGTCATGTTCCAAAAGATCATAATTACACAAAATTTTTCCGAAAGGATTTTCCGAAACTTTCAACCCCAGGTTTTGCAAATACGGATAGCCGGAATTTTGGAAATAGTTAAATAGATGGTATTTCTCATCCCCGAATACAACAATTCATCTGCATACTGACATTTAGTGATAATCTATCTGAGTAAAAGTTACGAAAATCTTCCTTTGTGAAATGGTCTAGGTGTTGATATTGATATTTGCCGAAACATAGACTATGTATTGAAATTAGTCTGATATGTATTTAATAAGTTTTATTATTATTTAATAATTATCTAATTAATCTGTAATACACAAATACATCATTCATTACTGAATGAATAACTTAACTTGGTGACCAACATTTTTGGCAAGGCCGGAGAAAGGTTCCTTTTCTTTTTCTGTTTTTCATATTTAAATTTTACACTGAAATTCATTATGGACTATAAAAACAAACACGTTCATTAATTTTCAATCCTAGTCACCGATCAGACCATTCAATTAAACGTTAATAAACACAAATATTGGTTTAACCGCTACGCTCATAGGTCATTTTACTATCTCGATAACTTTTTTCAGTACCGTAATGGCGGGTACGACCGCGACACCTATCAGTAAAGGACAGATAACTATTAAGTAACTGCCCAGTAGAATGGTCTATACATGTATAAGATTAAGTACAGTTAAGAGATTGAATATAAATATGTTGTATGGTGAAAGTATCTATGTCTCTAGGTAAAAGCGTTTTTAATTAATTTCCCCAAACTGCAGATTTCTTTAATGGGTTGGGATCCAAGATGGAATCCGTCCTTGATATATGTTGCACACAATGGACAAATACACCAGTTCAAGGGCATGTTTTTATAACGCCCAGATTTAACAACTATGCAGTGTGAGGATAGTCGTAAGCAACATATCATTTTACATTGCACGGGGATCGGCTTTGATAAATATTACTGTAATGTAGATGTTTGTATACAATGCACATTGATGAAATATTTATCTGGACTGACAAATTTTGTTATCAATTATCAAATAGGTCCTGCTGTTTTGACGTAGCTAAGATATACTCATGATTATCAATAGTATAATTTGACCACAGAAGCCATCAAGAGCCACATACTTTTTACATCAGATACCCAATCTTGAAAATTACTGTACTCTTCACATGTGTACAAAAAAATCAAAACAAGGTTGTAATATTCAATTATATTTTCAACATAAGAAAATATTTCAAAATGCGAATAGATCAGTATATTAAAAACCAACATGCACTCCTCATATCATTGATGATTTAAAATAAAAACAAATCACATATATGAAATCCTAATAAATACAGAAGGAGACGGTCGTCTAATTACAATGTAAAATTTTATGGTTTTCGTTTAATTACACAGTGAATCTACACAACACTAAGAACTCCTAAATGTCCCTTTATTTTTTATAAATTTTATGGTTTTCGTTTAATTATACAGAGAATCTACACAACACTAAGAACTCCTAAAATGTCCCTTTATTTTCTATAAATGCAATAAATGTGATTGAAATTCTCTTAAATTGAAAATGGTCAATATTCGGCATTGTAATGTAATTCTGTAGGGAATTCGAAACAGTAATATGCAAAGAATAGTAACAATTAAAACTATAACTCTGACGAAGTTAGAAAGGCCACGCTGATAGGCTTTCCGGGAAGGCTGCGAAAACATTCCCCAAGTCCTTTAACACCGTTGAGACACACATGCATATAGATAACAAAGGTCTCACCACAAGAAAAACACAAATAAAATATGAAAGCACTAGCTATCACGGTTGAAAAGTTATGGCCATATTTTGAGATGCTGGTCAAGTTCACAAGGTCAATAACTAAAACAATAATAAAGTCCGAAAGTGCCCCGGTGATATTTGTCATGTTCTAATTTTTTAATTTACTCGGGGGTGGTAAATAGTTGTCATGCTCTAATTTTTGTATTTAATCCCCCCCCCCCAAGTAAATTAAAAAAATTAGAACATGACAATAGGCTTAAAATAAGTCCGGCACAGCTTGGATATATACCGCCCTATAAAGTCTCATAACACCGTAATGACACATCCAAAAATATGAAAATTAAAAGGGGTCTTCCTCTGTTTTATCTCAGTATTACCTATATACTTACAAAATTCTTCTCATGTAATCTCATTTTCTGACGTAATATAAAGATATCGCCTTTGTTAATTAGACAGCTTGCTGTAATCCTTCAATTATAAAAAGTAAATTTCTAAGTTCTCTCCGCTTCAAATCCAATAACTCTGTAAGAACAAAGCCGATAAATTTGAAAATCGAAAGTTGTTTTTCTCTGCCTTATTATAATGTCATATTTTAAATTTATGAAAATCTTCAAGAAGAAATTATTCATAAACATTCGCAATTGTAGCTTTTTGGTTAATGATGGTTCAGATTTCAAATATCTACATATGCAACAGGAAAGGGGAAAAATATTAAACTGATTGCAACAAATACGGAAGGCAATAAGGCAATGCAAGACAATAAGGGAATAATAGCAAAAAGAAAACGTGAATCATTATTAAAGTCAGCGATGAGAATTAGAAGTCATGGCGCAGACAACAGAAAACACGGAAAACCGAAAATAAACTCAAAGAATTTGAATAATGCGACATAAAGAAATGCTGAACATGAAATTCACATCCACTATGTAAATCAGTGATATTGAAAACATGTATCAGTCGTCCATGCAAATGCAGAAAATAATGTGAAGTACATATACATATACATGAACATAATGAGTATTAATGGAACTAATACAACGACAACGTTTTGGTTATAAACAGCTACAACATACAGCAAACATATTTAGCACGTGAAACAAACACAGTGAGTATGAATTATAAGAACAAAGGCGTACATATTAAACATGAGAAACAAACACATTGAGTATGAAAGAAAAAAACTACAAAACGAATACATTCAGCTAGAAAAACAAACACAACGAGCATGAATGGCAACATCAAAAGCTAACTAACACATTTAACATGATGAACTAACACTGAGTATGAGTAACAACACAAAGCAAACACATTCAGCACGAAAAAAATACACAAAGTATAAATGACAATAACATAACATACACATTTAGCGCAAGGAACAAACATACGTGAGTATGAATGACAACAACACATACACTTAGCATGAAAGACAAACACAACGAGTACATATGGCAACAACACAAAGCCAATACATATAGCACTAAAAACAAACACTTTGAGTATGAATGACAACACAAAGTGAACACATTTAGCATCAAACACATAGACGCAGAGTATGTGTTACACTATTATTTAAAACATTTAATATGTTTAAACATTATTATAACAATCTATGATAACAACACAAAACAAATACATCTAGCGCTAAGAACGAACACAGCGTATAAATTGCAACAACACAATGCTCATATGTTTAGCATGAAAAACAAACACACCGAGTATGAATAACAACAACACAACACAAATGTTATGGGTATGAAAGATAATAACTCAATATAGCTCATGCAAAACATCGAATCACGTCAAGACAGCGAAGGTAAACAAATCATATTTTAGAACATATAGCTTTGTAGGGCAGTACTTCGCGTTGGTTATTACGGCACCAAATCAGGAACCCTGTAGGGCAGTACTTCCTGTAGGTTGATTTTTTGTGTTGTGTATGCGACGAAATAGACAAGTCGGTGAAATGTTTTTATCTTTAATGAAATCAATTAATATATCAAGCATAATCGACATATAATACAACTAATAAGAACTTACTACAGTCTATCATAATAGAGTCTATTGACCATGAGGTTCACACCAAAGTTAAACAATAGTCATTCGATCACACTGTCCACTACAGGTACACAGCTTTTGGTAGATCAATGGGTGGATCCAGGGGTGGCGACGATCTACAAGTAGTGTATCCATAGGTAGCGTAGTACCCCACTTCCTTACAGCTTTTGCCTTCTCTGGAATTAAGTAGAATTTAACTTTATGTGAAATGAACTACATCATACCATGTTGTTTCCTGACTATAACGGAACATTCTTGAAAAGATATTTATTGCCATTTACGAATAGAGATAAATAAGTTGACTGTGAACAAACTAATAATTGCCAACGACCGAGAGATGTTGAAAGCAGTATGTGTACATTGTTCCCAAGACACATTATTGTGTACAAAACACATTCCAAAATCTAATTCACAATATATCACAAAGGTAATATTACAGTTATTTGTTCATTCAACCAGAATACAGTATGTGGAAAAAAATAATTAAAAAGAAAAGGAAAGAAATTGTGTTGATTCCTTATTTCGCACTTTCGCTGGCTTTAATTTGCTCTAGTAAAATCAGAAATGCCGAAAATACATTAAATAAATTATATAAGTCTTTAGTTTAGATACGCAGATTTACAGATATATGCGGCAATCTTCAAAATTATAACTGAAGAAGTACCTTTAGAGACACACACATATAGTATCTTTATAGACAGACAGACAGACAGATAGACACACACACACACACACACACACACACACACACACACACACACACACACACGCATCTATACGGGAGTACAGAAGGTATCTGTACAGTCAAGCACATAATGCATCTTTACAGACATACGCAAATCTTCTTTACAGAGATGCACAACAATTTTGCAAAGACACACTAAACAACGTGACAAAGACACACAGAACGGAAATAAAGACATATAAGGGGCTACTTTAAAGATACACATCAGGAAATTCTACAGCGACACATAATCAGTTATACAAAGATACAAATATCAACTGTACAGGGAGACTTTTTGCAGCTTTACAAAGACAGATACAGGAGGATTCAGTAAGTTAATTTATCTGCTCTTGAAAAGAATTCTACCGCTTTGTGCAGATCATGGTGATGTATAAAACATGACTACTGATTGACTGACCATATCTCATGATGGTCAATTAACCATACAAAAAGATGAGCTTGAATTAACAGTTACTGCACGACTTTTATACTAATTCTTTCCCATTTCCGCTGACTGTCTCAGGATATGTAAAGCATTTTACAGACACACAAGGTAATTATTCAAAAACACAAACAAGGTAACTATAGAAACACATAAATACATCTTAAACACATTAACCAATTTACAGAGACACACAAGGTAACTACTCAAGAACAAAAGAGAAGGTAACACATAGGGTAGCTTTACAAAAACACACAATAAAATTTTACAAAAACACTTTATACAATTGAGGGATTGCCAGATCCAACTTTAACCACGCCCATTACGTAGTTCCATTGTGACGTCATAGTTAAATTCATGTTTGACGGACAATTTATTTATGACGTCATAATGAACAAGTGTGCCAAATTGTGTGATGTTGGGCATTTGACGATCACTCAGTTGTATAGAGAAACACCAGGTAATTTTACAGAAACACAATTACAGAGACAATTTGTACAGACACACAAGGTAACTATTCAAAAACACAAGGAAAGGTAACTATAGAAACATACGGTAGCTTTACAGAGGCACACAATAAAATTTTATAAAAACACTTTATACAACTCAAGGGCGTATGAGAAAGGGGGGGGGGGCACGTGTCGCCACTTTTCAATGGTTGTGCCCCCCCCCCCCCCACTTTTAGAGAAATATTTAAAGTTTGAATAAACTTAAATAAACTTAAAACTTAAACTTTATATTTTTAATGTCTGATTTTTAATCCGTAACTACAAAATTACGATCTGAAATTGGATGCAACCGATTTCGGATCACAACTTCACTTCCGGTGTCTGCTAAGCATGCCGTAATATATGTACGTCATTGGAACAACCTTTTTTAAGGGTTGTCTCCGTGGCGTGACGTTATATGCAGCATGCTTTGTAGGCTAGACGAAGCCGCCGTATGGTATTAATTTACTTCATACAAAATTCAAATAAGGTTATCTGTTTTACTGGCGGTTGATGTATCCTGAATGATTACGCAACATATTGCAACATTAGAAAGTTTCGCCAACAAATTATCTTTCAGCTTATGCATTAGTGTGATGTCTTCCATTGTAATGGAATTGTTTTGAATGATATTATACAAGTCCGAGATTATGCAATAGAGTCGCATTATTATAGTTTGCTCTTATCTGAAAGATATAAGCAGGTGTAGCCCAGTGGATGAGTTGAATTGTTCAACTTGTGACCAAGAGGTCCGGGTTCGACACCCGTCGGGGGCATACCGGTGCTCTGTCTTTCGAATGAGACTCTGACTGAGAACGTGTCTGACATTCAAATTGCAAGACAATTCGTCAGCAAGAACGATCACCGTGAAGCTTTCTTTGGAAAGTATAAAAAGTGTGAACATTGTAACATGATGAGCAGCCACGGACCTTTAATGTGCATACCACCCATTTAACTTTTGCATAAAAGTGTGAAATAAAAAATAACCACGCTGTAACATGTTTTGCTGCTGATTAGTAGCCATAGTAGCCACTAAAAGTAAATAATTCGTCCTTTATTTAATCATTCAGAAAGAGAAATTGGAATAAATTCAAACTGAAGTTTTTTATGCGCCGGATCGAAAGATCTGGGACAAATTGTTTTTGTCCTGTCTTGTGGCTGTTGTAAACCTACGCCATAACTTTTGAACCGTAAAAGATAGACTTCGTATTTGGCATGCATACTCCACTAATGAAGCCCTTTCAATTGACACCGGACAAGGTCAATGACCTTGAGACCTTCACTGTGACCTTCGTGCTAAAAATAGCTTTTTCGAAATTTGTTTTTTTTTTTGTTTTTGTTTTTGTTTTTTTGCTTTTCACTTTTGGAAGATTGTGCCCCCAATCCCCACCCCTTTTTTACTGCCGAGCTACGCCAGTGCAACTTTACTGAGAAATACCAGGTAATTTTACAAAGACACGATTACAGAGACAATTTGTGCATCTTTACAGAGAAACACAAGGTAACGTTACAAAGAAACACGGTACAATTTTACAGAAACACTTTGTACAACTTTAAAGAGTAACAAACGGCTGGGACGTATATATATAGATATATACGTCCCGGCAAACGGTAACTTTACAGAGACACAAAATACAATTTTACAGAGATACTTCGTATAACTTTACATAGAATCAAAAGGAAACTTTACAAAAATACACGATACAATTTTACAGAAACACTTAGTAAGGATTTTTACCTTATAGAGACAGAACACAGGGGCAAACGTGATAATTACATACATACGACAGCTTAACATATACTCAACAGCTCTGTACAGATATACGATAGCTTTAATAAGATGGCGACATTTTATTAAATAAAACCTATAGAAGCAACATATACTTACATTCTACTTTGTAAGTGGAAATGATATTCACCATTGCTTGTAAAATGAGAAGGTGTGAGACGTTCTAAAAAGTGGCACATAAGACCAAGTTCTAAATGAGTATACTATCTTACTAATCTGCAGGGTCACGTAGGCGTCAAACATTATAACAAAATTTTCCTATCGGAAGAGAATCTCCTGAGAACTCTTGTTCTGCTCTGAGTAAAGCAAAATGATCTTTGTTTATCAGCTACAATAGAATATTTTAGTTCTCAGACATATCAGACGGCGAATTACGTGTTTAAAATCGTCAGAAAGAATATTGTGTATATTTTCCTCTAGGCCAACAGTTTATGGGGAAAATCTGATACATTGGGAAATTAAACCCCACTTACCTTTTGACACATGTACACTACGACTCTACAATCTCGGAATGTTAATAACTTCATAGCGAGACACATTTACAATCTAGCTCTACAATCTCGATCTGTTAAGAACTTTATAGCCAGACACATGTACACTATAGCTCTACTCTCGATATGTTAACAACTTTATAGCCAGACACATTTACAATCTAGCTCTACAGTCTCGATATGTTAACAACTTTATAGCCAGGCCCATGTACACTATAGCTCTACTCTCGATATGTTAAAAACTTTATGGCGGGAGACATGTACACTATAGCTCTACTCTCGATATGTTAACAACTTTATGGCGGGAGACATGTACACTATAGCTCTACAATCTCGATATGTTAACAACTTTATGGCGGGAGACATGTACACTATAGCTCTACTCTCGATATGTTAACAGCTTTATAGCGAGAGACGTGTACACTAGCTATAAGATCTCGATATGTTAACAACTTTATAGCGGATACATATAACCTATATTTATTCGATCCTAATATGTTACCAACTCCTCAGTGGATATATGTACCTGTAACTTTACGATCTCGTCGTTAACAATTTCATAGTGGAACCATGTACACTACTTACATATCGACGATCTCGATATGTTAACATATTGCTTTATATTAGGTATGTGAGACCATCCAATCTACACACATATCAGAACTGGCCTTGCTGAGAATCGCGTAAGAGAATATTCCAGTAAACAACACGATTCAAGATAAACCAGGACGGATTAGTATCATTATATTCCTGCTGAGTATGTAATCACACATATCGAACATTGATAACATAAAAACGAAGAACGAAGATTATCAGACCGAGGAATATATTTGTACGTTGTGCAATTATACTTCACATGAAAAGATAAGAAAAAATGGTGTTTAGTTTACATAACTGTGTAATTTTAACGTTTAAACTACACTGGTACCGAAGAAAGTCTAAATCTAATCTAATGTAGCAAGAAATCACGAAAAACATGGCATGGCTAAATGGTAAAGAACTCGGCTCTTAATCGACAAGTCCCGGTACGGAATTTCTTCGAATCGCTACATTATAAATCTTATAACCTTTATTTTGAATGATATAATGGCCAGTATCAGAAAGGGGCCTCAATAGAAACTGTGGGTACTAGGTATAGACCATAGCGAATGTACACGTGTTCAACAACAGGTCATAATCTTAACCATGCCCAAGCTGTACCACCAGAACAGTATTGAAATCAAAGGACTCAAAAGTCCTGAGAGTCGGCTTTGCTGATTTTAAGTATGTACTCATTTTACCATTTTAGTGGCGGATTCAGGATTTCAGGGGGGGGGGGGGGGGGCAAAAATTAGGTCTTTGTTGCAACTACATCGTCATTATACCTATGTACAAAATGCTAATAAAATTTGCTCTCTTCATACTATCTTACGGCAAAGAGTTTGCAATTGCTTGTATCCGAGATGAACGTGCAATCGACAACTTCATGGCAACAAGTTTTACTGCATTGTTGTCACGAGTCGAAGCTGAGCCAAGGAACGACATTCCTTCAAGTGGGACATTAAATAACCATCTTATTCACGATTCTCATAATGTTTTAACATCATTTATATTTGGAAACATACAACATTTAGCTAAATATTTATAATGCATTTTCATTATCAGAGGAAATGCGGGAAGATCGATCTTTAAATTTGTCATATATGTGAAAAAGAACTAAAGTTCCAGAACATGTTGGGGAAACCTTTAATTGAAATATCTCGATAAAAACAAGCGATACAAGATCAAGACAAATGCTTTGTCCGGAGAATTACACAATCTAGTACATCCGACGATGTCGGTGGTAAACACATCGTAAAGTAGTTACAACTACATATTATTACGCGAAATTTGAAAACATTATTGCAACTCCTTTTTCAAGTTATTGAAACTAGTTTATGTTTAGCTTAAATTAACTGAGCTAAAGGTACATTGTGCTGATCAAGAATTTTTAAGACAACATCAGTAATTTTTCGGCACTTTATTTTTCAGTGGCGTAGAAAGCTCTATATCGGTAGTGAAAGTTATAACCCCTGAAAAGCGAGAATTTGAAAAGCGATGCCATTGAGTCTAGCGCTCTATGAGAGCGCCGACTCAAAAATTGCTTTAAACGAAAATGAAAATACGAATTAGAACCATACCGATAGCGAACTAATATACAGCGAGTATCCGAATAGGAAAGTACTGAATAAATTAGTATTATTACGCGAGGTTAGCACATCCTTTTCAGGTGAAAAAAAAAAACCATCGTCAATGCTATTACGCGAGGTTTGCACATCCTTTTTGGGTGAAAAAACATTGTCAACGTATAGCTTGAGTTATCTGACCGTCATAAATCTTACAGATATATCTTCTAATGAAGAATTTTGAAGATGATATCAGAGATTCTTTAGCACTTAATTTTTCAGCGCCGTATTACATCTCCTGTACAGTTGTGAAAGTTATAACCCCTGAAAAGAAAGTGATTGCAATGAGTGCGGCTTCACCGAAGCCGACTCAAAAATAAAATGTACGCATTCAAATCTAAATTAGTAACACATATAACAAACAAAATTTTAATATATTTAGATATATTAAGACAGCAAAGCAAAAACAGATGTACATAGAGAAAGTTTTGTTTGGCGATAAAAGAAAATAAAATGAGAAATTGTTTCCTATAGATATAGAAAATCTGGCTATAAAAAGGGTTTAATCCTCGATACACGTGCTAAATGCATGTAAGTCAACATGTAGGTAAATAGAGATTTTACTATTTAATGTTATATATATATATCAGTAAATTACTCACACAATTTACGGTGAAAACTCAAAATACACATGTAGCTAAATTTCAAAGATCAAATTTGTAAACTGATATATTCGCATTGTCCTAAACTACATACGTACAACGAAGTGTGTAAAGCCGAAAAACTATTACCCATAAAGTACACTTTGTAAAACAAGAAATACAGTTTATTATCAAAGCGCGTTATACATGCTTTACCGAGTACATATTCTACTGAAGCCGGCGAGGCCGGTATTGTGCTTGGCACTTCCCAGGTTCGAGTCATACCGGGGCTCGTTCGTGCCCTGCCTCTCCTAAAAGACTGTCAAACCGAGACCAAGTTAGGCCAGGGCAAGTTAAAGATCCTATTGTGTGTCTGTTACATCAGTATTAATTTAGAGGTGCAATGCATCAGACAGTTGCCCTGATCATATAAGTGAATTTCTAGGGGATGACATGAAACAAATTAACAAATAAGCATATGCTACTCTTACTCATGGATTTAAAACCAGAAATTGAACTATTGAGATTTCCAGCACAAAACTATGATTACACATACCAAACAATACTATTTATTTATTCGATACCAATAAAAAGTGTCTCCTAAAGTTTCATATATGTATTTACATGTATATGTATATTAATTACGAATTTCCTCTACACAAGATGCATACACATATGTATAATATGTATCTGCAGGGTCCGACCGACATTGTCGAGTAAAAATCGGCGGTGGACGGGAAAAAATTCTGTAGGTTTGAAGTCTCTTGTAACACGTAATATTACCTTAGTATCTGGACTAATGAATCACTTCAGCTACATGATGAACCACCTCGATTTGAATATGGACGGGTATAATTTCCGAGAGGCAGTCTAACCAGCCCACCTCTCTCAAAAGTTAATGTCGAACACTGACCTGGGGTAGTATTATATATATCGAAATAAATGTCAAGGTCCTTTTCTTTAAGATGGTCATTTATAATCATCTTCTGAAAATAATTCGATTTTATTTCCTTCATGTCACTGGTCCACTGACATATATTACTGCTGTAATATTTCACCACAAAAGTCGGAAATGGTCTTAACATTACTCTAAAATAAGTGATTTGATATAAAATCGGCGTTATCTTGTAAGGGGTAATACTGGATAAAGAGATACACATCGTTCACAACGAATAAACATATGCATACAACCTGAAGAAATTGTCTGTAAAAAGTGTTATCTCCGTAATAAATTCTTTTTAAACATCATCTATATATACAGACCACATAAAAAATGGAGTGGAAACATACAGAAGTGATGCAAAACTGGTGAATTTGTCACCAAACTGAATTTTAATTGAAGGCATTCAAACTTAAATAAAGATGAAATTCGAATGCTCATACACTCGTTTGTCGACAACATGAATATACATATTTTAACTTACTTTATGTATGATGGTTAAATCAAATAAAATACAATCAGCTGGAGATAAATACAATTTCTGTTGGAGACGAGACAAGCTCCACACATGATATATGTTACATAGAAAACATAATACAGACGCTGTAGGATGATACATGCAAGGATACATGCATGTCAAGTTCCAAGAGCCTAATGAAAACTACAGGCATTGCTACTGATCTCACCCGACTAAAATAATTATGCTGATGTGAAGAATTCAGAGCCATGCTCTGCCTGAGGACATGTTATTAGAACAATGAAATCGTTATATCTTTTGGATGCATGAATACCTAATAATTGGGTCACTGTGCGAAGTGCCATGCGGAAGTCTATACCTGTACCTCTTTCTATTGGGCAGAAATTCTGGGAACATTGAGTGAAGTTGAGCCAAGCAAACCTCATGTGCAACAGCGGTAATAATGATTCACTTAAGTGCAATAATTGCCTTTTCATAATGATGAAATGAAACAATAGACTTATGTTACGTAACTTGTCTCCGACATAATCGTTAGCATAACGCAAACGATTTTGTAAAATACAGTATCCAACAGAAAATTAAACACATATGCAATTTGATTGATAATCAAATGCAGACATATAATGTACATTTATTATTATCTGTTTTCAATTATAGAAGCTGTTTAACTGTTCTCGCAATGAGGTAAATATCATCAAAATAAATAACGTTCAAACATCTATACTGACATGCTAATTTGTGTAGTTCAGCATAACCCTCTGTATTCAACAGTAGCATTTCACTCTGACCCTTATCTATTCTGAGCTAACATAACATATTCAAATGGGTAATGAATTGGAAACCAAGTGGTCCCGGGTTTGAGTACCATCGACCACACGTAGGAATCATGTCATGTGTTTTGAGTGAAGCAGTGAAACCCGAGGTCTCATGTCGCTGCAGATGCTGGCAGTGCAAAATCACTCACTGCTTTCGGTGGGTTCGTTGCCCAAGTCGGTAGGTTTTGTGCAATGTATATCAGCCTAATGGCGCCACTATATAAGTCGAGTAATATAGACGTAATATTAAATTACAAAGACACAAACCCTTCCATCATCCTAAAATGTTTGTAGCTAATACGTTATACCGAAAGAACAAGATGTATGAGAAAAGGCGTTTCTGAATGTTGAAAAGACCTAAGGGTTGGGTATGTAGGTAAAAGAAGAATAGTTTTACCTTTCTGTAGTTCTTCCCATTCATTATATAACATTGCAACAACAAACAGCTCTGCATCTCAACAATCAGTATAACAAACGGTCAGACACCGTTATTATAAGTGTACATTGATAGATCAAAGGCTTAATCCACTTAACAAATACAAACTAAGAAAATCACTATCTACATACTCATCTGTTTAGTCTGTAAACAACAGTAAGCATCGAATAGGTCAAATACAAAACACATGTATCCTCCAAGTGTGCCGCATCTGGAAACTATCATTATCAACCATTTAAAATTCTAAGATGGGAGTTACCTGTTCACCAACTAGTGACACATGCACTGAACACCGACATTCCGACATTCAAGGTCATTTAATAGTACAATAGTGCATTATGTAAGTTTAAATGAAAGCACATGCAAAGCTTCCTTCTATCACAGTAGCAGCAAGCAGACAAAAATGCGGAAGCGGAAGATTACTTATAAATCATAAAAATCACGATGTGTACGATCCGGTATTATGTGATACATATTTGGTTTCGCATACTTCCTGTATTGCATTGTATCATGTCTTCGAAGAAGACAATTTTACCTGCATCCATGACTGTTATTCACTCAAAAAATATTGTTCTCGTCACAATACACATCCCTGCCACTATCCAAATAAGGAGGGAGGTGTTTACACCTGTCAGGGGGAGGCAACCTCCTTCGGGTCTCTCTGTTACTTTCATTTCACTTGCTAAGAATTCATTGTAACAAGCTAATTAACATTGACACACAGCTTCTATGTATTTGCGTAGGTACATGACATCATACGAAGCGTTTCTATAATACCTATGGTAAATCCATCTATGAGTAGACTTCCTATCATATTTCCCTTTCCGCGCATTTTTGGCAGTGGCGCCCCCTCTCGGCGCACTAGCTGTATAAAAAGTAGTCAAGGGCAGTATTTAAAGCACTCTTTCGTTCATTCGAGTCAGTCTGCCTCAAGTCTTTAGCAAGTGCCGAGCATTGGGATAAGGGACAGCTCCTTTTCGCAAACAAGTTTCTAGTTTTGTTGTTTAATACTAATTCAATTAGCTACCATGATGGATTATGACGATGTTTCCTCTACCAAGGTAGTAAGGGTAAACCGCACATACAATGTGTACCGTGGAACATCACCCTCCACCCAGAACCGGCTAGAGGTAAGTACACTGTTCAGTGCATGTATTTCATTTCAAAACCTCTGTTAAACTATGCTTTTACCTGAAATTTTAGTAACAACGTCAACAAACATTGTTTGGTCAATCATCCTTCCAAGATTTAATGTATGTAATACTTATTTTTGTTTCTCACCGAGCTAGTCATTTGAAATTTGAAAATGTCACCTTCATAAAGTCATTGCCATGTGTATTATCTTATGATATTGTGGTCTTATTCAAATTTAAACTATCCGTGAAAGAAAGGACACCATCTTCATAGAAAGGATAAGGGATACTTTTGCTTTGTCAGTGTTACTGTATGCTTTTGTTGACACTTGGATTTCGCGCTCTGATACGATCATTTTATAACATCTCCCTGGATTATGTCAATTGTTTTAAAATGGAAATCATGCTCTTCTCACAAGGAAGTGAACAGAAGTCAAACAAGTTCAACTTACATAGCTGGATTCGAAATACTGGAATGTGAAAGATCTTAAGACTTTTGGAAATGATCCAGATTTTCAAGAAAAATACATTTAATGAACGATTTATCAATATTTTCAATATATGTGGGATTGCGTTAAGAGTCGGTAAAGCGTCTCTCCCAGTCTGACGTAAAGCGTAAGTTCAAAACCACAGTGTTAGCGATTCATACATTTTATTGCACGAAAAGCACAGAGATAAAATAGATAGGAACCCAAATGTTAGATAAGACACGGCGGGGATAGGGGAATCTTCATCATCAACATTCCTTCGATAACTTCACTTAGTAAATAAACTCCAGTCTCCATGGTAACGATTAGATAGAACTCTCAGATCCGTATAACTATCTTGAATTTGTTTTACCTATTAACTAGAACTAGCTGTGAATAGTGTGCTTTAAGAAAATGGTATATGCTTTAAAGTGCGTATAAAGAAGGTGGCAAATAATAATAAATAAAGTACAGATTGATATATACATCGTCTGCCATTGAAGTTATCGTATAAACTTCGGCTGTTTTCGTAATCTCGCGAGAGGATCCGATTTCCTGATTTGGGCATTGCACATGATGCATCAGCGGAAATATTTCTACATTGCATTACGGAATCTATAAATAACTCTGATGAGTCTACATCGAGGAACGATCTATGGTTTGAACAGCAGCCAAATAATTGCCATCAAATTGTTCCCCTCATACTTAATAAGACTACAGACTTGGCACTTAATTAATTTCATGCGAGAAAGAAAATTTTGTTCCAAGAGAATCATTACAGACAATTTTTATCAATGTTAGAGTAATAACCCTTACTGTAATAAAACACAATAGGCTTAATAAATAATTGATAATTGAATTAATCAAGCTTAAATATTTCTCCTTAAACTTAAACATAACTTCCGGAAAGCTACTACTGTCCTCAAGAATCACATAAAGTCGATATAAAATCATTACAATTATACTATGTCGTGTGAATATAATAATTTAGGATACGGGTTAGTCATTCATATCAGTTCTTTAGATTAATATAATATATTTTATCTTTAAATGTAAACGATTTTCATAATAAAACGATATGTAACTGAGAAACTAGTGAGCATGGACACACGAAACATTAGATCTAAACAAGATTTCGACCTCACAGGGGTAATATATTTCCTTACTTAGAGATTACAAATGAAAATAATATTTTTGCGTCACGTGATTAAGGTGGAATACGCTCTGTAATATATTTCCCTTCATTGGCATCTACAGCCATTTCATTACTTTATATTTTCACCCACCTCTTTAATACTTAATTTTACTAGACAGTTGTACAACAAGAGACGACACAAAGAGTGGCCAATGCCGAGAAACACTTTTTCGAACATGAGGAGAAACGCTATTTGGTATCTGTGATTTCAATAGTCCAGTTCCCTTAGCACTGCATGCATAATTGAGTAATGGTTTTCTATTTAGTTCCAAAGTGAAAAAGAACATAGACAGTTTACCCATTGTTACTGATCATTGATAAGGTTGTTGGAACCATCCCTGTTTGACCTAGATTTTAGTTGTCTCATTTGCACACATTGTATCCCATTTAATGTGCAAGCACAACAATACCTTAACAACAATAAGAACGATAAACGATAATGAATCCTTATGTATAATCCAGTCCAAAATATCTGTTTCTATGACAACCAAAACCCATGCCCACTGATATCCATGGATATTCACTATTTCCTTGTTTGCGTTTTCTCATTTACCCACTGTACAAGAGGTGATTTTGAAATAAATTTCTATAGATACAGTAATAATTTCCTCAGATGTATTGAACATAGTTTAAAAAAAATTGAAATGTGCTCACAGTAAATGGACACACCACATCTCATCCTGTTTATTTTCAGTGGATTACAGAAATCTCCTCTTTATTAGAACAAGTATTTCATACAAAATATTTTCTTCCTAACAAAACTCTAGGAACTAATGCAATAGCTCTCTTCACATTAAAGCTTTTTTATCATTTGTTTGTAGACCTACACTATTTTTAAATACCTATACATCATCCACTGAAACTTAGAGCAGCAAGAACTTTGAATGATTGATTTAACACATGTTGTAAGATTCCCTTTTATTTTTCAGGCACGCATCCGGGAACTTGAAGATGCCTTGGACGCCGAGAGGGACGTCAGGCTCAGGGTAAGTGTATTAACTAGCAAAACAATTTCAGGAAACTGAAACATGTACATAAATAAATAAATAGATAAATAAATAAACAAATAAAAACAACAAGGAAACCATGACATTTTCCTTCAAACGAAACAAAAACAAACAACATGAAAACCAAAACATGTATAATTTTATTCCAACATCAAAATAAAACACACACAATATCAATGAAGCAAAGCAAACAAACTAATAAAATGTCGATCAAACTAAGACATTAATTTGAAAAAAATATTAATCAAAACTTAAATCTACCCGTCGTGTGTAAGTGAAACCATAAGACAGAAGAGGTAGACGTAGGATTAATGGAGCGATTTGAATGATAATATCTTGTATCTAATTAATGTACCTCCAGACATACTTTACTTGTATCAGTAGATATAACTTACAGAACCACATGCATTCGTTTCTGTTATAATAAGGTAAGCTTGTTGCGTACGGATAGCAAGGTAAGCTTGGTGCGTACGTACATTACTGCTGTAGGTAACTGACACCAACTTGTTGCATCTCATTAAAATCCTGTTTTTGAAAATTGCTTGAAAAAAGTCTTCTGGTGCAATTACTTTACTAAATGCCTATGAAATTATTCTGGTGTAGGAAAACAAATTCTGATATTTCTCGACAATAGAAATATTTTTATACTATAATAACCATGGTTAAGTTCACAATGGATACCACCTGGATATCATGCTGTGGCAGCTGGATCATTAATGTCTTGTTATATGATTGGTCGCTATCAATTAGTCCGCATAAGGTCTCCAAGTGTTTGAAGTGGTGAAGTATTAATTATGCTTGACGTATACCTTGCAGCCAGGTAAATAAGTAAGACAG
The DNA here is from genome assembly GCA_035048485.1 of Pteria penguin. Classification (NCBI taxonomy): domain Eukaryota; kingdom Metazoa; phylum Mollusca; class Bivalvia; order Pterioida; family Pteriidae; genus Pteria; species Pteria penguin. The sequence continues at coordinate 19,478,621 of CM068585.1, read as the reverse complement.
ACAGTAACACAAAAATAAAAAATGCTGACATTGGAATGCCGACACGGAAGCTTAACGCCATAGAAACAATCGTCTGCCAACTCGTTGAGCAGCCGACAACACACGCGCGCTGTCGGTTGCTATATTTGTACACACAATCATGGAAAGTGGAAATATAATCCCTCTGACTCCAACCTGCAGCAATACAGCTCTGTAGTACTTTAGATTTATATCGCGGCATTAATTCCAGTCTACCCCCTAGCAACATATGTTAATGAAATCAGAAGATATGTAAACTCGTCTAAAAATGTGAATTTTCCTTAGCGTTCTACAGAACCTTTTGATTTTTTCAGGATTATTATTTTACCAGAATTATTTAAATGAAAATACTAGTATACAAACAAAAGAAAGGGAAAGGGGGAGAAGCAATGAAAGAAAACAAAACACAAACAAATCACATAAAGCCATTTCTGCACCGACTGCCCTACAATTTAAGGTTTCTGCCAAAGGCACCACATTTGTCCCTCTATTATATCGTGCACACACACATTTGACTTGATAGACTGCCATAGCAACATATAATTGCGGGTAAATATCGTTCGAAACCACTTAAATTCCAAGTATTCACTGTAATAAAGTGCTAGACACCTGTCTGTGCATCTAGCTCTGTTGGCGTTTGCGCCTGTGTAATTTGTCACATCACACATTAAATTAAAAGATATAAGTAGATGTTACACATAATGAATAATATTGTAAAAGGAGCAAAAATGCTAGCTAATGTATTGATATTTCATATTGAGTACATCCTTAATAAATGTGTAAACACCATTTAGATTCGTTATGGGTTCTACCTTTCAGTTCGAGAAACAATCTGCTGAGCTGACCTTCCAACTGGACCAGATGCAGGACAGATTTGAGGAAGCAACTGGCTCATCATCTGCACAGGTATGTCACATGATCGCTCCATTATATTGAGCAATATATGAAAATAAAACGCCAATTAAAATCATGAAAGACAAAGACGATGTTCATGCGCAGACCCAGAGGAGTGGACCGGGGGTCTGGCCCCACTCTGAGATTAGGTGAAAATGACTTTTCTTGTTATTTTCATGTTAGATAAGTAATTTTACACACCAAAGCATTTGCGGACCCCCTCTCGGAAAACTTCTGGGTCTGCGTCTGAGATTAACAAATTTCTATGAAAACGGACATGCATTTAAAGATAACCAAATGAACAACACAAACGCTATTCTGACTCCGATCGAAAATGTTCATTTTAGATGGACATCAACAGGAAGAGGGAGGCCGAAATCAGCAAGCTGCGAAAAGATCTTGAATTAGCTAATGCATCATTCGAGAGTGCCGAGAGCAGCATGAGGAAACGCCACCAAGATGCCCTCAACGATCTGGCTGACCAGCTTGACTTCATGACCAAAGCCAAGGGAAGGTAAAACGACCTTCATTTTATGATATAATAGAAAAAGTCATAAACCCGTATAATGTCAGACAATGCTGGCAAATTATCATAATAGGTGTGTGTCTGTGTGTATTATTACAGGTAATTACAAGTAATAATGATTTACAAACATAACTAGTAAGCATGTCATATCTTCTTACTTAATGATATTGTATAAAATAGAAAACTATAATAATTTTTATAATAAACAAAGTCTTGAATTTATACGGGAGAATGAGCAAAAGTATTTGACAATGATACATTATTCAGCTGAAAGTAAGGCATTAATAGCAGGATTTTCAATCAGACAAGCAGCAAATTACTATTGTTATTATTTTGGTGTTTTTGTTTGGTTTGTTTTTTGTTTGTTTTGGGGTTTTGTTTTTGTTTTGGGGAGTTTTTTGTATTATTTTTGTTTTTAAGCATGCGATTGACTGTTTTTGCGTTTGTTGGTGAATATTTCCATTAATTACTTTTCAGTGTTTATTTCAACACTTTTTTCTCCAGAACAGTTATGCTAAGGGTTGCCTAAGCTTTTTTAAAATGATTTGACTACTAAAAATAAGAATTGTGTGATATATGCTGGTTTGATCTGACCTCTAACTTTACGACTACATCATATTACAAGCATGACTCTCGCAAAAGTACATCTGGTACATTTATTTCCTCGGCTTGAATTGACGTAACTTATAATGCTAAAATATACAAAACTTGCAAACTGATTTCTGTTTATGAAGGTTGTTTGATTGATTTGACTTTGCACGGTGTGGAGCTTTACATCATCTGTGTTTCTTGCTTGTCGCTTGCAGATCTGAAAAAGAAAAAGCCAATATGATTGTGGAGCTTGACTCGCTTACTACTGCTAATGATAGCCTTTTCAAAGGAAAGGTATGTTCTTGTAGATAGGCTGTAGCCAATAGATGTGTATATATTGTAGGATCGAAAAGGAAAAAAGCCAGCTTCTCATTGAGATCGACGTTTTGCAAACTGACAATGATGGTCTGGGTAAAGCCAAGGTACGTGATCTGTATATGGTTACAAGTACTCTGTCAGAGAGAACAATATAAATATCTTGTTTTCCAATTTTAATGCGTCTTTCTTGTATCCAAACAGAAGTGAATATGAAAAAGATTATTTATATTACATCCTTACATAAGACGGGATAACTGTACTCTTGTTTCGGATATACAGACCTCAACAGCAGGACTGATAATATAACCTACCAGAATTGTATATGTAAGCTTAAACAAAAAAGATACCCAGCGAGATACTGATATTGTGGTTTAATTACCAGTTTCATCATCCTTTTTCATCTCACATAGGCCCACGCAGAATCAAAAGTTGATGCCCTTGAGGGATCCCTTGCCAGACTGAAGGCTCAGGTAGATGACCTCACCCGTCAACTTAACGATGCTAACAATGCCAAGGCCAGACTTACTCAGGAAAATTTCGACCTTCAACACCAGGTCCAGGAACTGGACAGTGCCAATGCCGGTCTCGCTAAGGCCAAGTCTCAACTTCAGCTCCAACTCGATGATCTGAAGAGAAATTTGGATGATGAGAGCAGGGTAAAGCTTATATCAAATACTAATGCTAAATGTATAGTTTAGTATCTGCTTGCTAAAACATTTACAATAATAGGTGCATATATCATACATCATATAAAATAAATATTTTCAATTCTTTGATATATAATAAAAACGTTTGAGAATGTATAAAACTGAAAAGTATGTTTATACATGTATACATATACATGTATAAAAATTGTTATGCTCACAATATTCTAGATTTATCGTTTATAATAAATAGCAACGCCAGAATCTGCAAGTACAATTGAGTGCCCTCCAGAGCGACTACGACAACTTGAACGCCCGTTATGAAGAAGAATCCGAGGCAGCCTCCAATATGCGTAATGCCCTTAGCAAAGTCAATGCTGAATTCGCAGCACTAAAGACTAGATATGACAAAGAAATCCTTGCCAAGACCGAGGAAATGGAAGAGATGAGGTAGATTGTCATTCTATAAGCACTTAATGTAATATAATGGCAGTCATTGCTCTTAAAAATATATGCTGGATTCAATTATTAATAAATAACTACACAAATAAACAACTAAATAAATAAATCTATAAAAGAAGATGGTCAAATTTACCACACTCGCACCTACATGGGAATTCGAAGACGATATCATGTGTTGTAATAGAAATTTATGTGTTGTTATTGAATTGATTTTGAACTATTGCAAATACTATTCCATTGTACATCTGGTCTTCAGGCGCAAACTGAGTGTGAGGATCCAGGAATTGGAAGATCTTCTTGAACAACAGAGAATCCGATGCAGCAACCTTGAAAAGGCCAAGTCTAAACTGACTGCTGAACTTAAGGAAGTCACCATCGAACTCGAAAACGTAAGTAGGAGTCTTTTTCGTTAACGGAGAGTCCCATCCTACCTGTAAATTTTCAGATATGATTTAATAAATAAGCTGATTATTTATGAGTTAAATTGTCATTACTAAAAGTAGTTTGATTTGGATAATACCTTCTGGAAAATGTTATTCATCTGATTTGAAAATCAAAGTATTAATTTTGTCTCTCTCTCTTTTTAAATGCAGTGCCAGATCATCATCCAAGATTTAACCAAGAGGAACAGACAACTTGAGAACGAAAACGCCAACTTGCAGAAGAGAGTAGATGAATTGTCTGGCGAGAACGCTGGTCTCCGTGCCGACAAGGCAGCTCTGGAACAGGAAGTCTATAGACTCAAAATCGCCAACGCTGAACTCACCGAGAAGAATGACAACCTTCAGAGAGAAAACAGCAACCTCGCTGGTAAGGGGCATATACATCTCCTAAACGCCCGTAATATAAAACACATCAGGTGTTAAACAAGATGAGGAATCGCCAGGTTCCTCTTAGCCACACACGCTTCCTAGTGTCATGTTGAACTCATTACAATTTTATTTTATGCATTCATTTTTTGCTAAGTGCTAATAATAACTATGTTTCTAAAGAAACATTACATAATACCTTATCTCTTTACCTTATGGAATTGTCTTTGAACAGCTCAGCTACGTGAGGCCAACCAGGCACTGAAGGACGCCAACAGACAGATAAACGAATTGAGCGCTGCCAAGGCCGCCCTTGAGGCTGAACGTGACTCCCTTGCTGCTGCCCTCCGTGACACTGAGGATGCTCTCAAGGACGCTGAAAACAAACTGGCCGCCGCTCAGGCAGCCCTCAATCAACTCAGAGCTGAAATGGAACAGAGACTTCGCGAAAAGGATGAAGAGATCGATGCCATCAGGTATGTACTCATTGTAAATTTCTCTTTTTGTAATCATAATTTGATTAATGTAAATAATATTCGATATCTTGAATGGCAGAGTTCCTCAGCGTCTACACACAGCTCGCATTAAAGTTAAAGGGAAATTCATATATCCTCATAAAATCATCTAGCCACTTAAGTATAATGAACCATTGGAGACACGATATGAAACAATGTCTATTTTTTGTATTTAAAATGAACTCGTTGTTATCTTACAAATGGGTTCTCGAAGTTTTCATATACTGCTCTGAATATTTGATATTTGAAAATAAAAAAGGCATTTTTAAGAATCCGTTGATATCATTATCAATTTCTTATCGGAAATCTTGGAAAATCAGCAGGAACATGTTTCTACGTGTATTTGAAGGAGTGTCTACTGGAAAATTTAGTATTTTTATCATTAAGATGCATGTAAAATCTGATGGAAACCTATTTATATATCATGTACATCCTGTAAAAGCTGAATTGATAAAGTCCTGACCCTGTCTAACAGTATATAAGAGTGAAACATTTTATATTTCACACTTTTTGTTTGGGCAGTTCATAAAGTTACAGAAATGGCTTCTCGGCGATATTCGTCTGGTCCTATTTTTGCTGCAGCAAATCCGTTAGTATTTTGGAGGGAAAGGGGGGGGGGGTTATGTTCTAAAATATTTTAGCAGAAAGCTAGAGATGAATATAAAAGTGACAGTTTTCGGATAGTTATATCTACGACGGAAAGACTGTATTTCATCAGTTTAAAACTTTTTATTTTCATTGACAGGAAGAGCAGTGCCCGTGCTATTGAGGAACTCCAGCGTACTTTAGTGGAAGTTGAGACACGTTACAAGACTGAAATCGCCCGCATCAAGAAGAAATACGAGACTGACATCCGGGAACTCGAGGCCGCCCTTGACAACGCCAACCGTGCTAACGCTGAGTACCTTAAACAGATCAAATCCCTACAACACCGCGTTAAGGTAAGGATGTCTCTAGACTTAATTAATATGCATTCCTTTTGATACCTGCTTCTGATGAACCTTAACTTCATCAAGTATGCAATTAAATTGAGAAGGAGAAATTACTGTACCTAGTCATGTAGACTTCAAATAAACGGCATCGCGTCCGATTGGAATCAAGAACTAATACAAAGGATTCATTAGTGTTTATGTGTATATTTGAGGCCTCTAAAATCATGACACTAGTCTTTTTGATTAAATGTTTGATCATGAAATATGTCGCGGAAGATAATATGTTCTAGATAAACGTCTTATGAAGTCGATAGGAAAGAAAAGAGCAAATTACAAGAGCGTCTAATTGTACGTGAAACGATACAAGACGTTCAAAAGATAATATCATTATCGTATGCGTGGTTAGATAAGTAATTCTAAGTACGTCGCAAGATGTTACTAATCAGAAATCTTAAGAATGTGTGGAGGCTACGCAAACTGTAAACACTGAAACAGAAATATCTGATCAGCTCCAAGACATAAACAAAACTTCATTATCACCATTATCACCTGTAGGGGGTGCCGCGAGCACGTGCCATGACGTCATCGACATTCCTTGTCTGTTAGAGATTCTAAAAACCATGGCAACTTCAAACTTTTGATGAGCATTGCAGGACTTGAATGTGATAGCGCGTGTTCGATTTTCTCGACCATCTGTTTCATACTTCAATCGCTTCTTTCACATTTTGGAATAGGTTCGAATTACAGATATCTTTATGAGTGTTTTTCTTTCTGTTTTATACAAGGAAATACGTTATCAATTTGCAACTGTCAACTATCATAAAACATAAAATATTAAAACATAAATGAAAAGAAATCCCGACTCATTTTACATACTGAAGGATTCAGTAAAACATAGCCTAATAAACACAGATATAGTTTCGAGAGGCTAACTTTGTATCATTTTGATTACTGTGAAATGTTATGTAAGCATATTTTCATTGCCTTTTATTATTATTATTCAACCTCACAAACTAGCAGACCAAATAAGTAGGTGAGAAGTATTATATATTTATTTTGTTAACACCGGTCAATAATATCATTTTCTTCCAGGACTTGGAGACCGCCCTTGAAGAAACCCAACGCCAGTTGGACGATGCCCGTGGTCAACTCTCCATCTCCGAAAGGAAACGTATTACCCTCCAACAAGAACTCGAAGACTGCAGATCTCTCCTCGAAGCCGTAAGTCACTATACTACAATTAATCTATAACATTTAACACTACTACTACTACTACTACTACTCAGGAATATATCAAAATTACTCATGTTCTTTTGTTTTATATAATTCGTAAATATCTACCATTATACAGAAAAACCAATATAGATATATTATGTTTGATGAATTATTTTTCAGGCTGAGAGAGCTCGCAAGAATGCCGAAAACGAACTTGGAGAGACTTCCGCCCGTCTCACAGAAGTTCAACTCCAAGTCACTGTCCTTACCAACGACAAACGCCGCATGGAAGCTGATATTGCCGCCATGCAGTCTGACCTTGATGATGCCCTTAACGCACAGAGAGCAGCAGAAGAGCGCGCTGATCGTCTTCAAGCCGAAGTCAACCGTCTGGCCGGAGAACTCCACCAAGAACAAGAAAACTACAAGAATGCAGAGGGTCTTCGCAAACAACTCGAGATTGAAATCCGCGAGATCACCGTCAGACTCGAAGAGGCCGAGGCCTTCGCTACCAGAGAAGGAAAAAGACAAATCGCCAAACTACAGGCCAGAGTAAGTTAAAAAAAAAAAATACTGGAAGCAATTTAAAAGTAATTCATCGAGGACTAATTCACCTTTAATTCACTCCCAGACATGAAATAATGTTTATTTTCATATCAAATACGTAATAACATATCTATATAGAAGCATTCTACATTACTTCACAAATTTCTCTCAGTGTTGTACCCGCTATTTATAGATCCGTGATCTTGAGGCTGAACTTGAAGCAGAACAGAGGCGGCTGAGGGAAACGGCTGCCAACATGCGCAAATATGAACGTCAATGCAAAGAAGTACAGGCCCAGGCTGATGATGACCGTCGTCAAGTAGCAGAGCTCAGCAGTCTCTGCGACCAGCTCACCATCAAAATCAAGACATACAAACGCCAGATCGAAGAAGCTGTATGTTTTATTTTTAACTTTCTTCTCATTGTGTCGAAACAGAAGGAATTCTGAATAATAATAAAAAAAGATCATGATTGATGTATAAAGTAGCAAATTTACCAAAATTCAGAAAAGTTGTAACAGTTTTGTTGCATTTTGAAAAAAAGATATGTTGTTTCCATTTGAAGAAAACCCTTATATAACATTTGCTGTTGCTTTTTGCAGGAAGATGTTGCCAGTCTTACCATGAACAAATACCGCAAGGCTCAGCAACTCATTGAAGAAGCCGAACACCGTGCCGATAACGCCGAGAAGAACTTGGCTGCCGTTCGCAGAACCCGATCCATGTCTGTGTCTAGGGAAATCACCAAAGTCGTCAGGGTATAAACTCTCAAAAGGTCCGATATCAGTTCTTTGATCATCTCGAGCCCGGCACGTTTTTGTTTAAATATCGTTTTGGATTTTTTTTTTCGCAAACTTTCAAATGATTTGAGACAGCTTCCACACAGCAGCTTGGCATTTAACATAATGCTGGTGCACAAGACAAAATTATACTACGTTCCTTATTATACATTAAACTATATGAATCAAGCAATCAAACTATTATCTATATTGCTTTAGAATTTCCTAGTTTGACTATTTGTTAATGCTGTGTTTACTAGGAGAAAAACTCACTGTTCATTTATTGAGTTTAAATTAGCAGCCTCTGGAAAATTTCCAACATTCAAAATTCACATTTTATCTTCAGTTAGCCAAGATGATCTTTGATTTGAAATAGCTTTTGCCAGCCACACGCTAAGTGTTCATACGTATTTATTTTGAAAAATCAAACATAGAAAAGATATAATTTCAAATAATTTTGAAAGACAGAGTTATATGTGTCTAAGAATGTAAAGTATATGTGGTACTGGAAAGTTATAATGAAAGTTAATTATTAAATATAACATGAAAAATGATTATAAATTTGATTAATAATTGCCGCTGAACTCATAAATATTGCTTGCTGTAGATATATACCTAACTACTTTTCCTTCTTTATTTTAGATATAAAGCTTTTTCATCATGCATTTCTGGACATTCGAACTTCGCGCAAAGCTGTGTATGTGTTGACATTGAGATGAATATAAATTCCGATGTTTCCCTTTATTTATTGTACAAAGTATTTTATTTTTGTTATTTGTTCATGTGCTGATGCATATAGCCAGAGTGTTTGCTTCAAAGGGATTTAAAATTCTGTACATATGATCGACATGCGAACGGGATGGTTGGTCATTGCTCGGCACTGTCACGTGATCAACATCTGACTGTAGGTGGCGCTTTAGACATGACGTCATTTCCATCGTATGTGAAGTATAAGAGGACAAACTCACTGCCATTCATAAACATTTTGACGTTAGAGGAGAAGGATAGAGAAGTGAATTTGGATTGTGTGTTATTCTGTTGTAAAGAGGTATCAAATAATACATAATTCAGCAAGGGGCTTCTATATTAAAATTGATTTAAAATGTGCAATAGTTTTATTTTCATTGTGATTTTAAGACAATATTCTATTGTTTGTTAGATGTTTACATGTTTATATTTTATATAGCGAGTTATGGCGTAAGATAAAGGCGACTTAAGGACTGTTGATTTTCGAGGTATATGTGTCGTATTAAATGTTGATTGCATACGCCTCGATATGTACAATTTGTTGAATTTGTTACTTGTACAAGACGAAACCCGCTGTACCGTCTACATGAAATCAGAGGAGCTTGTCATTCACTATATATTTGTATATGCCCCTCGCTCAATAAACCCCGTCATGAAACCGCTGTTATTTGTGTTTTGTCTAAGAACAACAAACTGGGCCCTTTCTGGGATCTCATTGATTTGGTCAGTATGCAAATTGTCTGCTTCTATTTATATAACAATAAAGTACTGTTGACCAATCAGATTTCGCAAATCATTTCGCTGTGCATGAGTTTCCAGATGGTATATAATCTCGGGGTTATCTAATATTGAACTAAATATAGATTTTGATCCAATAAAGCTGGTTTTCTGTTTCTGAAATCAATCAGTTGTTCTTATTTCAAGAGAAGTAGTTTAAAACTGAAGAATGAAATGCATACAGAACAAATGGTCTTCTTTCAAGTGAGATACATTTTGAATTCAAAGTGAACTGAAGTTCCAAATCAGTAGGAGTTAAGGGACTAGGACACTGAGATTTCTAATACTGGTATATGGTGGAATGACATTTAATAACAAATATGACATGCGTCATCAATATAATGCGATATCCATGATACTAGCATTACGCAAAATACTAACACGATTACGATCCGATTAGATCAGTACACTACAAAATCGCCAAGTACTTTCTGCTTTTTTCAGATAATGAAACACATGCCCTCAGTTCCATTTTTATTTCTTTACTTTCTGCGTTCATGAAAATTACTTCCTCCTGTGGCAAAATTTCAATACAATTTAATAAGATATAAATAAACATACTTCAATACATCATTTCACCTTGGCACCTTTCCGTTTACATTCATTCATATTCGTGACTATGAAGTGTTAAATTTGTTTGGGACATTGTATATTGTAGGAATTGTTTAAACATAAGTGTTTTGTTTATTTCCTGCCACTTGACTGATTATTGTTGTACGTCACTCCACGATTATTTCACGTATATGGGGACAGTATTTGCCTGATGCATCACATAGAAATTTATACTTTTGCAACGATCCCTCCGAAGCAGTGCCAGAGGGATCTTAAATTAAGTGTCACGCCTACCATGACACGGGACCTCGGTTTAAATTGTTTAATCCGAAAGACAAGGCACCGGTTCACCCATGGCGGGAGTCAAAAACGGACCTCCAGGTCACGAGCTGAGCACCTCATCCATTGGGCTATACCGGCTTTCCAGCCACATAAAAAGAATTGTTATTACAAAGCAACTATCTATACATAATAGCAAAATATCTTGTGTAGGAGATACTAGACCCAACTTAACCACATGACAATTAAGTGTCCATCCCAAACAGAAACCCAAATGGAGAAGTAAAAATACCCGACTTATCCACGGGACAGGTGCCCATCCCAAAAGGAAAACGAGAAGATAAATGTGACTTTACCACTTGACACCCAAAAATAGCTACCATGTCGACTTCAGACGAATAATCCACATGTGCAGTCCACTGGTGTGGTTATTAATAGATTTACGGAACCTACCTTTCGAGAAGACAATGTAAACTTATCTAATCGCTTCTCTTTAGCACCTAAGCTTTTACACGTTAAATGGTAGCAGGTAGCAGAGAGTTTCAACTTCTCGCAAATTGCATGGTTATTAATCTGCTAGACCACCTCAAATATTTGCTAGTCAGTAGCATAAGCTTCACGCAGACATAAAGTATACATTTCCGGATATTCAAATATCAGTATAAATGCAACCTCTATTAGTGAAATAATCATTTATATAATGTTGTCATATATACGGATTGATACATCAATGGAGAACGTATAAGTATAGTTAAATAAGAAAGTAAACTTTTCCCAATATGTACTTGCACCCCACACGATTACAACTGGGTAAGAAAAACAACGAAAGCCGAAATATATGAGCTGGAAAATACAAAATAATAATAATAATAATAAAAATGAAATAAAAATTGTGTGTCCTGGGTTATACGAGTTTGTCGAGTAGTAATATGGTTTGACGCGCTACACACTTTATAATCCGCGAAGCCAATCACACATGTGCTGTCTTATCTAAAATTAAATAATAAATGAAAAAGAAATACTATAAATTAATATACATATCTTAGGGGGAGTCTTTGTGCGACTTGATAACAGTGCCGTGACTGAACTCGCTGCACATGGTAGGTTCTCACCTCCTCCAGAAGCAAATTGGGAAATACACCCTATCGGCCCGACAGTGTCCATGCAGAAGGTCGTCAATTGTCTTTAATAACTCACATTTCCTCCATTACTACACATACATATTATCGTTACCAATGGGTTATATATACTCCTGGGAAGTTTAACAATAATCGATAATTCTGTCGAATAACATATAAAATTCACATACATGTACAAGTTATACAAACGTCGACTTCTGTACAAGAAGTGACGGGCATACCAGAAAGCAGGGGATGCGTACTCTCTCGGACACCTGATATCGCTCCGTTTTTTTTTTTTTGGACTATTGAGTTGGTTTTATCCATCATCCTATGCAGTATGAAGGTAAGTAATACGACTTAACAGAAATTAACGAAATACTTATCTACATACGATCAATGTGCGACACTCCCATCATTGGACAGGGTATTATTTTAAACCGTTTATGTGTACAAGCGCGAAACCAGAAATGTGTGGTATTGCAAACTGGCACCTAGTCATCAGTCTTATATCCAACTGTGCTTAGCAAAGTAACTATGCAATGTATTCAGGCATAATACTAGACTTACGGCGGCTCTACACTCACGCACCACATGCAGAAAGGATTTCGTTCAGCACTGTGCACTGTGACCATAAGCACGTACCTAGGATGATCCCGAGATAACTGAGTGTGTGTAGCATCGTAGCTAGACAATCAAACTCATGTATCCTACATTTCACCGTGCTTGTCCTTGTTAATGGGTTCCTACAACTGTTTATGCCTTCAATCATACTAATCACCCAATTCATCCTACAACAATCTCTAATAGACAATTCACATAGCTCGTTACAATCGTGTATACTACGACGCTAGGCAAAATTATAGATTGTTACATTACCGGTACCCAGCCATGGCTATCAATTGAAAGGAATTACATTTAAGACCAGAATAAATGACTATCATTCTAGATCATAGATATTATTCATACTATTCAACCCGAATGCCATGGGTAATATCATAAAATCTCTTGTCATGTATGCATTGTATTTCTGTGAATACAAATGTGTGCGTGTGTGTATACAAAATACGAAGTTTCCGTTCATGAGCCGTATAGTTGGTTGGTGGGTGATTGGTGCTAATGAAATTACCTCTGCGGTTGGCAAAACGTTTAGCAAATTGTTAAATGTTTAAGCAATGTACACTATTCTGAAAGAGAAAAAAATCTGAGTATCAACATCTAATATTTCTACACACCAATATCTAGGTACCGGTATGCGTCGACATTGTTTTATGATATCGTTATTTCGTCTCATACTCAGTAATACATTGTACTTGGCCCTTTGATGGTGAGGCATAGCATTCCCGTGACCTGTGACTTTGACCCAATGACACGCAGCTTCTGTCGAAAATCCACGTCGTGAGAAATTGTGGACACATATAATCAATATAGGGTATACATATACATGTAGATAGAAATAATTGTTTTATGTCATTTTCAACAATAATTATTGTATTCCTATCACAACATAGAACACACCACGTAATTTGGAAATAAAGTGGTTAGCCAAGAGTGTAAAAATCAACCGAGTTTGTCCCCTAGACAGTTACGAATAAAGCATTTCAGGATTAATGAATGAATGCCCTTCGTTCTTATCTGTAGCATGAAGGTCAAGGCCACTGCCTATGGTATCAAAATATAGGCATTTGTTTCTGACGAGTAAATACTAAGCGTATTGTTATTATTCCTCGTTTATAAATATTAAAGACCAAGGTTCAAAATATGTAAGGTCACAAGTCGATTCTGGTGTTATTTCAAAGGTTTTACTTTGTATGTACACTCCGATGTATAATATGAACTTTTTAAATATCATTCTTATATTTTGACAACATTAATGGGACTCTATAAAAATTTCCTATTACAATGAAAGAAAACACACTTAAATGGATAGAACGACTGAAGTATTGCATATTTACTCATTACAAATTTTAAACTAGAACTGTCCTAACGGGACAAATCCCCTCCTGCGCGGCAACAAAATTCGAAGTACAGCAAAGACCAAGGTAAAGGTCACAAGGTTAAAAATTCTGGTACTGACAGACAGGTCTTGCCACAAGGAATACACGTGTAGTATGAAGGTTCCATCTCTTTTGGTTCAAGAATTATGGCCAAGGTTAAAGTTTTTCAAAAGTAGGTCAAATGTCAAGGGCACAGGGTAAAAGAATTTTGGTACTGATAGACAGGTCTTGCCATAAGGAATACACATGTGTAGTATGAAGCCCCAAACTCTCTAGGTTTAAAAAGTTATGGTTAAGGATAAAGTTTTTCAAAAGTAGGTCAAATGTCAAAGTCACAAAGTAAAAAATTTTGGTACTGGCAGACAGGTCTAGCCACTAAGAATATACATGTGTAGTATGAAGTCCCCAACTCTTTTGTTTCAAAAGTTATGGCTAAGGTTAAAGTTTATCAAAAGAAGGTAAAATGTCAAGGTCAAGGGGTCAACAATTTTTGTACCGACGGAGAGATCTTGTCACAAGGAATACACATGTGTAGTATGAAGACCCCATCTCATTTGATTCAAAAGTAATGTTCAAAGTTAAAGTTTTTCAAAAGCAGGTAAAACATCAAGGTCAAGGTCAGGGGGTTAAAAAGTCTGGTACTGACAGGTCTTGCCACAAGGAATACACATGTGTAGTATGAAGGCCCCATCTCTTTTGGTTCAAAAATTATCGCAAAGGTTACAGCTTTCTGGACAAACAGATGGATGCACAGACAGACAGACAAGGTGATTCTAATATACCCCCAAAACTTCCTTTGTGGGTGGTATAATTATATTCATGTAATTTTGTTTACCAAGATAAAAATGCCACTAGATGTACTTTATTCTTATATTTATGCTAAATAACAATCTAAAAAGAGACAGGATGATTTCTGTATAACACTCATGCATATATCCTCACAGCTGGATAAAGAAAACAGAAACAAAGCTCAACAATAACTTAAAAGCATGGCAAACATGCAGTTAAGTACATCAAACCAAAAAGACAAGGAGGGGGTAACTCTTGATTCAAAATTTACATATGAAAACAATATAAATGAGCTGTAGTGTATCTTGTTTGTTAATACTTAATAAAAGACAGCAATTCAATTTCAGATCATATAAAGCAGACAAATCAAGTAGAGGACTGCTAACTAGCCAGGTGCCCCAGGTGGCAGCAATGCTGTACATTGCTACCTTAACAGTACATGTACAGTACATATGTCTTCACATTTTGATAGAACAAATGTGACCTTGACCCTTAAGATATGACCTTGATCTTCTTGGGTTAAGGTGATGACACGTCCAGGGGTAAGATGATGAAGTATTAACATAACTTGATCAAAGTAAGTATGCAGATTTTAAAGACCACATCAGAATTTCAGACTTTCTCAGTGACACTGATCTAGGAGATATGACCTAGGGTTAACCTCATCACACATCCTTGTCTTGTAGATAACAAATGTGGAAACTTGATCAAACCATGTATACAGATTTCATGGGTTGAATGGGCCAAGATTGAAAGATTCAGCAAGGACAGACGGACAGAATTTTCTCAATAAACCCCTTACCCCACTTCCTCTCTTTTTTTTTGGGGGGGGGGGGGGGGTGGGGGGAGGGGTTAAAGGGTAATGATTATCTATTACAAGGAATTATTTCTTGCTTTTCTTTGTCTGTCTTTTGGCAGACATTTCTGAGAGTTTTTTATCCATTCGTTTTTGGAGTTGAGCTTTCCTTTCAGGATCTGGTAGTTTATTTGGAATACCACTACCCCTGTACAATACCCCTTCCTTAATGATGGCTGCCCTTGCTGCTGCCTTGGCAGAATCTCCACATCCATGTTCCTCAGGGGTATGATGACTTAGACAGAATCGCCTCTGACAAAATTTACATACACATCCCAAGGTAATAGTTTTTGTTTTACATTTTTTGAAAGCACAGCCCTGATCCATATGCTGTGCTGTTGCAAGGAGACCATCAAAATCCTCTGGGTCTACCTTATTCAACCTTGCTGTCACATCTGCATGAGCATTTGATGATTTATGGCAGGAACTTCCAGGTCTTTTTGCCTTACTCTGTTGATTCTGCTTTACGTTATTTGCTTGCTTAGATATTTCTCTCTGTTGACGGATGCAATGCATCTCATGGAGAGAGAAATTTGCCTTTATGACAGATTTACTGCAATGTTTACACACAAGTTTGTCACTATTTTTAGGTTCTGAGGATTCTGTAGTGTTTAAATTTTTTTCTGATGGTCGTTCTCCTACCATTTCTTGATTGGTTTTGGTCACAGAAATGTCTGGAGGTGTAACCAAGCTTTGTTCATATGAATGATTGTCTTTAGTTTCTGCTCCAAGTTTAGAAACTGTAATATGTCTGCCCTTTCCTGTACCTTTACTTACATGAATAAGGCCAAGCTTTTCAGACAGCTGAAAAGAAAAAATCATACAGTTTTTATTTAATCAAGATTGTAATTGCGCAGACATTATAGGACTGTAGAGCTATATTTATTACAGTATGTAGTGGTAGAATAAAAACACTGCTTTATTAGAGCCGGCAGAGCTCAATCCATAAATAGTTTGTCTCGTGACAAAAATGTCTCATGTCAGAGTCTTACCAGAGAATTTTTGGTGCCCTACATGTTGGATAAGACAGTAAAATCTGTGGTCCTATGTCAAAGTAGATGTGTATGTAAAAAACTCCCTCACTACTTCTGTGAGTCCAGTGCAGTAGGTGTAAATTTCTCTTACACTGATAGTTTTCTATGTAGTTCATATAAAACAAATTTTCCAATGACACTTCAGGTTATAATATTCACTATAATTCCTAGCTCTGTTGATAGTGTTTTGCTTCTAACCTAGCTCTGTTGCAAGTGTTTTGTTGATATGATGCAAAACAATAACTGACATGCTTTGTATATCTGATCTGTGTAGTATACATATCCGTACCTCATGTACCAACATTCTGTCATGAGAATTCAACGTAGGAGGAAATTCTACAGCATCCTGTGAGTGATCACAGATAAAATTCTCAAGATAGCCCTGGAATTCTTCTATTCTCTCATTTGTTTCTTCTTCTGTTCTGCATTGCAGTGAAATATATTGATTACATGTAATGTTTAAATATATAAGCAGGAAAGTGTCTACAATACTAAAATTGTTGATTTATCATTATCATCCGAGATAATATGCCACTTCTTCCAGGTATACAAATTAGTACAAACACAAAGGGTCAACTTTATACATAATTTTGGTATACTGAAGAAAGCACAAATCACCTTTCAAACATTTCATAATCAATTCATAATTTTAGTCTTCTTGTCACTTCCTTTGCTTTTTATCTTCATTTTTTTAAATGACTTTCATTAATTTTGCAAATTGGTTGATCCAACACTTTGAAATAGCAGACGTTGTTACAATATCTCCCTCTTTTCTTTCTTTTATACCAGCCACAGCTACAACCTGTTGTCTTAGCAGTTCCACTTACAAACTGTATGACCATAAATCTACTTAAATTCCAACCTACAATTTCACAATTACTAATGACATAGTACATTAAAATGCGACATAAATACAATGCATGAACTTATTTTCTAATCATGTTTAAGACACAGGAAAAAAAAAAACACAGAAGAAAAAATTGTGATACTACACTACTACAATTTCATCATTTTGTCATATAGTCCAAAATGTCTGACCCAAGCATAAGACTTAGGTCGAATTCTTCCTTTAGGGAGATCAATAGACGGATTGAAAAAAATCTTAAAATTGGTACTATAACATTATCCATAATTTGTTTAGTGGTCATTGGTTCACATTCAAATCATAATGTGTCTATATCAGATAACTCATTAAATAGTCTGTAGTGAGATATTCTAAACATTGTTTTGCCAAATTTTTCCATGATTTCTATTTTTAGACTATGGTAAATTCCAATTTGAAAAAAAGGGAGGAAATTCGGCGAAAGAATATTGAAAAATATATGCTACAGGACATATATCAACTTTCTGATATAAAGGCATTATAGTTTGGATGTAAACAGCAGGATAACAAAGAGAACTGTGAGAAACACACGGTTTTTATTATATCTTATAATACCTTCGATTCTTTCTATGGAAGGTACTCAGACCCATTGTCAGAGTGATTACATATAACAAATCAATTACTTAGGTTTGTATTCCGGTCTGTGTTCTGTCTCGGGTTTAGTTTTATTGGAGCCTACAGTACATCTGTGTTGTCTGTTTTGATTGGATGATTTTGGTCTTGTTGATTTATTCTTTACAGGCATGGCAAGTAAATCAGCAAGGTGGGCCGGACGCTTAATGCTATCATTACCCAAGCCAGCTGCAAATATAATGTTTTTCAAATGAATTATACTGAACATCTTAAAATATTTTATTATCAATATGAATGTAAATATGATAATAAGTGTGTGGACAAGAATCTAATTAATTTCATGAAAATATAAATACAAACTTCACATGAATTTTTCTTGAAATCTAAATAAATGCATTCACATAATAAACAACTTCTGTTATTTTGTCTGTCATCAACATACCAGCATTTTGGGGGAAAAATAATGCAAAAATGTCAAGAAAAATGCATTGAAATGGTCTTTTTTAACACTTGTGTTTATTCTATTTCATCACGTTTGTTCATTTTTCATTTTCTTTTTTTTGATATCCGCCACCATATAAATGTACATTGTTTTTCAAACTTGAAGAATGAATAAATATAGAAAAGATGCAAAAGAAATAACTCTGAAAGCATTTGAATCAAAGAAATATGTGTGACAGAATTAATAAAAATGATGTATGATGAAATGTCGTTTTTTCATCTTATCGCAAATACATAAATGTGTAGGTCTCTCACGGGGAATATGTGAGCTGAACAACCAGAAAACGTACATAAAATATTCAGTCAGGTTCTAGATATTACTTCCACATTTAACCATCGTAGCACGCAGTGTGTAGTACATCATAAATATGCAAGCCATTTAAACACAGAGGTTTGATTGACTGAATATTGTTTTACGTCACTCCACGATTATTTCATGTATATGGTGACGGCATCTGTCCGATGCATTGCATACAAATTGAGACCTTTTGCAACGGACCCACCTGAAGCAGTCAGGGATCTTTAAAGTGCTACGCCTGCTGTGACATGTTACCTCGGTTTTTACTGTCTTAACCGAAAGACAGAACATAGGTGGACCCAGGGCTGGAGTCAAACCCAGGACCTCTCGATCATGAGTCGAGCACCTTATCCACTAGGCCACATCGGCTTTAAAGGCAATGGTGGTACAGACTTATATTAACGAATTAGTAGAATACATGCCTCTGCTGTGGGCTTAATTGACAGCACCAAAATAACTACCCTTTTAATAATGAGATTCATGACAATATAAACCCTATACAGTATTAACAGTAGTGACCTATATACCCCAAAATCAATAGGAATCCTTACCTTCTGATATAATTAAATACATCTAAATATAGGATGCAATGAACTTGATTTACTGTATGGAAGAAAAAAAGGGGAGTTACTGGCTCAGTTATGTGGCAGAAGTCACCATGGAGCTATACAATAATATCAGTCTAGTAACCTTGACAATTTACCTATTGACCCCAAAATCAATAGGTATCTTTCTCTTTTAATTAGTAACCATATAACCATATTTGATTTGGATGAAATGCAAGAAACTGGAATTCTCATCCAGAAATTCATAATAACAATTTACTTTTACACATGTACCAGCAAAGCACCAGTGGTGGCATAAAAGTTCAAAATTGAAATTCTTATCCATATTACCTTTCGTTTAAGTTTAAAGAACCGAAATAAGTTTGTATAAACTTTAAGAAATTGTAATTTCTACCCTGATTTGGAACTATTATTTTTACCAGTAATTGTGCTGTACTGATTTCTAGAGGCAAAATCGCTTCATCTAATTTGAATTTCAATTCTGTTATTACTCTTTTCAATTGACTTAAGTTCCTGAAAAATGTCGTATACAAACCTTCAATATATTCCTGTGCTGTCCTGACATCCCCTACATTGGCCATATAGTCTACAAGGGATTTCAGGAAATGATCATGGCTGACAGTCTCACTATCACACACAACCATCAGGTGACGTCGTGCTCGAGTGATAGCCACATTTATCCTCCTTTTTTCAGATAAAAAGCCAACCTCTCCTATATTCACAAAATGTTCCATTTTTATTTAATTATAAAATTAATAACTGCGTATGTTTTTCTTCACATGAGTATGTAGTACATGTAGTTTCACACCACTTTTTAAGATTATCATCAAAATTCTAGAAGTTAAAATTCAGACTTCCTTTCCTACTATAAACGGACAACATGCTTAGTTAATATACTGCTTTTAATCCTTCTCCAAGCCATGAACTCTGCATTTACTTCCACAGTAAATTTGCGTTAATAAAACTGTTTAACCATATGCTGGACATCTGCCCAGCAGATTTCAAAATTTACTGGACATGCCATAAACTTAATGGACATACCAAAGGAGTGATTAACTTTTTGTAACTGAACTGGAATGAATAAAAAATTTAAATAAACAAAAAGAACCACTCCTAACCACAACACTTTCCTGTGCCTCTATGTTATTAAATGTATTATATTTGATCTTTGTTTCATCGGACCCAAAATGCAAATGACCTTAAAGTATGAAAATATACTATATTAACGTTTCATGCAAAATGTGCCATTTACAATTTTTTTTCAGTGAACACCACTTTAACATGTGAAAATTCACACTGGGGTTTTACGTTGCTTTCAACAATATTTCAGTTATATTGCGACAAGGAAGCAGGAGGTTACCAACCTCTTAAACATTTATTATCCATATGAAATCTCTCAAAACATGAACGATAAATGTCGGTATTTGTGTGTTAATGAATTCCATTATTATATATTATATCTATATCTATATCTATATATATATATTTATTTATATATATGTATATATATATATATATATATATATATATATATATATATATATATATATATATTCTGTACAATCAATACCCGTTCCTGTATACGCTTATATTCCATACAACTAACGCATGCACTGTTGTACAAGATGTAATATATATATTTATTTATTCATTATATATTTATTTATTTATTTATTCATTATATATTTATATATTTAAATAGCAAATTTATTATTATACCAAACTCATCATTGACAGCTGATCCCTATTTTAGAAAAATTATAACATTATAAATGACAGTCCTAAAGTCGTCACCCCAGTCCTTAAATCGTCAGTTTTCTTTTTGACCTCAGTAGCGATATGTCGGGGGTGAGGTGAACCAAATAGCGTACTTTTATGTAAAAGATTCTATTGAGCATTTGCTTCACTCGTGATACACGTATGTCATGTCTTTGAATAACGGTAAAATGCATTCGCCCAAGAGAATATGGAACTTGAAAAGGCATCGCCCATACGCTGTCAAAGTGAAATTTAATATTCCTTGAAATATCATGAATTCTTTACTATAGTTTGTATAAAATGAAAATGGTGTTTTATATATAAACATGGAACATACTTACCTCTTTCAAAACAAGCCGCCCTTTAGCTTCTTTCAGTTCTCGTTTTTGAGAAATAATGCGAGATTTGAGAGTGACAACTTAAGGACACTATGACGACTTTAGGCACATTTACGTTAGTTTGTAAAACAAAAGGTATCTCATTTTCCAAAAAATTTATATTACATTAACCATTACCTTTTTTGTTACTCCTTACAAGCGAGATGACGACGGCTTCTTTTTCTCGGCCCTGGAACCCATCCACAGATTTAATCTCCAACTTAGGGTATTTACTTGAGAGACGAAGTCGAATTAATTCAACCTGTGGTAGAATGCTTCATACATCACATAAATTATCAGCAGTTATTGTAAATAATTTACTTTGTAAAACTGTAGTAAGGAAAGCAATTAGCTCTAAAGTAGAAGTTTATTTTAAAACTTGTAAAGTAGTTTTCGATTTATTAGATAATAAATGACATATGTTTGAATAAACTCCATCATTGGATTATAACTATGAGAGCTTGTACCTGGAGATTATAAGGGGCAATAACTGCTATATCTTCTGGATTAAGGCCAAGTTGAACCAATCTGTCAACATGTGTAGACACAATATCAGCCTCGCCTGTAGATCAAGCAGAATATACATCTAACATAAAATGCTGTAATATAAAGAAAATAATAAATTTTCTCCTTTTACATAATTCAGCGATCAAACATACATGTATATAATTATATTTTTTTTTAACCAACAGACTACGACTCTATAAACAGACACCATGAAGAGTCTGAAGTTTTCCTGGTCAACTATTTAATTATCTTTCGTACCTTTAACTTTATAATAAACAACTGCAAATACATTTGCTCAATCAAGTCATCATAAATTCAGATCAAACTTATAAAGCTTCAAGACAAGCAGCATAAAATGTGGACAAAACTCATCTGAGATGGACAACATTGTACCTGTATTAAATTCTAACACTATTTAATGATGTGGATTGTAAAGTAATAGGCCATTTCAGAGTATCACTTCTTTTAAGATAAATCTTAAATGGAACAATAGAATCTACCTCTAATGTCGAGTGATTATTAAGAAATCCACAAACCCGAGTGTCATGTTCACTTTGTCTATGCCGAGGCGATGGACTAGTTAACTTGACAAGAAGGTTTTAGGATTTCTCATTCATCATTGGACATTAGGGGTTGATTGTTTTTCTCCCATTGAATAGTTTGTCCATTGAAATTGTCATTTTACCATAATATCTTATGTTGGAAAATTAGGTTGCCTGACACCAATGTATGTTGTATGACATCATAATAAAATTAAGCATAAAATAGTAGCTTGCCATCCACCCCCTTGCAGTTGACAATCATTTCACACCTCTTATGAGGATATCTCTGTGAATATGAGAGAAGTGCTTGGCCATATGCACTTGACTTGAACAGAATTCTTTCAGACTTCTTTAAACAAATGAATAAAAAAAAAATGAACAAGCACAATGACATTGCTAAACAAGATGTGTTTGTGAAACATCACAAGAAACACTCTCCTAATGTTTAAAAGTGAAGAGGTTTTTTTTTTCATTTTAACAAAAACTTGGCATTCAAGGTCATGCATAATGATATAAATAACAAAGGTCTCACCACAAGAAACATACAAGTGAGATATGATAGCACTAGTTCTTAAAAAGTTAAAATGCTATGGCCAAGGAATAATGTTTTGATAATGTAGGTTAAACATTAGGGTCAAGGTACACTGTCAATAACTTATAATGGTACCAAAAGAAATTGGTTTTTGACAAATTTTATAGTGCTTGTCATGTTTTCGCTTATTCATTTTCAAAAAATTGTTCAGACGTTAAATCTAAAAGATTTCATATTCATGTTTGGTTGAAAAGTTACGTCCAAGGTTAGCAGACTAACAGACAGGACAAAATCGACCATCATCTATATGTATCTTACGGTAAAATTTAAGAATACCAAAATGACTAGAAAAAAAAATAATAATCTATTAAATATGTAAAACTTGTCCTACTTCCATGAACAAAACATTTGTCAAAGTCCTGCAACAAATTTTAACAAATATTTTCTTAACTACTCAAAGATCTTTTCAATTCAAATGTTAAAGATAATGTTGCCACAATACTTTAACATATCATGATATGAACAAACAAAAGACAATCTAACCTTCATTTCCCTTAGAAACTTCTTCAGGAGTATCTAATTCATACATTTCACATCCAGCTGTATCCACGAGAAGAAGAGGTGTAGAAGTTTCTTCACAATCCTCTATGTCAGGCAGGTCTCTAAACAATCATATGGTAGTATATATATATATATATATATATATATATATATGTTATATTTATATTATAACACTGTTTAATGTACGTTTTGAATCATACATAAAATTTTAAAATTCCCCTCCTGCACATATATGATTTCCTTCCTTGGCCATTGATTTTTTTTTTAAAAAAGGCAAGGGTCAATGCCCGAACTGATTTCTGCTTATTCATTTTCAAAAATTTGTTCCTAAGTTAAATTTGTAAGACTTCACTAACAAGCAACACCTTTGTGAAAGGGCTTAAAATTTCACTAACAAAGGTCAAAGTTCAAAATTAAACTTTCAACAAATCTTAAGATTTCTTATAAAAATGGCTACTGCTATATTGTCAGATAGCCCTTGTACTTTTAGATTTGTTTTCAAACATATCTTATACCACTGTAATAATTTTTCATTTGGATTATGGGGTCAGACTTTGACCTCTTGTGGAACCTACCTAGTGGTACCTCAGTAACATTAATCATGCCATGACTATTTTTGAAGCTAGCTTCAAATTAATTATGCCACAGTCAGGAATAATCAATTCTTGCAGGTAAATGCCTCCTTAATTATGACTAGGAATTATATGCTATTAGTGTCTGCCTTATGAAGCTAATCCAGCTAGCTATTTATGTACTTGTGCATACTTCTTTTCAATGTATATTAGACGTACTGTTAATTCAATACAATCTTTTGTTGATCGGATTGCTTACTCTGAACTGCTGGTGTTTGGAATGTTATTGTTAGATCAATACAAAGGAACAATGTTGATACATTTGAAAAAGAAAAAAACAAAACAGAAAAAAACATTTCTACAGTTCACATAGAAAGGAAATTGATAATCTGTGTTTTCTTGCCTTTCTTGAAGAAAATATGAAGATATCAATCTAATATTTCAATATCCATGTACTGTATCTATAGTTTTTATCTATTCAATTGATGAATCAATAATAAATTCTCATTTAAGA
The DNA here is from genome assembly GCA_035048485.1 of Pteria penguin. Classification (NCBI taxonomy): domain Eukaryota; kingdom Metazoa; phylum Mollusca; class Bivalvia; order Pterioida; family Pteriidae; genus Pteria; species Pteria penguin. The sequence continues at coordinate 19,454,040 of CM068585.1, read as the reverse complement.
GCCCTTTTAAATGTTAAGTACTTTCTGCAATCATCACTTTGTCATTTATACAACAAAATTGTCTAGGTATTAACTCTACCTTGAAAGGATTGTGAAAAATTCTTATTAAGCCAAATTTGATTATAGGATGTACATTAATGTTAAGAAATTAGAATCAGGACTTCAAAATTAAGTTTAAAACCAGGATATTTGAGTTACTGTTGTTAGAGTAAGCATGATTCACTGTACTGTGATCCAAAGTCATGAACCAATGCATCAGTGTGATAAATAGTCCTTTCACCCATACACTTGTCTACTCTGCTTTGTATCACATTATTAAACTAGAAGACTGCGTCTGTCGACACGGCTGCCCCCAACAGCGGCAAAATTCATAGCGCATAATATAGCATAAATTATATTATATCAGATAATACGATATCAGATAAAATGGAGTCCACTATATTTGACCTGATTTTTAATATGTCTGTGCAACACAAATGCCCCCGCTGGCAGCTATACTAGTGAAATATAATTACCAGAGAACTAATATTTTCAAGAAATTTTTAATGTTCAAGGGCAATAACTCTGTCAAAAATCACCCAAACACACCCATATTCAAATGTGACCTGCATTTTTTCATTGATACATCTATATACCAATATCAATTTAATCCATCAAACCTTCACTGAGAAAATGAGCGGAATCTGTCATTTCAGGGAAATTTTCTATGTTCAAGGGCAATAACTCTGTCATAAATTACCACAACAAACCATTATTCGAACTTGACCTGCATTTTCCCTTGATACATCTAATGATCAATATACCCAATATCAATTTAATCCTTCAAACCATCAAAGAGAAAATAAGCAGAAATTCAATGATGAAGGAAAGATGGAATGACAGAACAGGGTAACAATATATGCCCTGGACATTTAACGGCTGGATATAAAATGATATTCAATAACAAAAACACATAAAAGAGAAAACTGAAGACATCTGACAAAGTGACAAAACACAAATCACCAAGGACCTGCACACAGAAAATGATAATAGTATAATATACATGGAACTACATTACAAAAATATTCGATTGTGCTGCGGTTACGATATCAACTTAGGACGGTCAATTGAAGTAACAAACGTCACTCAATTGGGGTGGTTAACTGGTTTACCGGCATCCACCTTCCCACTCACTGCAAAAGCAGCACAATCAAAGGACACGCATTTAAAAATTTATAAATAATCCTCCATATAGAGAACAATGATCAACCGCAGTTTCTAAACAAGAGAGGTCATAAAAATTTATTACACCCGAAAAATTTATAGAATAATATGTTGCTATCAAAAATATGTAAGGCGACATCAATATAAGTAAACCGTGCTCTGCCCCTCTGCCTATCAACAAAATTAACAAATCTGCCAAAAAATTAGATTATTTTTAAATCTTATCTTTAAAAAAAGACTCATACACATATACACACTCTCACACACACACAAAATAAAGCATAAATTGGTACAAACAAATAACAAGACTATGACTAAAATCTCTTTCAGGAAACTTATAAGAAGTGGTTAAGATCAAACTTAAATGTAAAGGTCACTAGGTCAAATGTCATGGTATCAAATGAAAGGGATGGTCAACAGGAATCTATCAATTATCTAACACTTGAAACAGTAAAAAGATATAATAAAAGTTAAGAAGATTTAAAAATCAAAGTGAAGTTCCAAGATCAAAAACACTAGGTCAAAATTCCTGGTGCCAATTGCTAGCATTTATTAGCTCTCTATGTTTGAAATACCGAACACCTATCTATATATCTAGTAACAATAACAATCTTTCAAATTTGTCCGGAATACTGTTGAGAGTTGAAAATTACTTGTGTTGTTATACTTTTGTTCAACAAGCTTATTTTCAGTTTAACATGAATGAGTATAAACAACAGATATATTCAGATGTTAGTGAACCATGAAGGAAGTAATGCTGAGGAACAACACCTGACTCTTGTGTCTAAGTTCATAATCTGAGACAGCGTTTCTGGGATAAGCTCAAAACACGGGTATTTTTAATTTAACAGCAAAATATCTACAACTAACCTGAGGAGATGAGCCTCTACAGTTGGATGTGCTTGAAGTTTCCCTTGATACAGTATGTCTGATGACCACTGCATGATCTGCCTGTGCATGCGATACTGTGTTGTTAACATGCGTATCACCTTGTTGTCATATAGATTTATAATCCTCTCCATTAAGGTGGTCTCTAAACCCTCTTTTGCTGCCCTAAAACATGATAACAATCCTATAGTCAGGATGCATGATGTCATCTCAGTTACTTAGGGAATAAGCAGTATTTGATTGGTTCCCACAAGTATACCCTGTTATTGTCATTGGAAAAAGTGGCTAGCCATGGTTACTGAGCATAATCGTCCCTCCCTCAAACCATGGCTTCCTTCTAGTGTTTCATTACCATTCTCACGAATTACTACTGAAATGATGGAATTATGCTTTGGAAATCAAAATTGCAGAATCACCTGTGCAAATACATAGGAAACATGTTTTCCCTTCAATTAGCATCCAATGATCGTTTATTTGTTAGAATGTGCATTCTAAACAAGCTTATTGTTCTCCCAACTTGAATATAAAAGATCTATTTGGCCAATCTTTCCAAGCACAAATCATCAGATTTGTTCATTTGTTGTCTTATTACTATTTCATGAGAATCCAGATGAAATGCTAGCAGGAAGCCAATGTTTAATGGAAGGAGGGAGGAACTTACTCAGTAACCATAGCTTGCTAATAAATGTTGTCAGAGGACAACAAAGCTCGTGGGAAATGGATATTAATTTTCAAAGAGAATAAATGTAAGAAGCAGATCACAAAGGAAATTGTATATCCCTACCTCATATTTAGGATATATAAAAAAAGTCATTGACCAAAATGTCGCAGCCACAATGGCATGAGGAATTATTTAGCAGTTCATGGTTAAAGTTTTTGAAAAGCGAGTCAAAGTTAAAGGTCAAAGACATTAGGTCAAAATTCATGGTACAATTAAAGCCAAGGTTATGAGGAGTTCATGTAAAATATCAAAGCAGGATCTTTTCCAGTTCAAAAGAAACTGCCTAAGTTAAATTTTTAAAATAGGAGGTCAAAGGTACAAAGTCTGGTTCAAAATATACAGCTGTAGTTAATGTTTTTAAAATGTAGGTAAAAGATCATGGTCAAGGTCAATGAGTGAAAAATCATGGTACAAATTGGAAGCCTTGGCTATGAGGAATCCACATATCAAAGTTGAAACTTCCAATTAAAAAGCTATAGCCAAAATTAATGTTTTGACTACAGATGCTGCCGACAACAACGACAATGACGGGTATGACATTAGCTCCCAGGAATTTTGTCCTGGCGAGCTAAAAAGGGTAATTTCCAACACTATAACCATGAATGTAAATGTATATCTGTCAGAATCAATCATAAACTGCTCATTTATCATCATTCTAATTCTGTACTGTTTCTGTATCAGTACCCCAAAATGGCAGCCAAGAAAGATAATATCACAAGTAATAAACATGTGAAAGATTTTGCCAAAGGCAAACAGACAGACAAACATAATCAAAGGACTGAAGGTCCTGAGTGACACTTATATGAAGATGAAGAGAAATTAGTGTTATCAATAGTATTAATTCAGAACTAGTTTCATTCTTAGAATTGACGGCACAAATTCAATATGACTCTTGAGCTATCTATATCAATTTTCTTTTAATGAAACAAAACTGAAGTGGGAATAGTTATACGAAACATGCATTCTAGTCTGCATCCCAAGATGAACCATTAGAGCAAGTTTGGGATTGTTCACACACTGTTTATTCTAGGTGACTTGGCATACGGCCGAGTCATAAGTCTTTTATTTTTACTAGTTTGTCTCAAACTGAGGTACCCCAAACAAGTTAACCAAATTACTGAAAAGGAAAAAATGTCACATGAAGCAACCAAACCAGGTACTCTAGTGTGAATCCCAGTGATGAATCATTGGTGCAAGTTTGGTACTTGTATTGTCCATAACTGAGATACTCGTGCCCCAAACAGGTTACCAATGATTCAAACGGAAAAAGTATGTCAGGTACAGCTTGAAACATTTTTCGAGTCTGCATCCCAAGATGAATAATTAGTTAGTGTAAGTTTGGTACTTGTAGCTTGTCCAGAATTGAGGTACCTCAAAAGGCTAACAATGTCACTCAAGCCGAAAAATTATGTCATATGCAGCATCCAAAGCATGCAATCAAGTCTATATCCCAAGAAGTTTGCTACTTGCAGCATTTGTAATTTGTCCAGAACCAAGTTTTCCAAACAGGTTAAACAGTTGCGGATGTCAGGCCTATAGCATAAGATCATCTTAACTATGTCAAGGTGATCTAAAACTGTCCTTGCTCTGAGCATCTGCTGTGCATTTGATGTGTACAAAGACATGGTGAATTCATATTTGTAATTATTAGAGGGTTGTAATCAGATGAGGATTTCCTGAGGATATATAAATGTCAAGGAAACAAGCGAATTCAAAGAATTCTAACATAAGCTACATATTATCTTCAAAATAAACTTTAAGATTTTTTTTTACTCCATGCAATGTCTTTATTGTAATTTTAACGATTATATCTGAAACAAATTATAAATATTTAACGCGTCCAATTTTTTAAATGAAAGATTATTGCACGACATGTCTTGTAACTCTATATATGCAAATTGGGAAAATGTAGGCTGCAAATGTAGGTCACGTTAACACCTAGATCTGGTGAAGCTTACATAGAATTTTTACAATACAGAAAGGAATAAATTTAACTTATATAGTCTGTTAAATCAACTTATATCAAATAAAACATCAATTTTTCAGCATTACGTCCTCAAAAGTATGTTGTTATTGAGGTTGGCAAGGGATGTTGGAAAGGCCCGAAAAAATGTGATCAGTGCGTAGTAATCAATGACTGAATGAAAACATACCGGTATGTTACATGCCAGTAAGTCTCAAAAATAATCATCGTGTTTGTTCAGCTCTGGTATGAACTTTCCATACATCTTCCTAAATAATTTGATGAATATGTAGTTCTTAACATACAAACAGTATCAATTTTTCATCAATATATGCATATTTAATGCACATCACCATGGACTTGTTTCCTTAGTGTAGGAATGCATAAGCAAATGGGTCAATCGCAAGAATTCAATAAGGCGGCACCCAGAACGCCAATAAAAACAGAGTAACACTTCGTGTCACAAAAATGGACAGATTAAAAATTATTTGCCCCTGATTTTACAATTTCTGGGGCATAAAAATGAAATATAATGTATGGTAACTCACTCCATACTGAGAATGGTAGGAGGAAGCTGTAGGTGATCACCTGCTAAGATACATCTTGGTGCTTGCTGTAATGGTATCCAACACGCTGCCTCCACAGCCTACAGTATATAGAATTTTCATTGTACATGTATGTAGCTTTTAAATAGGAAGTGTTCACTAACGACATATCAATACATCAATACCCTAATCAAATGGAAAAATATTGTCAAATTCCACAATTTACCAGCATCAATAGTTCTTTCAGTAATTCAAAAGATTCATAGACATTCAGTCATACTTGTAAATATATCTTACAATGAATGATCTATTTCATAGTTACTTTACTACACACATATCTAAATGAACACCTGGGAGGATATACAAAACACTGTACGTCAATCATTATTTTCTTCGAAATTTCATTTTCTTTGAAACTTCATAAACTCTGAAAGTTGCTAACAGAACATCAAAATGGGTAGAAGGACCAGAAACTGTACAGAAATGATGATTCTATATGGAACCAACATACTTAAATTAGAACTTTCTGTACAACTAGAAGGAATAATAACCACTACCCCTAACTTAAATATGTAGCTCATTTCTGCCAGGTATTTTTTAGATGGAGAAATACATAAAAAATCTGAATGTTTGACACATTAAAGATCCAATTAATTTGCAAGCCAAAGAAAAAAAAAATTGTCATTGGTTATGATTTCAGAAAAATTTATTTTCTATACATGATGTCTTCCTTTGAGCAAAGGTTGGCTAAAATTAATTAAAGGGTTTGAAGGAGTAGCAAAATCAAAATTCATAAATCTGAAAAATTATTGGTATCAAGGATCTTTAGAAATTTTGGAAATTGAAACTGCCAGTGATTTTCTTTTATGTTGATAATGCCCCCCCCCCCCTTCAAAGTAAAAAAAAATGCTTTGCAGACTTTATAACTATATGAATATAACAAACTACATTTGCACCCTCACATTATATCTAATATCTACATTTACACTGTCACATTATATCTAATATCTACATTTACACTGTCACATTATATCTTATATCTACATTTACACTGTCACATTATATCTAATATCTACATTTACACTGTCACATTATATATTATATCTACATTTACACTGTCACATTATATCTTATATCTACATTTGCACTGTCACATTATATCTTATATCTACATTTACACTGTCTACATTTACACTGTCACATTATATCTAATATCTACATTTACACTGTCACATTATATCTAATATCTACATTTACACTGTCACATCATATCTAATATCTACATTTAAACTGTCACATTATATCTAATATCTACATTTACACTGTCACATTATATCTAATATCTACATTTACACTGTCACATTATATCTAATATCTACATTTACACTGTCACATTATATCTAATATCTACATTTACACTGTCACATTATATCTAATATCTACATTTACACTGTCACATTATATCTAATATCTACATTTACACTGTCACATTATATCTAATATCATTACATTATGATACCTGAGAGCATTCATCTACAACAGCGATATTGAAATGGTCATCATCCAGACACTTGAGTGGTCCATCAGGTGTAGCGCTAGTCAATGTAGCAAGAACAACGTCCGCTCTTTTAAGTAATTCTTTCATAGCATTTTCTTGCCGTTCTACTAATTCTGATCTAAGGTACTTGATGTCACCTCTAAGTTTTTGTTTTTCTCCTTTATCTCTTGTTTTCCTTAATGATGACTTGAAAAATACAACAAGAAGCTTGTAAATAATAAACACAATTAATATCACCAAAAATAAAAAAATTATTATAAAATGAGAAAAAAGTATCAATTAAAATATCAAACATTCAATTTTATTTTTGTTAATGAAGATGAAATGTAAAAGCAAATTTTATTTATTTCATGTATCTACAGTGATGCTTCATTAACCAGAGACATGTTTGTTCATGGACAAAGTTTTCAGATAAATGAATATTCTGACTATCAGATCATTATACTCATGTACTAATTTGTCCAGTCTTATTTCATGATGACTACACATAGTCAGGGGCATACACATATTCATGTACAGGAAAAGATACTTTTTATGTATATGTTTGATAATTTCTCAATGCATCCCAATCTCATAAATGTTTCCTGTCAATAAAAATTTTCCAAACACTGAAGTAATTTTATCTTCAAACACTAGTGAATCCTCATTGATTTGTCCAAATTAAAGTCTTCTGTTTGTCCTATAATGTTGACACTCACCCTTGAAACACATGAAAAACATTGTTGGTAACTAATCTTACATTTGTTGAGGTGATAAAACAGAACGTTTATTTGAAATCATTTGATTAAAAAAACAGAATGTTGAAAAGTTTGATCAGAACTTATGATGATTGAAATTGAAACTTGTCATGGCATGTTGCGGTGAATAAGTTGGTTGATTTCCTGTGTCCCGAGTCTCGAGAGAGTTAATATCAGCATACAGAATATTCTTCGATGTTTCGGGTGTGTTAGTGGCATAGATAGGTAATTTCCACGTAATCCATCGAGCAGATTCTGTCACTGAATGATTTAATGTTCATGTGACATAAAAAATAAATGAACAGAGACCTATGTGGTGACGGCATCTGCCTAATGCATTACAATCTAATTAAAATCAGATCTTTTCATATCGCTACAATACTCTCTGCCTTTTCTAGTGGAGAGTATCGTATCGATATGAAAAGATCTTATATTAATTAGACTGGATGTATTACATATTCCTTTACAACAAATACAGCCAAAGCAGTGTGGGATGTTTACATGCTATGTCTACCATGACACATGACCCCAGTTTTCACAGTCTCATACGAGAGACAGAATACCAGTGTGCACACAGCGGGAGTTGAAATAGAGACCTCTCAGTCATGAATCTAGCACCACATCCACTGAGCTATGACCTGTCAAAAAGCTATCATCAATGACACCTAATTGTAAGAGAGACAGTTAATTAATACTCTGCACTTGATCAATGATCTAAATGCAATGTCAATGTGTTGGACAAAAGGAATCAAAAGTTGTTGAAATCTGTCAAATGGCATGGCTTCATCATTTAATAGAAATAATTTGTCACTGTTGTGCTTATAGGATAGAAAAAGTCTGGATGAACAAGTCGATTTCAACATACTTTCCGAGACCCATTATCAAATTCTTTCTTGATCTACAAGAATATTAAAGAAAATTCTTGCCCTTAATTTTCGTCTAGATAAGTGGAATTTTCACATTACTTAAGCCTTGATTAACAGAGCATCACTCTATACAATTTGAAATTCAAATAAAAGGATATTATATATTTTCTTTTTAACTTTTGTTTCCATATCCATTCTCATTCTGTAGTCGCGCATGAAATCAGATCACAGAGCAGTTGTATACATTAATAACAATTGCTCTATAATGAATCTTCATATTGGTAAACCTGATGTTGAGAATGTATTAACTATTCTTACCTACACAAAACATACTTACAGAAAGTCTTAAACAGCCAAATGAGAAAAATTATAAATTCGAATATAACAAGAATTGTCAGAAGACATCATAGCTAGCCAAGTAGGCCAAAGTTTTTGTATGAATGGACATGAAATATGAAAGTCCTGTCTATTGCTGTTCAGAAGTTATGACCAAGGTTAAAGTTTTTGAAAAGCAAGTCAAAGGTTAAGGTGAGTAGGCCAAAATCTTCTGTGCCAATGAACACGTCAAGGTCAAGGTGAGTAGGCCAAAATTTTTTGTACAAATGGACACGTCTTGTCACGAGGAATACACACATGAAATATGAATGTCCTGTCTTTTGCTGTTCAGAAGTTATGACCAAGGTTAAAATTTTCAAAAAGTAGGTCAAAGGTCAAGGTGAGTGACCAAAATCTTTTGTACCAATGAATACTTCTTGTCACAAGGAATACACATGTAAAGCATGAAAGCCCTATCTTATATGGTTGTAAAAATACCGTATTTACTTGAATATAAAATACACACCTATTTTAGCCAATTTGACTCATCATTTTTTCACTGCGTATTATACATAGGGTTAGAAATCTGGAATTCTTTTTCAGCTTCAGTGGCGGATTTAGGGGAGTGCGTGTTTCAGTTAAAGCATCTAAAGCCGTCAGTCGAACCCACGAGGCATGAGATATATCTATAGTCTGTATACTGTCTGCTTCTTGTAGTAAATGCCCTAGGCGATTACGGAAGTAATGTTAAAGTGTGTCATTCAATGAACATGATAGAATACTTGCGCTGTGTTATTTAGCAATGGTTTCTGACTTAGTAGTTACTGTAGATTGTACAGGTGATACAATGATTTAGCCTTAATTGGTTAATTGATAGTTACACAACAGGTGAAACTACTTGACCCTAACGGCACAAGCATCAACAGTTTGGATAACACTCATTCATTCATTCTTTCTTTAGTCTGTCTTCACATACATTGGCGATCTCCGTGTAAAGTTCATGTATATTAAACATGCACATTCATTCTAACGAGAAAAAAAAAATTGAAACAGTCATTTGGGATGCGGGTACTAGATAAGAAATCTGAAGTCTGTACAAGTTTGATTGTAAATGAAATGAAAGAGAGAAAAGTATCACATGATGAAAAAAGGCCAGTCGTTCTGTGCCACTTTTGATGATAATACATGTTACACGATTACTTTGTAAAAGGTGAACGGCAAAGTAAATTCATTTGACAACATCATCGATGTCATATATATGTGCTGAAAATCTCAATTGCATCTTGGCTTCTCGTGGTCTTGCTGTCTAAATATGAAATTGACATTATGTTTTGGATTTTTCCCCTGCATATTATACATGGAGTTTGATATTTTTTCATGATATTCGAGGTCATTTTTTAGGTGCGTATTATACTCGGATGCGTATTATATTCGAGTAAATACGGTATAACCCAGGTTAAAGTTTTTGTCTGCAGGCAACGACAACGACAACAACACGAGGATATGACAATAGCTCTCTGGACATTTGTACCCTAAAACATCAAAAGTTATAAAGTACTACTATTCTGTACCAGAGTTTTGTCCAAGTCTTTGCGTACATCTTCAACTATTCTTGTTTCGTCACTGCTCGACAGAATGGCATCTAATGAATACTTCTGAATGTGAGGCAATACTCTTGCTGGATGACCGAGTCGTACAATTTTTTGTTTATTTAGCGCTAATCTTTCTACCAGATTATCTACAGCTATATTGGAAGGAGCACATGCTAACACCTATAAGGAATCAATATCATTATTTCATAATGGTAATCTATCAAATATGACTCCCTCTTTGGATATGACATTTCTAGTACATTTTATATCAAGCAAACACAGCAAGTATTGATAAATCAAAACTATCCCTTCTATGTTCAAAAAGTACACAGCATTCAGAAAATGTTCCATTTTCATACTGATGTTGCACATGCCAAAGGTTTGTCAAACTTTAAATGAATTTATCACAATATTTTGTGGAAGATCAATTAGCTTTATCAATTAGCTTTATTGTGCCAAATACAGTTAATAGATTATGTGATCCTTCTGAACCATACCTACCCATCTCTAAGACATACATTCAATTTGAGTCATATTTAGATCTATCACATGTTTTGCTGTTTATGCAGTGAAATATCGCTATGTCATAAATTAATTTATGGCATAGGTGACGTCATAGCGTGGAAAAGAATTGTGTCAAGCCGGTGTTTGATAAATAAACACCTTTAAACTGAGTGTAAACATGTGATAAAAAGAATCTAAAATGAATTTTCATTTCATACAGTATTTATGAAACTTGTGTGTCTTATATCCCCTCGCCAAGACTCGGGGATATAAAACAAACAACTCATTATCAAAGTTAATAGAGAAAATCAAACTTTTAAGTCCATTATCATGGAATAAAAAGAATCTCAAATGATTTATCATTTCATGTGATGTTTTATGAAACTCATCGTATTTCTACACACAAAACATGATTCATAAATTATCTTACGAAATAAATATATAAAAGATCCTATGTATATACTTTCATTGTGATGTCATAATTAACTCGCTGTTTGATGAGCTCTTTACTTATTACATGATGATGAATATGTCTGCAGATAGATAAAAATGTTAAACACTTAGCAATCGATCAATACACCGATCCACATTCGTTGAATGTCAAGCACTTTAGCGCAAAATACGACTATGATGACGTCACGCAAGGTTGGACAAGTCAGACATTTGATTTTGACGTCATAAGCATTACAATCAAAAGCCCACCAAACATCGGTTTCTGTGCTGAAAAGTGGATCGGTGTATTTATCATAATGCAGCTGTTTTAACTGACTATGAGGAAGAGAGTTCAAGTTTTACCTTATTCCCTTGTTTGACTGCTTGGATTATGATCTCTATAACAGTGGTAGTTTTGCCTGTGCCTGGAGGACCATGGATGACTGCCACTTCTGGTTGAGACAGGGCAAATATCACAGCCTCTTGTTGTGATTCATCAAGTCTTTTGTTCACAAAATGAATTTCTAAAATTGAATATCAATATGTATGTAGAAGTGTATTAAAGTTCATTGGGGAATTTTATAAACTAACATAATTTACTTTACATAGACCATACTATTATTAAGGTTTCACAAAAGTCTTCGGTAATGTTTCACCTAAATACCTAATACAAGTGACTCTCAATATGTTGACTTTAATGGAACATAATGGATGATGAGAGTTAAGAGTTGGAGTCAGATACACATATGGTTAATGACACTTCAGTATAACAAAATCGCAGTCTTAGAATTTAGTTTATTTAACTTTTAGTCAAGTTATAAGTATTCACATATTAAAAACCATTGAACCGTCCTCGAGTTTTACATAATGTGAGGGGCCCAATGCCACACTGCACTTTGCTACATTCATATTGTAACATCACAACAGAATGATACATATTCTGGCAGAAAAACATCATGTTTTGGCCTATATTGAAAGTAAATATTAATGAGAGGAAGGTGATTTTAATTTAGATTAAACCGAAGAAGCATTATGCAGAGCTACATAAATTCTGTTTAGTAGGTAGGAGAAAGACTGAACAGGATGTTAAGGATGAACAGGAAGACATCACCATATCATTATATAAAACTAAGAAGAGGGATACTTTCTCTCATGTCTGGCAGCAGAATTATCTAAGTGCTTACCGGCCGGTTCTTGGACAATTCTGACTCATAACCACAGATTTTGTCTCAAATCTCTACTAGTGATGTAATAATGCTTAAAACTGTGATGACACAACTATGCTTAAACAAAACTCCCTGCTGCATTTTAGAATTTCAATTTGTTTATTAGTATATTATTAGGTTTATACGAAGGGATGAGAGAAAATAAAAACAATCACCACTTTGTACAGGAACAGAAAATTTCTACCAAGAGATCAACGATTCGCAACATTAATAACAAGGCTCACAGAGTTGTGGATGTTGCAAATCTTTAACAGAAGAGCAGGACCTTCCCGTCACTTAACAAACTGATAATAGATTCTGTGAATCCAAAAAGACAAAAGAAAAATCAGCTTTATAATTGAAGGAATGCTCAGTAATAATTAAGAGAGATTAGTGACCAAACCTTTTTTTAAGAAGGGAGGAGTAAGCTCTCTTTCTCCAAACAATACTGATATCAGGCGCGTACATGGTGAGGATGTTTTCTTTTGTAAATCATGGAGAGCACTGTAAAGAAACCAACAATAAACATTTACATTCATTCTCTCCATGATTTGATACTTCATAGTGGGATAACTGTCTTTCAAATATGAAAACCACATCACATAAACATTAGAAGTTATCAGGAATTAAAGAAACTCAATCTTTCTATTAAACCCACATATAAGTTAGAACTTACATGAAAATCAAACTTATGAATGGAAGGTACGGAAGTGTTTCAGCATGGATTCTACCTTCTATAAATGACAGCTATACCTGACAGGCATCATTATATAATGAGGCTTGACAATGGATTAAATAAAAATTACAATAATACCTGGGAACACAACAATTCCACGCAAGCTCAAAAGTTCTCCTGCATTTATCATGTAAAGGAATTAAGAACACTGACAAAGAAGATATTTACCTTTTCAAGCGTTTATATGTCACATCATTGGCAAGTTTTGTCAATTTGAATCGTCCATCATCATCCAAAGAAAAAAGTTCTTCTTTATCCTCACAGGCTACACATATAGCTGACTTGGAAACACGAGTTACAATACCTGAACCAATCACATCTGATGTACTATCCCCTGATGTAGGGCTCAAACTTACAATGTCACCTACAAATTGAAAAAAGAGGAATGAGTGCACTTAAATAGAGGAAATATACCGGTATACAAAATACACTAGCAACAATGAAGAAATGCAAATAAGCCAAATATCTAAAAGATGGAAAGCAAACTGAACTACTGTAACATATTATGGTTATGATGGATTACGAATTGAACTCCTGTAACATATCATTCTTAGGATGGAGTATGAACTGAACTACTGTAACATATCTAAAAGATGGAAAGCAAACTGAATTACTGTAACATATTATGGTTATGATGGATTACGAATTGAACTACTGTATGAACTGAACCACTGTAACATATCATTCTTAGGATGGAGTATGAAATGAACCACTGTAACATATCATTGTTAGGATGGAGTAAGTATGAACTGAACCACTGTAACATATCATTCTTAGGATGGGTTATGAACTGAACCACTGTAGCATATCGTTCTTAGGATGGAGTATGAACTGAATCACTGTAACATATTATTCTTAGGATGGAGTATGAACTGAACCACTGTAACATATCATTCTTAGGATGGAGTATGAACTGAACCACTGTAACATATTATGGTTATGATGAATTACGAATTGAACTCCTGTAACATATCATTCTTAGGATGGAGTATGAACTGAACTACTGTAACATATCTAAAAGATGGAAAGCAAACTGAATTACTGTAACATATTATGGTTATGATGGATTACGAATTGAACTACTGTATGAACTGAACCACTGTAACATATCATTCTTAGGATGGAGTATGAAATGAACCACTGTAACATATCATTGTTAGGATGGAGTAAGTATGAACTGAACCACTGTAACATATCATTCTTAGGATGGGTTATGAACTGAACCACTGTAGCATATCGTTCTTAGGATGGAGTATGAACTGAATCACTGTAACATATTATTCTTAGGATGGAGTATGAACTGAACCACTGTAACATATCATTCTTAGGATGGAGTATGAACTGAACCACTGTAACATATTATGGTTATGATGGATTACGAATTGAACTCCTGTAACATATCATTCTTAGGATGGAGTATGAACTGAACTACTGTAACATATCATTCTTAGGATGGAGTATGAAATGAACCACTGTAACATATCATTGTTAGGATGGAGTAAGTATGAACTGAACCACTGTAACATATCATTCTTAGGATGGAGTATGAAATGAACCACTGTAACATATCATTGTTAGGATGGAGTAAGTATGAACTGAACCACTGTAACATATCATTCTTAGGATGGGTTATGAACTGAACCACTGTAGCATATCGTTCTTAGGATGGAGTATGAACTGAATCACTGTAACATATTATTCTTAGGATGGAGTATGAACTGAACCACTGTAACATATCATTCTTAGGATGGAGTATGAACTGAACCACTGTAACATATCATTCTTAGGATGGAATATGAACTGAACCACTGTAACATATCATTCTTAGGATGGGGTATGAACTGAACCACTATAACATATCACTCTTAGGATGGGTTATGAACTGAACCACTGTAGCATATCGTTCTTAGGATGGAGTATGAACTGAATCACTGTAACATATCATTTTTAGGATGGAGTATGAACTGAACCACTGTAACATATCATTCTTAGGATGGGGTATGAACTGAACCACTATAACATATCACTCTTAGGATGGGTTATGAACTGAACCACTGTAGCATATCGTTCTTAGGATGGAGTATGAACTGAATCACTGTAACATATCATTTTTAGGATGGAGTATGAACTGAACCACTGTAACATATTATGGTTATTATTATCTCGTGGACATACATCCCTATTGAACAACTAAATACATTTACTCCTTCCCAAGATTCTAAACATGAACAAATTTAGTGTTTAACAGTACAGAAAGAGAAGCATACAGAACTATCACATTTTTTATAGAGGAAGAAGAGCAAGTTATTGTACTTCTGTTACATGTATCACCTTATGCTACATGTATTATAACACAGGTATGATTCACACTCTATATGTGTCCTTTCTGATGCACAACAATATCATATCACAAAATACTGAAAGTAAAAGTTTGTGATGCATAAGCCTACTCATGACTTAGTGTGCCTGGTCACTGACTTCCTTTATATCAAAGAATAAATCTGCATTATCCAGTCACATATAAAGGCACAAAAGTTGGTAGATGTACTAACTCCACTAGAATAATTGTATTAGCACTAAAGGTGGCCATATTCATGGACAACTAATTTTCATATATTGCTTAAAAATTCAGTAACAAGGCCACTTTGGCAATTGTAATATTTACTACAAGTTACTGTAAGTCTGTGTTTAAATTTCAAACCTGTCAATGTATTAGAAAGATGTACTGCCATTAAAAAAATGTTCCACTGACAAGATGTAAAAGAATGTTATATATGTAGTTAAAACCTTATAGAAAGAGGGGTTTATTTAGTCATTTCTGGAGATTAGATTTCATACAAAGCATTAAGGAGTTGCACTTTCACTACTGACATTTTTTTCTGCCTCCAACGCCCAATAGTCATGAATAAATGCATAAAGGTTGACGCTAGCTCCACTTAAATTTGTATCACACTTAAATAAGTGCACGTACAGTACATGTTTTACATCTGAACATGCTGAAATACTTTTAATTTTATGTCAAATTACCACAACAAAACAAATCATTTATGTAATTGAAAAACTTGTCAAAATCTTTATACTGTTCATGTGTCTCTAAGCATAAATGATTAAATGATTGATTATTGTTTTAAGTCACTCCGCGATTATCTCATATATATGGTAATGGCTTCTGCCTAATGTATTGCATAGAAATTTATACCTTTGCAACGGACCCACCCAAAGCAGTGAGGGATCTTTTACGTGTCATGCCTACTGTGACATAGAACCTCAGTTTTACTGTCTCATCCAAAACACAGAACACCTGTGATTTCCCATGATGGGAATTGAATCTGGGACCTTTCATTCATGAGCTGAGTGCCTCATCTACAAGGCCACACCAGCACAATACAAAGCAGTTATGTTGAGGTGTGGTACTAATTAATACACAAAAGAGTTTGATTAAATGAAAACAAACAGGGACTTTTAAATACCCACATAGATTTTCACTGGCAAAATTTAAGATAATAACTGACAAATGAGAAAGATTTCATCTTCTTATACTAAGCTGTATTTGTTTTCTTTTTAAACCTGGAGTGATATTATGAGATGGCAAATCTTGATTATCTCCTGCAGGTATAAAAGTCACCACAGTTCTGCCATATAATCCGGTCTTTCGGTTTTCTATTTGAAGTTTCAGCAAACACACTCCTCTTCTCTGCAATTCTCGTGATGGTAGTTTCTCATTAAGCTCTCTGGAACAAAAATGATTTGGAGACGATGAAAATGAATTTCAATCTGTATAATAGTATTCAGCATCACACATATTCTCCATTGTTTCTCTGTTACAGTGTTTCATAACACAAAACGATATCACTTCTTTTATATGATGGAGCTTGGGAGGCAAAGATTGATTGATTGATTACTGTTTTACTTCACTCCACAATTATTTCACATATATGGTGACGGCATCTGCCTGATGCATTGCATACAAATTTAGACCTTTGCAACGAACCCACCTGAAGCAGTGAGGGATCTTTTATGTGCCACGCCTACCGTGAAACGTGAAATCAGTGTTTACTGTCTCATCCGAAAGACAGAACACTGGTGTGCCCAGGGTGGGAGTTGAACCTGGGACCTCATGATCACGTGTCGAGCACCTTAGGAGGCATAAGATGATAAATGATCGTAGAAAACTGTTAACTTGCAGCTTGAGTAAAAACTGTGACATCAACCTGCCCTTTGTCACCAGATGATGTGTTAGGCATCCTCACTGCTATGACTGGGAATATTTTACGTAAAGAATTTCTACTCTTTAAACAGGATAAATTATAAAAATTTGTATGAATACAACCGAAAAGTAATATGAACATTAACAAAGAATGCAATCTTGCTGAAACTACTTTATATGTATCATAATGAAAGGGAATAATTTCAATCAATTGTATTGATTTGTGTCACACTCACGGGACAACAAATTGATTTCGAAGCAGGTATCTGTCAAACTTTTATGCATTTAAAATTAAAAACAAGAAACCGTCAAAGACGGTATGATCGGACTGCAAATGCTTAATGCAAAATGTTGACGCCAGACGGACAGACCGATTTTGCCAATTTATAGATCAGAATTGCTTTGCATTAACATTAACAATACATGTATGCAAGTGGTCACCCTAAAGGCAAAAAAACAGTGTGTGTTCACTGAAGCATAAAGTCAAGGTCAAGGTCACAAAATTTTTGTATTGGTTGGATAGAACATTCAAGTATCTACAAACCTACCAACTTTGACATAAGTACCCTTTAGGGTATGAAAGAAACCAAGCTAAACGCAAATGCTAAACACAAAATGTTGACGCTGTGCGGGCGGACGGATGGACGGACAGACAGATCGACGGATGGACAGACCTATTTCGCCAATTCATAGACCAGAATTGCTTTGCAATAACATTAACAATACATGTATGCAAGTGGTCACTCTAAAGGCCAAAAACAGTGTGTGTTCACTGAAGCGTAAAGTCAAGGTCAATGTCTCTAAATTTTTGTATTAGTTGGATAGAACATTCAAGTATCTACAACCCTACCAACTCTGACATAAGTACCCTTTAGGGTATGAAAGAAACCAAGCTAAACGCAAATGCTAACGCAAAATGTTGACGCCATGTGGACGGACGGACGAACGGTTTTGCCAGTTCATAGAACAGATATGCTAAGACACTACAGTGTTTTTTTTCAAATCAAATCTGTTATAAGGACCCTTCACAATGGAAATTTCACTGACTTTTCTCAAAATTTTTCCCAAACATAAAATCTTTTAGCACTATATAAATGGGACAAAAATTCCCCAAAGAAAAGGTAGAGACACCTTTGAAAAAATAAATAAAACTCTGTTTGTGAAACACTAATGCCCCTGGCAGCACCAAAGTCAAAAAAGTTATTTTTAGCGTGAAGGTCATTGTCAAGGTCAAAAAGTCATCGACCTTGGTGTCATTTGAAAGGGCTTCATTTGTTGAGTATGCATGTCAAATATGAAGTCTCTAACCCTCATGGTTCAAAAGTCATAGCCTCAAGTCCAAAAAGTTATTTTTAGCCTGAAGGTCATTGTCAAGGTCATAAGGTCATTGACCTTGGTGTCAACTGAAAGGATTTCATTAGTTGAGTATGCATGCCAAATATGAAGACTCTATCCCCCACGGTTCAAAAGTGATAGCCAAGGTTAAAGTTTACAACATACAGAAAAACAAACAGACAGGACAAAAACAATATGCCCCCGATTCATCGATCGGGGAGTATAAAAATACTGTATTTATTGGACATTTCAGGTGTGAAAATATTGTGCATGATTTCTATAATGCATGATTTTCATAAATATATTATGCATGATTTTTATCATCAGAGATTTATTAGGCAATCCTATGTAAATCACATACATGGTCAATCTTTTATATTAAAAGCATTAATTAGCACAATACAATATTCTGTATGTGCACTGTACATGTCAACAAGCCAGTGATAGGTACTGAAATCACTAGCAGAATAAGTGGTTTATGGTGGGTCTGGCCCAGTACATGTATGGCCCCCCTAGATCCCAGTCTCAGTTGGTTCTGGCCCTATTATACATATTGTATGTTTGATTAAACCTTTATATTTAGAGAGTAAAGAGAACAAAAAGCAAAAAATAGAATATAAAAGTTTTTTGTTTTTGATTTATGCATCAATTTATTATAAAACGTTTGGAACATGCAGTTCATCAAAATATGATTCATATATAGCATGTTAATACTTTTTTATTCATCTATTTTCATTTTTTTCTTTATTCTTTTTTTTTTTTTCATTCAGTCAGGATTATCATTCATAATGATTAAATTGCATATATGTTATTATAACTGTACATTGTATGTATCTTCTCTCTTGTGTTAAAATATTATTTGTTTTATTTTCAGAATTTCTCTCTAAACATCTGTTATCTTTCTGTCTTTCATTAAATCAATTATGGCAGCTTTGACAGCCAGCAATTTTAAATCTAATTTTAAAACTGTATTGTATGCAAATGCGATGTTTGCCCCAGACAACATGCCTTGCAGTAAAACAAGTGTTTGAAGTGGCAACATTGACTATAATGCCACACAGAAATATATAAATCACAACAAATTATTTCAAATTCAAATTATATCAAATTATTTTCACTTAACTATCTTTACTTCATGAATGAAACATTAAATGAAATTTCATTACTTTTCACATATCCATGATAAATATATCAACATGTACATGTTCTTCTTTATTACATGTATTACTAACTGATGGCAATTTATGGCATTGATGTTTTTATCCCTCTTATCCACAGACAGGAGAGAAAATACTTCTTGTATTATGTACACTCCATTGATTGATTGATTTCTGTTTAACGTCACACCAGCAATATCTCACGTATATGGTGACCGTATCTGCCTGATGCGGAACATACAAATTTTGACCTTTGCAACGGATCCACCCGAAGCAGTGAGGGATCTTTAACGTGCCATGCATACCACGACACAGGGCCTCGGGTTTTACTGTCTCATCCGAAAGACAGGACACCGGCATGACCAGAGCGGGACTCGAACCCCGGCCTCCCAATCAGGAGTCCAGCGCGATACCACCAGGCCAGGCTTTATGTACACTCCACATAATTATAACTCAATCTGTGTGAAACAACACCTACTGATAGCTCAATCCATAACAAATTCATTGATATCAAACAAGCATGCCTACATATATAAATGTAAATAGGGGTCAGATCCACAGGGCAGGATCCGACCAGGGCAGATGAAATTGGGGCTGGATCCACCTGTTACCAGAATTAATTTAATAGTATATCATGGGTTAATTACAGATGCAAAGAAGATACGGCCTGGCAAACATGTACTGCATGCCAGCTAATTCTGCGCTGCGCATTTTGTGACATTGTAATCACTTCCGTGTAAACTGGAACACGTTTTTGAGGCCAGTTCTGTTTTATCTCAGATTGTGCACATTTAAAGAAAATAGACTCAGCCTTGGGCAAAAAGGCCTAATGAAGAAGAAAAACAGTAGATCGAGCATGATCATTTAGTTTACAATACACAGAAACAATATTGTTAGTTCAATTGCATGGCCCTGAGCCAACTATAGTGTAATTCAATTTTTCGTAGATCCACTTTACGTCAGTTTTGTCCAAAATTATAGTCTGTTTTATTTTTATATACACTGTAACCTCGATAACGTTGAATTAGCCGAAATAATTGACATTCAGGCGAAGCAAGGGTAAGTTGTCATATTAGCTTTGTTTTTTCTTATTTATACAACTGGAAAACAAATAAAATTTGTATCACCGTACACAGTAAAGATCAGCCTTAATGTGTTGAATGTTATTTTGCTGGATATTTTTTTAAACTGAGTTAACATAGGCAAGTGTGTTTAGGGGCGCAGAATGGGTCGACAGCATAGTACTTCTTTATAACTGTAACTAATCATGAGACACCTAATCCATACATCATACGTATAATACTGTATATGTATATTGTTATCACTGTTGAAAATAAAGAAATAAAAGATATAAAATTAATACTTTGTTTCCCATATTTCTGCATCTCTCTCTTTATTGATCAGCTTCAAATGATGTGCTACAAACTTCTCCATGCTCACAGACACCGAGTACTTTCGGTATCTCCTGGACTTTTTCTTATGGAGACGAGGAACAGTGAAGTGCAGTGTTACGAAAAAAGAATGTAATCTTGAACACGTAATAACGAATATCTCAAAATGAGATACACAATTGCTTTAAATATGTATCATGCAATGATGAAAAGGTGACAATATATTTTATACAATATAGATCTATATTTATTTTTCTTTTGGGATCGAGCACCTGTTTAAGGAAAAGGTCTTTCGGCTTCCTCTTAGTTTTTCATAACATATGAGTGCGGTCCTACTACTTACCGGATTGACTGCGGAATTACCGGATTGACTACGGAATTACCGGATTGACCAAAAAAGTTACCGGATTGACCAGTTTTTTTCAATTTTTTTTGCAGATATGGATCGAGTGATGTTAGTTACAGGTATTACGCGACTTTTTATGCAAAAAACGCATTCCAGGAAGTTGTAGTAATAGTTGGAATTTCCTCCTTTTGCGCCGCGGCGTAAAGAGAGATAACTCTAGTTTCTTAGTGGTATGAATCGGGAATATGAATTTGTGTACATAGCTTAATTCACATTGACCAAATTACATGAATATGAATTTAATTATTTAATGTCATTTTATATGCAGGTTTCAAATATATCAAGTCAATACAAGTCAAGTTGAAAATATTACAACTGGATGAAGATATAAATATTACAAATTGACGTTTCAATATTACGATATAACTATAATTATATTAATGTTATGCTAAAAGCATGTATTTGCTTAAAGCTCAATAAAATATATATATATATAAAATAAATTAAATATATATAAATACAGAGTATAGAAAATAAGAACAAGTACATTTACTAAACAACTTGAAAACTATCACGTACTTTGAATGCCTCACGGATATATTTACCAAAGTTACACAATTCGCGAATGTTATTGCTGCTCAAAAGTTGTGTAATTTTGAATTTAAATTTGAATTTGGATTTAAAACATAGAAAGCGTATTATTTTGTAGTAGTTGGTTATATTTACAAAATAAGGAAGGTCCATATACGTTCTGGGTGAAGATCTAAAATTCAGATAAATATATGTCAATTAATGTATGATATATATTGTGTTCATCTTGAGGTTAAATTATTACTTTATATTTGTACTATCTGATGTACCAAATGACATAAAGAAATAAATGAAACAAACTGAAACTGAATGGTTGAGAGTAGATTATCGACCAAGTACTTGTCTATAGTATTGCGTAATATTACGGCCACGGGTTAATTGAATGGATGAATTATCACACCTTGTGTCATTTAAAGGTATTAATTAGCGACACTTCCGACGGTCGGGGTATTAAAAAATATTGCTAAGAATATTTAGATATTTGGATGAATCATGAAACCCTTGAGGACAACTACATTTTATCTACTGTAAAAGAAAGATTAATTGATATTCATAAACAATCACTAATGTCAGAAATTAATGCATCATCAAAAGTTGTTTTGTATAAACAACTAATTGATAAAGTCACGCTACAATCATATTTAACAAAACCTATATATGATGAATATAAGAAACCTATCAGTAAGATACGTCCCTCAGTTGATCATAGCGGAAATGCACACTGTTAATAAATGAAATTGGTAAATATTACTAAGAAAAATACAAATTAGACCACATTGGAAACAGAAGAGAGAGAGAGAGAGAGACAGAGAGAGAGAGAGAGAACACCCCAGGAACAAGCAAAGGTATATATAGTTATAATATACAATGAATGATATCAGATAAATAGAAGCATACTTTGACAGAGAAGTACCGAGTGCCATTATATTTGTATGTGTAATAACCTGAATCCGCGCATGACCATGTTTAATATCATAATAATATCAAGAATTAAATTAGAGCATCAAATACTAAATTAAACTTACTTGGGAAGACATGGTCACTCGATCTTTGATGTTGTCTACGTGGTGAAAGATAACTAAAGGATGATTTAGCTCGTATGATAAATTTCCTGCATATTGATCGATTTATATAAATTTCTTAATTACTTTGTTACCAATGTTTAACCACTGAACCAATGATATTACGCTGTCATTAAAACAGACACAATTACATGTATAATACTGTTATTGTCAAATTTACATCAAAAACATTATAATTTTACTACTGCCAATATAATAATAATAATCGATACATAATCGGTTATGAACATGTAGAATATTCCACTTTAAATGTCATTAATTGTGTCTATTTTAGAAACAGCCGCGAACAACCTCTTAATTTGTTTTGTTTTGTTTTCTTCTTCAATTTATTATTAAGTTATTTATTAAACAACAAACACAAATTTGATAATGATAATTCTTTATTCTCGGCTATCTATATATTACTTGTAATAGGACAAATTTTGGATATTTTTATACAAAACTGGAGTCATGAAATTAGAATGTCACCAAAACTACAAGTCTTTTCTCAAATTAAAGATAATTTTTTGTGCTCTTCTTATTTGAATAATATTCTGAATAAGAATTTGCGTTGTGTTCTCACGAAAATTAGGATAAGTGCATTAAACATAGCCATACATGGGTATATAAAATAAAAACATGATAATATTGTATTGTATGTATGACTGTATGTATGACTGCATCTTCAATTTTTATTATCTTCATCTTGACTTCTATATCAAATCTGTAAATACAATAACAGTAAATTATTTTCATAAATAAGAGAACTGAATATCAACAATCAAGTCTCACTTAAGCTATACAGAGTTCCCGCCCCCTTTCCTACTAATGTCAATAATCTCTCTTATGTAGTGATATAAATGCATTGTAAGTTTAGATTACATTAGAAATGAAGGATATATACCTAGGAAAAGAACAAAAATAGCCAAGACATTCTCAATCCCATCAATATATTCCCTAGCTTTACTCAACATGCTTTATTAGCATGGCCTTAACATGCCCCCCCCCCCCCTTTTTTTTTAACTTTATACAAGGATTTTTGTGGTATTGAAGAGAAATGGGTAATAGAGGCGTTTCAGTTTGATCATTATACATATAAATATTAACTACTTGCCTGTTGATCAATCTCATCTTATGATTAACTATATTCATAATAAGATTATGTCATGCAATACATGACATTTAAGACAAATAAGTATCTTATTTATATTTTTTTTCCCCAACAAAACTCCCTAAAAGTTGCAAAACCTTCACTTTCTATCATTTTCCACTACATGTATACTATAGAGTTCTATTACAAGTGTTGAAACTGTGGTCTATAGTCATATATTCCCGATTCATACCACTAAGAAACTAGAGTTATCTCTCTTTACGCCGCGGCGCAAACGGAGGAAATTCCAACTATTACTACAACTTCTCGGAATGCGTTTTTTGCATAAAAAGTCGTGTAATACCTGTAACTAACATCACTCGATCCATATCTGAAAAAAAATTTTGAAAAAAACTGGTCAATCCGGTAACTTTTTTGGTCAATCCGGTAATTCCGTAGTCAATCCGGTAATTCCGCAGTCAATCCGGTAAGTAGTAGAACCCCATATGAGTGAAGCATTTCAAAGCTTTCCGAGTGGAAGAAAAACCTAGGGTAACTTGAAAAAAAAAAAGGTGAACCCTTCTTCAACTCTGTTCAGTGATGCAGACCAGATATCTTAGAATATAATTTGAGCTAACATTTGTTATTGTTAAGGAAGTGGGTAAATATTACTACCATTATTAGCTACTACGATGTTTTGATTTACACGCCTAAAAGTTGAAAATGAAGCACGTTAAATTTTACAAATCGAAAGTAAAATAGACAATTTTTTTGTCAGTTACAGCAGAAATACTTAAATAAATAACGATACATCTAACTATTATAAACTAGTAGATTCAATAATGTTACTACTTTAGTTCCTGATTATATGCACACAGTAGTGCATGTTGTCGTTGATGTTAATTTATATTATATAGATATATAGATTCCTATTTCCTTTATCCATATTTCTGTATATGTATTATGTACATATTCTTGTCAGTTTTTGCTTTGATTGTTTCTCCATGTTTCAATTGATGTGTATACTCTGATTTGTACTTTTTTGCTTGGAGGATAGGGTTTGTTTAATTTGTTTGTTGTTTTTTATGTTACGTTGTTATTATAAGTAATTTTTGTTTGTTCTTGCTTAAATGTTTTACACTGTATGTACATGTGTATATAATGAATACAAGCTTAAATATTCTATGCTCATGTTAATGAAATGTAAATAATAGTAGAATGTTATTAAGAGATCTGCATGAGATAAAATGTATATCTGTTGTAATGTCACAGATCAATCTGTTGAGTGCTTAGTTTGTGATCGAGAGAGCCTAGGATCGAGTCCAACCAGTGGCATACTGGTGTCTTGTCTTTCAGATGAGACAGTCACAGTCGATATGACACATAAGTGACCCCTTAGACTCACTAATGGCTGTTACTAAATAATAATGCAATAATATAATTGGTGTGATTTTTATTAAGTTTGAATAAAAATAAAACAAATAAGATTTTTTTTCTACTTTTGTTCAAAAACAAATAAAAATTGTTTCTTTCTACTTTCTGTTTGTTAATGTGGTACCTACTTCACCTCATTTTAGGTTTGAAGGAGATGGGACAAACACAAACAACACAAAATGTAAGTAAAATTTTATATACATTATAACATTTAATATTTACATTACTAACTTACCTTGGTGTAGAGATCAATTTAAGCAATGTGGCTTCTTAGATCTATTTCTTGGTCTCTTCTTCTAAAGGGTTCTGTTTCATAACAATCTGGCACAAATTTTATTTGTAAATTTTTCCAAGGATTTTTCAGTTTGTTTTTGAAGGTATTTAGAGTCTTTGTTGTTATGACATCTTCTTGTTAAACGCCTGTTAACCTACCTGATTTATATTTCAATAATTCTTGTTCGACCAGATTACATTAGAAAGCATGCATTAATTGGCAGAGCTTGCCCAGAATGGCTAGATACGTTAACCAGGGTGTGTACTACTATTTACAAGAATACAAGATCATTCATTTCCATATTAAGGGCATTTCAAGCATAACGCAGAACATATATGCATATACATACAGTCAAACTTCGCTATGTTGAACACTGATATCTCGAATACCCGGGATATTTCGAAGTCAGACGTCGGTCCCGAAAAAATTCCTTCATAATAAGATTAAATTCACCCCAGATGTGTCGAACACTGATGTGTTGAATACCATGCTTATCTTGAATACATTTTCAAGTCCCGAAGTTCTTATTTACCCGGTTTATCTCGAAGTTGGCTTCTTTTTTCCCGTGGCGTCTTTCCTAGTTGACAGATCGGTTTGATCAGTTGACCGTGTCGGTGTACAGTGTAGAAAGCCGCAGTAATTACATAATCGATCGAGTCCATTCATACCTTGTTATTTATACTAATTGTTACCACATGATGATAGCTTATAAAATTTGACCTTGCAATTAAAAAAATAACATTAACTCAGTTTTTCATACCTGTGTTTATTTAAAGAAATTTCTTTGCATTGTTCGTTAATCTATTTTTATTTCGTATCCATGAGTATGTCTGTGTATTTTTATGCAAAGTAATAGTAGATTGATGTGTTTTTAATAAAATAAAATTATGATAAGTTTCTTCATCTTGTCTCATGCATCAGTACGTCCTTGGTTTAAAGTATAATATACGACAGTTATGTCCAGTATTGAATTTAACAAATTTACTGAGAACCAAACATGACATTTTCAGTTTTGGAGTATGTTCTCTTTATATATATAGATAAAAGATATGATGAGATTTAGATTAACTATTTTGTAACTATGTACATAAACGCGTATTTCTTGATAAATACATCACATACTATAACAATCACACGTGTCAAATGTACTGGCGTAGGTTAACAACTTCTAAATTTGTGATCCTAAACTCGAAATTTGGATATCTCGAACTACGGATATCTCGAAGAATTTTCCTTGGTCCCTCTGACTTCGAGATATCGAGGTTTGATTGTACAAACAATGACACCAGACCATGATAAATTTAAGTTGACAGCATAAATACAAATTACAGCAGAGATGCTGAAATTTGACGGTCCAGGAGGCATGGCCGGTATAAATCCGCCGTGACCGGCAAAGTTTTCGTCCAAGCTGGTCTTCTTAGTCTTGAAATAGTTTCTCTATATATTATTCATACATTTTAGAAAGTTTGATTTTACTTTGTGTTTTTAACAGGAAGCATCAGGAAAGTCTGCCTCTGACCATACAACACATTCTACAGCATCACAAAGGGTAAGCACAAGGAATGAATGCATGACTTGTGGCATGAAATTTCCATATAGTATATGATTCAGTTGGTAACTGTTCAGATAACTTTGACTATTTAATGACAGCAATAATGTTACCATACAAGTTTTTATGCCCCCGGTCTACTGACAGGGGGCATATAGTGTTTGGGTCGTCTTTCTGTCTGTTCATCTGTCTGTCTGTCCGTCCGTCATTCCGTCCGTAATTCTGTCCTGCTTTCAGTTAAAGGAATATAACATTGTAATTATAGATAATAGGACTTATATATTTTCATTTCATTTGGGATCATGACTTTTGACCCTGTGACCTTGGAGTTTGATCTACTTTTTAAAAAAATTAACCTGGGCTATAACTTTTGATTGGTAAGTGATAGGGCTTTCATATTTCACATGTGTATTCCTTGTGGCAAGACCTTTCATTTAAGATCATGACCCCATGACCTTGATTTTAGAGTTTGACCTACTTTTAAAAAAAAATTAAAACAAGATGTGTTTGTGAAGCAGTGATGCTTCCGGTTAGCAGAAATCAGAAACCTGTATTCCTTGTGGCAAGACCTTTCATTTGGGATCCTGACTTTTGACCCCGTGACTTTGACCTTGGAATTTGACCTACAGTTGACACTCATTATCTCAAGGTCGTTTAAGTCGAAATGCTGTTTATCTCAAAATCAAGTTCAAGTGTACGATTTTTTTTTCTTTAATTTCTATACGATTTTACTTCTGTTAAGTCGAAGTCAGTTAGTGGAAATTCTGCTTATGTCAAAGGCAATTTACAGTCCCAAAACTCCATCTTCTATATATTTACACTCGTTATCTCAGTGTCAATGTTTGTACAAAATAAATTGATTAACACCGCAGTAAAGGTAGAGGAGATGCGAACAACCAATTATCCTAGCCGGGTTTACGGAAATGGCTGATTGTTTGACCGTGAAGCCAATTCCGTGATCGACAACGATTAGATAATTAGATTGCACAGGCACTTGTCATCTTAAGATATGTTAATCTCATTATTAAAAACATCCTAATTTAGGGCAGATTATAGGCCATTACAGTTTTCGCAGTTTGTAAATTATTAAATGAATTAAGAATATT
Organism: Pteria penguin; assembly: GCA_035048485.1. Classification (NCBI taxonomy): domain Eukaryota; kingdom Metazoa; phylum Mollusca; class Bivalvia; order Pterioida; family Pteriidae; genus Pteria; species Pteria penguin. Next base: position 19,425,234 of record CM068585.1, on the reverse strand, counting down.
ACGAGCTGAAAATACAATTTTTAAATTTTTCTTCATTTATTCGCTTGTCATTCAGTTGACGGATAGCAGTTAGAATTTAATCGGTAGAAAGATGCATTACACGGAGTAAAATATAGAATAACAGGTAAAACAATGCATGTATATTCATACGTTAATAAGAATGATTGAAAATTGTTACATAAACTGTTGATGTTTATCTCGATTTCCGGATAAGTTGAAATATTTGCTCCGGTCCTGTCGACTATGACGTAATGAGTTTCAACTGTACTTTTTAAAAAAGCTTAACTTGTATTTCTCTCTTCTGTAGTATGTATGTATGTTTGAAATTTGAGGTAAGTAGCTGTAAAAGTAAGTATTTATTTTGATTCAGTATTTTTTTTTTGTTAATGTTTTCATTTTATAAAATGCATACTATGATGATTTATTTTACCTTGAGAACTTGATTGTGATGTTTGACCTACATTTCAAAAACTTTAACATTGGTTATAACTTTTGATTCGTAAGAGGTATGGCTTTCACATTCAACATGCATGTTCTTTGTGACAAGAATTTACTTTCAGAACAATAATATTTGACTTCGTGACCTTGACTGTGACCTTTGACCTACATTTCAAAAGCTTTGTCATTGGTTATAATTTTCTAATTATAAGAGCAAGGGCTATCATATTTCACATGCATATTCCTTGGGACAAGGCTTTTCCATCAGAACAAATAATTTTTTACTTTGTGACCTTTAACCTACATTTTGAAAACTTTAACTTTGGTTATAACTTATGAATGGTAAGAGATAGAGCATATGAGTATTCCCATGGGGTGGGATTTAAATGTCAAGATATAGGATATTGCAAAATCTGCATCATTTGGAATTTGTCGCTGCCTGGGGCATTTGTGTTTCACAAACACATCTTGTTTTTATTTTAAGGTAGGTCTCTAAAGAAATATGTCTTTTTTTCTGCATCATGGGCATGGATTAGGTGGGTCATTAGTGCAGAAACAATGAAGTGTAATAACATTTACTTGTTGCATTATAATGGAAGTATTTGAAGAGTAGGTTTCAGATCTGAAGATTGTACTTAATGTCAGACCTGTATGGAATGGAATTATTCTGTCACTCATAAAGATGAAATATGAAAGTTCTTACAGATCTTTGCCATGCAGTGATTCAGGGAGTTTAAATTTAAAATATTCAGCTTCTTCTGCATTTCTTCTTTTTTATTTTTCAGAAGTCTAATGCAGATTCAGGTGACAAAACCACCTATAAACCAGCTGCTACATCTGACACCGCAGGAGATAAAACAACTTACAGAAAAGTAGGATATTGGCAAACTTTCTGAAGCATTCTTATATAACTTAGCGAGATGAAGTCAGTTTTGCATGAACTTGTTCTACAGCACATTTATTTTTTTTATACCAGTATCTATTTATCTGTCTTTATATCTGTCTAATAGAAATTCTGTGTATAAGTGGGTTTTGGGATGCAATTATATTAGCAATTTTAGAAGTGGTATAGGGACCTGCAAATGTTATTTCAGTGTATTTGATGCATGTTTCACACACAGAATGTTGAAACTTTGGTTCTCCTGACACTTAAAATTTTAATGATTCATACTACAAAAGATCAGAATTACTATATGTATAGTGTTTTTCAGTTATACTCGAGGTATTCATGATTTGTCTGGTTTCTGAAATGTTTAATGCTTTGTCGAGAAGTTTAACCTATGTGGTGGCAGCCAATGATAAGTGGTGGAGGAAGCTTTAGAAGGTACACTGCCATACACTGCCAATGATGTGTGGTAGATAAAGCTGTAGAAATCACGTGTGGCAGACTGGGATATCAGCCCAGATAGCTCAGTTGGTAAAGCATCCATCTGGTTAGCGGAAGGTCCTGGGTTTGAGTTCTGGTCTGGCCAATGATTTTTTAACCTTCCTACTACAGTTGGAGGTTCCACCAACTCTCATCAGTTGGCAGAGGTTGTATACCACTGTGAGAGAAGGACTTGGTGTGAGGTTTCGGGGAATGATTTTTCAACCTTCCTGCTACACATATACCCACAGAGATTACAATGGCATGTACTGCCAGTGATGTGTTGTAGATAAAACTGTAGGAAGCATGTACCTACAGAAGGTACAGTGGCACATGTCCCGGTCTGGCCAATGATTTTTCAACCTTCCTGCTACAGTTTGGAGGTTCCACCAACTCTCATGAGTGGTAGATAAAACTATAGAAAGCATGTACTTATGAAGGGTACACTGGCACATGTAGGCAATGATGAGTGGTCAATAAAACTGTAGAAAGCATGTACTTATGAAGGGTACACTGGCACATGTAGCCAATGATGAGTGATAGATAAAACTGTAGAAAGCATGTACTGATGGAGGGTACACTGGCACATGTAGGCAATGATGAGTGGTCAATAAAACTGTAGAAAGCATGTACTTATGAAAGGTACACTGGCACATGTAGGCAATGATGAGTGGTCAATAAAACTGTAGAAAGCATGTACTTATGAAGGGTACACTGGCACATGTAGGCAATGATGGGTGGTCACTAAAACTGTAGAAAGCATGTACTGATGAAGGGTACACTGGCACATGTAGGCAATGATGAGTGGTCAATAAAACTGTAGAAAGCATGTACTGATGGAAGGTACACTGGCACATGTAGGCAATGATGAGTGGTCAATAAAACTGTAGAAAGCATGTACTTATGGAGGGTACACTGGCACATGTAGGCAATGATGGGTGGTCGATAAATCTATAGAAAGCATGTACTTATGGAGGGTACACTGGCACATGTAGGCAATGATATTTGGTCAATAAAACTGTAGAAAGCATGTACTTATGAAGGGTACACTGGCACATGTAGCCAATGATGAGTGATAGATAAAACTGTAGAAAGCATGTACTGATGGAGGGTACACTGGCACATGTAGGCAATGATGAGTGGTCAATAAAACTGTAGAAAGCATGTACTTATGAAAGGTACACTGGCACATGTAGGCAATGATGAGTGGTCAATAAAACTGTAGAAAGCATGTACTTATGAAGGGTACACTGGCACATGTAGGCAATGATGAGTGGTCAATAAAACTGTAGAAAGCATGTACTTATGAAGGGTACACTGGCACATGTAGGCAATGATGGGTGGTCAATAAAACTGTAGAAAGCATGTACTTATGAAGGGTACACTGGCACATGTAGGCAATGATGTTTGGTCAATAAAACTGTAGAAAGCATGTACTTATGAAGGGTACACTGGCACATGTAGGCAATGATGAGTGGTCAATAAAACTGTAGAAAGCATGTACTTATGAAGGGTACACTGGCACATGTAGGCAATGATGGGTGGTCAATAAAACTGTAGAAAGCATGTACTGATGAAGGGTACACTGGCACATGTAGGCAATGATGAGTGGTCAATAAAACTGTAGAAAGCATGTACTTATGAAGGGTACACTGGCACATGTAGCCAATGATGTTTGGTCAGTAAAACTATAGAAAGCATGTACTTATGGAGGGTACACTGGCACATGTAGGCATTGATGGGTGGTAGATAAAACTATAGAAAGCATGTACTTATGAAGGGTACACTGGCACATACAGCCAATGATGAGTGTTAGATAAAACTATAGAAAGCATGTACTTATGGAGGGTACACTGGCACATGTAGGCAATGATGTTTGGTCATTAAAACTGTAGAAAGCATGTACTTATGAAGGGTGGTTGATAAAACTATAGAAAGCATGTACTTATGGAGGGTACACTAGCATGTGCAGCCAATGATGGGTGGTTGATGAAACTATAGAAAACATGTACTTATGGAGGGTACACTGGTACATGCAGCCAATGATGAGTGGTCGATAAAACTATATTTTATTGATTGATCTTTGTTTAACGTCACACCACGAATATTTCACGTATATGGTGACGGCATCTGCCTGATGCACTGCATACAAATTTTGACCTTTGCAATGGACCCACCCGAAGCAGTGAGGGATCTTTAACGTGCCATGCATACCACTACACGGGGCCTCAGTTTTTACTGTCTCATCCGAAAGACAGGACACCGACATGACCAAAGCAGGACTCGAACCCTGGCCTCCCGATCAGGACTCTAGCGCGATACCACTAGGCCACGCCGGCTTTCGATAAACTATAGAAAACATGTACTTATGGAGGGTACACTGGCACATGCAGCCGATGGTGAGTGGTTGATAAAACTATAGAAAGCATGTACTTATGGAGGATACACTGGCACATGCAGCCAATACACCGATCCACTTTCTTTGTATGTCAAGCACTTTAGCGTAAAATACGACTATGATGGTCACAGTGGTATGTAGTGAGATAACATAGTGAATGCAATACTTTGTTAATGCACCAAATCATGCATAAATGATACCTATTAAGAAAGAAAAGATAAATCCTATTGATTTCATAGTTCATAAGTGATATGTTAAGGTTACTAATGGAGTAAGTATGGATTTTGGTACTGCGTTTTTGGTGCCATGTGAGGGGATTCCATGTTTTGTATTGCCCTTGTTTGAATTTTATTTGTGGTTTCTTATCATTCATGAATATTCATATTGATGTAGTATACTGATCTAAGTCATAGAGTTTACTGAGAGAACTATTTCATTATGTTGACAGCTGAGTCAGAAGGAGAGGACACAATGGAAAAGCAGTGACCGTGATACAGTTGTAGATCATGTAAGCACATTTACCTGGTAATTTTAAGGTACTTTTTACCTGCAAATCTGTCTTATTGTCACAATTTAACAAGATATATCTTATATTGATAAAAGAAATGTTTGTTCCTTGTATATCATGTATAAATTCTTTATGATTACTGAGTTATGGATTTGAGAGACTTATCTTACTGTTTTATAATTCAATAATCTGCTTATCGCTTCATCTGACCATTTTTAGTGCAATACTTTTTCTCTCTGAGGTGTATGATAAAGCAAGCATCATTGAGAAACTGATTTGTATGCTGTATCCATAATTCAAACTTGTGTTAGATTAAATCTTTGAATCGAATAGATATCACAAAGCAATTATAAATTTTCCTTTGATTCAAATTTTTACTACTCGTTATCTTCACCAGTTATCCCAGAATTTATAGTTTCCCAACCATTTTGAATATTAAAATTTGATTGTTTACCCTAAACAAATGTTGTGCAGTTATCAAATTGTTTTGGCCAAATAAGAAATTTTAAGACTGATAAGAATCCAAAATTTGTCAATATTAGTCATGACAGATATCTGACAAACAGGAATACTTCTTTGCTTCAAAATAATAGCTATGGTTTGTATGCCTATCATTAGCTAACTTGACCAAAAGGGCCATGTGAACTATTGCCATCACTTGGCATCTGCAAAGATATTGTTTAAACTTTGTATGGATGAGGTACCCAAGGTCCCCTACAAGTGTTGTTACTATTTGGCCAGATCCGTCAAGGGGAGGATCCAGGTTAGGGCAACATATGCCTCAGAGGTTACCCTCCTTTGATGAACTTCTTTTTCAGACTAGCTGCATAGATCATCAAAGTAAGTGTATCAGAGTGATGTAGAAAGGTGTCTTGAGAAGTGATATCGTTTTTGGTTCAGATTTGAAATGAAATTTTTGACAATTTTGCCTATTTTCAGATAATTTCTTAGATTTTCTGAGTGTACATGTAGGTGGCTTGTAATGCATTGATTTTGTGTATTTTTTACTGATTTTATTTCAATAAATGTAATTTAAAAGAACCAAAGAAAAAAGATGATGTGAAAGATTTTTTGCGATTCTTGTAAGATTAAAAAAGAGGGTTTGGGTTGGATATGCTATTAGAGTGCATTAAAGGACTTCTCTTTCAGAACAAATTGAAAGGTGAAACTTGGTAAGTATGAAGAATTTAAGGTTCCCTACAATTTTGCCATTTCTGACCAGATTTATCAAGGGATGGATCCAGGATGGGCGAACATAGACCCTAGAGGATACCTTCTTTTGACAAGCTTCTGCTTCAGATGGACTGCAAAGATCATCAAAACGAATGCATCTGAGTGATTTAGAAAGGTGTCTTAAAAAGTGTTGTGGTTTTTGATTCCATTCTGAAATCACAGATGTGATGAATTTTAGTATTTCAGAATTGTATACATGTATTGTAAATGTGTAGGATTGACATAATACATTCTTCTCTTTCTAGGGAATACGACATGATAAACTAGTAGTAGCTGCAATAGACTTTGGCACCCATGGCTCAGGTTTTGCTCTTTGCACCAGAGATGTTTACCAAAAGGATCCAACCAAAGTATACTGTCATACATGGAATTCAGGAACCAATATTACATATAAAGCCCCAACCAGTGTGCTGTTATCACCAGAAAAGTCTCTCAAGAGTTTTGGATATGATGCTGAGAAGGAGTATTTGGAATTAGATACTGATGATGATCGAAGAGCACATTATTTATTTCGTCAATTTAAAATGAAACTGTTTAAAAATCCGGTAAGATTTTAATAATTTTCTCTGTTTTCTCTGTAACATACACAGTTACATCATATTTCATCTTGCATCAATTTATTTTGTATATTTTTTCTTCGTTTATAGATAATTATGTTTTTCTCTTACCCAAAGGAAGTCCCCAAAACTTTGGTCAATTCTTACCACTTTTCTGATGTGTCCACTGTCCAAGAGCCAACCTGTGATAGTGTGTTAATTAAATTGCCTTGAATTACTGTTCTGTAGATAATCATTATGTTTGACTTCCCCCTACTTTTCCTGAGGACAAAACTAGAAACCCTATGCTATACCAAACGTGCACTATAGGTTCATCTTGGGATGCTGACTTAAGCACATGCATCAGATGATGCATCTGATTTACATTTTCAGCCGGCTTGACTCAGTTCAGTAGTTAGGTATAATTCAATATTATAAGTATTAAAGTTAGTATGGTAATCTTTAATTACACTATGTTTTTTACATATCTTTTCATTTTTAATGATCCTGAGGGGGCTAACTAGTGTATGTAAATGCTTCTTATCACATTTTAAGCTCACCTTGACAAAAGGGAGTAAAGCCAATGCTATATCCTCATCACCCTCCATGTCAATGTCAGCATAACTTATAAAGGGACATTTTGTTTTTGACGAAGTACAAGTGTTACAGTCACCAAAATAACACCAATGATTCATTTTGGGATATTTTAACTCTAGTCTTACAGTAATATGGTCTATGGATACTTTGGTTGGTTATTTCGTTTTGAGAAGCTGACTTCATTTTGTGCTTTGGATGCTGCATCTGATATGCAATTATTGCTCAAGTGACTCAACAAGTGAATATTTGGGGTATTGGGGTTACTCAGTTTTGGTCAGAGTACAAGTATTACAATAACCAAACATTTATCAGTAGTTCGTCTTATCTGATGTCGACCTTTTATGCTTCATTTGCATTTGAGTTACTTGTTCTGCTTGAGTGTAGCATTGTAAAGTTATTTGGGGTAGCTTAGTTTTTGACAAATTACAAGTATAACAGTTACCAAACATACATCGTTGGTTTATCTCGAAGTGCTCTTTCTTTTTTCTTTTCTTTTTTTTTTTTTTTTTTTCCCCATACTTTATTTTCATCCAGTCAAATCAACAAACAACAAATTTAAAGTAATATAGAAATTGTAAGTAGAGAATATCAAACAACATCCTAGTTACACCTACACATTTACACGTATTATATATGATACATTTCTACATTGTGATAATGATGACGTTCACAATAAATTATTGGTTTTGTTCATTTGTTTACTTTTATAGGAAACTTATGAAATTGTTTGGCCTCTAATTTCAAGTAACAGGGTTTCTAGGATTAATTGATCCGAAATTGTAAATTGGATTGTGCTATTATCAATACTTTCAATATTGTCATGATTGTGTATTGGAACACAGTATTGTAGTTTTATTCTTCTGATTAAGTCTTTTTAAAACTATCTTAATATAATCTTCATCTATCAACAAATTGTTGTTAAATTTCTATAAACTTTTACCTCTTTGGAAGTCGCTAAAATGTAGAGTTAAAAGGACTGATGAGTGGTCATATCTATAACTAGGTAATATTTTAACGTAGATGTTCTGCTTTGAGTGACTCCATTTTGGAGAACTCACATTTCCACTAAGTATACAGTTACCACACATCCATCAGTGATTGATGTCAAGATCCTTCCTTTGGTACTTGCTTTAGATGTTTCATCTGACCCACATGTTCAGCTTGAGAGAATATGATGATTTATACAAAAGTACAAATGCTACACTGACTAAAGCATATCTAAAGTAGTTCATTTTGGGATATTTTCCAATTAGTTTTGCAACACCATAGTCTATGAATAATTTTATTTGGTTGAAGTCTAAATACATGTATGTGTATGTGGATGAATACTCACTTCCTTGGAATAAAGTGTTTGTATTTCATACTAATATTCCCAAGAAATGTAGTTCTCTTGTAACCTTTATATTTAAATTGTGACCTTAATAACCTTTATATTCTCTTTGATTAAGACCTTTGTTTTGTGTGACTGACAGGCTGTCACTGTGAGCTTGGCAATCTTTCATTAAACCATCTTCTTTTAACCCTATTGAGTAGGATGTTTCAGCAACTGATTATCCTTAACTTATAATGTTATCAGTCAACTAGGTTGCAAGATGATCTATTGTTTCTCAGTCTTTAAAGCGTCCTACTCTTTTTCTATGCATTGCAAAGAAAAAAGGAATAAATGGTTAGAAAGAGCAAACAGCAAAGCATTCTACTAAAGTTGTGAAACTTTACCCAGGTTGGAGGTTCATTCCCTAAGGCATGGCTGATGTAGTCATATATTGATTATGTACATGTACCTAATCTTTGAAAGTCTCCTTCACTACATCTATGTGTCACGATGAAAAACTGTATACATAGTTACAACATTTTCATGCAAAATTGTGAAATTCATAACCCTTTATGTAAGATTTTGGCCTCTATGCTGGCCAAAATGAGCATAAAGATAATGCACTGAATAATGATTATAAACCCTTATTTCAAATTTTTGACCACGTGGTCTTTATGGTCAATATGTTTCTTGATAAAGGCCATGTATTCAAAAATACAAACTGAAGTATCTGATATTACTTCTGTCAGTAAGCTTAATTTGGGCATAAAATTCTTAGCATTTGAAAATCTTCTATATAAAATCATTTTACCAGATTTTGTGAAACTTGTTACCATTGGACTAAATGTTCCAGCTTTTTAGCTCACCTGAGCGAAAGGCTCAAGTGAGCTATAGTCATAGTGCGCCGTCCGTCGTCGTCGTCGTCCGTCGTTAACTTTTTCACATTTTCGACTTCTTCTCTGGAACTACATTGCAGATTTGGATCAAACTTTGTGTAAATGATGTACTCAAGGTCCCCTACTAAAATTGTGTTCGGGATCCAGATTCCCTCAGGGGTCGATCCAGGGCGAGACCAAAAGTGCCCAAAAGGGTACCCCTCTTCAAACATCTTCTTCTCCAGAACCAGTACATAAATGGGGAAACTAATTGCATTTCAACAATCTATAAAGATGGGTTATTAAAAATTGTATTCGGGGTTAAGATCCGTCAAATAGAAATTTACGCTTTTTTGAGGTGTTTCTGGACTTAGTCATTTCAATAAAGAATAGTGTCATGTTTTTCAGTTAATTGATATTGATGATTTCTTAATGACTATTTTGATCATAATTGTGGTAAGGAATATTATTGTGAAAGAATTTTGTCATTATCTCAATTTTTGGATTTTTTATGAATTTTTTAAGACTTCCAAAAAAAGGGGGGGTTGGCCATTTTTCACATTTTCAACTTTTTCTACAAAACCACATGAAAGATTTTAATGAAATATGGAATACATGAAGTACTAAAAGTCCTCTATCAATTTGGTAAATTTCATCCAAATTGGTTAACAGATAATGCCACCATGTCTAAAAAGTAGGTCTCACAATGGTACATATACCACTTGGTAATTGAAATATGGAGAGTAGCGGTTCAAATCCAGCTGTGGTCAAAAAATAAGTTTTTAGATGTTTCTCAACACTCAACATATGAAATCAGGAATTTTACGTTTAAGACTTCCAAAAAAAAAAGGGGGGGGGGGTTGGCCATTTTTCACATTTTCAACTTTTTCTACAAAACTGTTTGAAGGATTTTAATAAATCTTGTTAGAAATAAGTCACTTATGATCCTCTTCAAATTCTGTTGTTTTCGTCCAGACCTCTTTACAGGTGGCGCCACCATAGTCAAAAGTAGGTCACAAAAGAGTTCCCTCCTTTAACAATATTCTTTTTCATACGGGCTGTATACAGAGACAAACAGAATGCATAAAAATGATCTAGAGGGATGAGTGAAGACGTATTGTCATTGGGTTCCCTTCCAAAATCAAATTTTAGAATTTTTTTTCGACATTTCTATGGACTTGGTGATTCAATGCAGAAAAAAAAAGTGTCATATTTCCTAGTTAATTGATAATGATGATTTCTTATGGACTATTGTGATCATAATTATGGTAAGGATTGTTACTTTGAAAGAATTTTGTCAATATCTCAATTTTTGGATTTTCTATGAATTTTTTAAGACTTCCAAATGAGGGTGTATAGGAACAATTCAATCACATTTTTCACTTCTGCTGTTATACCACATGAAAGATTTTAATGAAACATGGAATACATGAAGTACTAAAGGTCATCTATCAATTTGGTAAATTTCATCCAAATTGGTTTACAGATAATGCCACCATGTCTAAAAAGCAGTTCTCACAATGGTACATATACCACTTGGTAATTGAAATATGGAGAGTAGTGGTTCAAATCCAGCTGTGGTCAAAAATTTTTTTTTCATTTCTTTACACATCTAAATAAGTTTTTAGATGTTTCTCAACACTCAGCATATGAAATTAGGCAATTTTAAGTTAGATCTGGACAATATTTGAAACAATTGTTGTTTATGACCCAGACTTGAAATCAGTCAACAAAAGGCCCCACCTAAAGAAAATGACTAACTTGTTGCCCTGAATGACTTCTTGCAGAGACAAAGGAAATGCTTAATATCAAAATCACCTGAATGGATGTGCAAAAAAGTGTTGTTTTTTATTCCAGCCTGAAATAAAATTTGACATATTTTTAACACCTGTGTTGACTTAGTCACATTAATGCAAAAATAAATGAATTCTTCCTTCATGCATGACTGATCATCTAGGTACTCAGGTGAGCGATATAGGCCCACTTTGGCCTCTTGTTTACTGTCTCAGATGCTGTAGAAAAAACTTTAAGGCAATTTCTTATGAAGCACATTAGAGAATTTTTTTCACAAATTCTAAACACATAATGCATTAATTATCTGACCTTCCAGGAGCTTTCTGAAAGGACACAACTAAAAGATATCAATGACAAGTCCCTGCCTGCCGTGGATGTTTTCAGTGCAGTTATTTGCTTCTTCAAAGAGGAGCTACAGAGGCGTTTATCAAACCAAGGCAATGAATATGGGTTTGACTACAGTGATGTGTATTGGGTGCTAACAGTACCAGCTATATGGAACTTGAAAGCCAAACAGTTCATGCGTAAAGCAGCCAATAAGGTGTGTTGTATTTACAGTGGTAATATTGATTTTGAATCAAAATGTCATAAAATCATAACATATCAATTATTTGAATGTTGATATTCATTTTGGTATGACCTCATAAAAATGTGGGAGAATTTTGTTATACTGCTGTTGTCTGTCTGTCCATCTGTCCATACCGTCTTGTCTTTGTAACTCCTCTTAAACCAAGACTCTTGGACTTAGAGTTTTTTTTAAATACCTTGTCTTTGCAACTCCTCCTAAACTGTATTTGGGATTTTAATGAAACTTGGTACAATGGAAGAACACTATATTAAAATGTGCATGTTGAATGTCCAGAAAAATTTATAGGAGTTGTGACGCTTTTGTCACATCCAAGCTTGAAAATCTAGAAATCTAAATTACGTCTGTGTAATAAAATTAGTTTTAAACAATCTGTGTTATTGGAGCACTAAAAGTAAAAGTTATGTCTGATAAAACGCTTAGCTGATAAAGAATATGGAAAACTCCAGAAAAAAAGAAAGAAAAAAAAAAAAGAAAAATCCCCAACCTTTTTGGGCATGAGACCCTAAACATTTTTGGTCGGAATTGCATAGCAATTCCAGACCCTAGTCGTTACAATATGCTGTGGGGAACGTGTGGAACGCAGAAAATACCGCCTCGTGTATAAATAGTGTGTCGATCTTTAGAAAAAGTGTGATTAGATTTACTTTTAGTACTTATAATTCATATTGTACGAGTCAATACAAGATAAGTTTGATCAGATGAGAAAATAGATGTGCCGTTATTCCATTGGTTTAGACGAGTTATATTCATGCGCTGGAGAACATGCAGTCTTTCCGAATACTGGACGGAAAGTCCCGAAAAAGTATGATTGACATTATTGTGTAGCTGTGCCTTAATTTAAGAAGTACACTACTAGTCTGTACTAGTATCCGTTGTATTATAATTAATAAAACTTGAGAATATCGCTTCTTTTTATAGCAGTGGAACTCAAAGTACTCTACAATCTTCTCGTCACAACGATAAACAAACGTCTTGGTAGTTGTTAATGTGTAATGCTACTAGAAATAGCCAGTTATTTATAGATCTATATGTGTAGACGTGGTTTTCCCCAAATGTACATGTACAGCGGGAGACTGTCCAGATTGCTAATTTCACACTACTGTCAAGATCAAAAGTGATAAGAGATAATGAGATAACTATATAGTACGAGACGGAGACGTACAGGGGTGTACAGGGTGGAGCCATTGTTTATATGAAAACGAGCACTTTTGCGCAGACCATGTTTTTGTCAATACTGATCCTAAACATTACACGCTTGGTGTGTGATCTCTTGGTGGATCACGACTTTATTACCTTTGATGTACTTGACCATGCAATTCCGACCTTGAGGACTTTCAAGTCCTTTCATTTTTTAAATTTTTTTTAATAAATATGTAGTTCTAGTTTGTATGATACCATGATAACAGAATGTGGGCATGTCATGTACTGATTTAGCGGTGCCCTATTTTTATTTGGTCATCTGAGTTACTCTGGTGAGATATCTACTGTGTCAATTGGGAACTTTTTGAGATATGCATCTGCTTCAAATTTTACATATTTTTTCATGAAATATAATTTTCCATTTTGCCAATAAATAGGGTACAACCATTACAAACAATAGTGCTGGGACAGTTCAGTATTTCTTAGTTTCAGTTTCAATGTACAGTCTCTCGGTTTGACTATCTTCAATTCGATTTAAATGTTTAGTATAGTTATGTTTATTACATTTAAACCATAAAATATAAATTTCCTGAAGTACTTTTTAGATAATAAAAACAAAAAGTAAATAACCTACCTATCTACCTAGCCTAAGTTTATTTGCGAAATTTATTATCTGAGAACCAGGAATATTTTTACTTGGCGTTACATTGTATATATCCCTTCATTGGGAAATTTCTCATTTAATTTCATTTCTCATCTGTTTTTGACCGGATTGCAAAGCAATTCCAGTCTATGAATTGGCGAAATCCGTCTGTCCAACCGTCCCTCTGTCTGTCCGTCCACATGGCGTCAACTTTTGCCATTAGCATTTGCATTTAGCTTGGTTTCTCTCATACCCTAAAGGGTATTTATGTCAAAGTTGGTAGGTTTGTAGATACTTGAATGTTCTATCCAACCAATACAAAAATTATGTGACCTTGACCTTGACTTTACGCTTCTGTGAACACACACTGTTTTTTTGCCTTTAGGGTGACTACTTGCATACATGTATTGTTAATGTTAATGTAAAGCAATTCCGGTCTATAAATTGGCAAAATCTGTCCATCTGTCTGTCTGTCTTTCTGTCCGTCTAGCGTCAACATTTTGCGTTTAGCTTGGTTTCTTTCATACCCTAAAGGGTACTTCTGTCAAAGTTGGTAGGTTTGTAGATACTTGAATGTTCTATCCAACCAATACAAAAATTTAGTGACCTTGACCTTGACTTTACACTTTAGTGAACACGTACTGTTTTTTGCCTTTAGGGTGACCACTTGCATACATGGACTGTTAATGTTACCTACTTCAAACTTAGTGGGATTTTAGACATACATGAGGTCTTCTCGTCTGACATACTTTGGTGGTGACTTTGACCTTGGTTTCACACTTCAGTGAACACAGACTGCTTTTGCTTTTAGAGTGAACTCTTGCTTACTGTTAATATAACCTACTTGAAACTTAGTCGCATTGTAAACATTCGTGAGCTCCTGCCGTCTGACACATACTTGATGACCTTGACCTTGACTTGACTTCAGGCTTCAGCGAGTAAACACTGTTTTTCAGTGAACAGAATCTCAAATACCTTGTTAACTTTTATGAGGTCTTGCTCAGCGACGTGAAATTTTTTATCCGGGCCTTAATTTCACTGCTTCTGTGTTCACGCTATGGAATACCGTACCATTGGCAATACGAAATCAAGTCTTCTTGGACTTTGTTGCTGATAGGAGGATATCCACATCTCACAAAGGCGTCTTTGCAATCCGGTCATACCGTCCTTGATGGTTTCTTGTTCATCATCAACTACATCTCATATGAACAATATACCTGTTATTTTGTCTAATATGTGTATCAAATGAACTTCAGATTCTTAGTCTCAAATTCCCTTCTAGTCATTCTAGACATGTGTTTAGTGTATTTCTGTTTTAGTTGTGGAGATACATAGTTGGATACCTCGTTTACTATGAAATAATAAGAATTCTAAGTGCCTAACCTCAGTTATCCTGTCAAGATTTTTTAAGACCGTTAAGGCTTTTTAGCTCACCTGAGCCAAAGGCTCAAGTGAGCTATTGTGATCAATCACCGTCCGTCGTTAACTTTTCACATTTTCGACTTCTTCTCCAGAACCACTGAACAGAATTTGATGAAACTTGATAAGCATGTAGTACTCATGGTCCCCTACAAGTGTTGTTGTTTTTCGTCCGGATTCATTAACAGGTGGCGCCACCACAGGCAAAAGTAGGTCAAAGAGGGTACCCTCCTTTGACAAACTTCTTCTTCAGACCGGGGGCATACAGAGACAAACAGAATGCATAGGAATGATCTAGAGGGATGTGTGAAGAAGTGTTGTTATTTTTGGTTCCGTTCCGAAATCAAATTTTTGACGTTTTTTTGACGTTTTTTTGTACTTGGTAGTTTTAATGCAGAAAAGAGGTATTTTTTTCTTTTAGTAAACATTGATGCATTAATTTGGTTTAATTTGATCATTTTGATGGTAAGAAATACTACTGCGAAGAAAATTTTTCAATATTTTATGTTTTGGATTTTTTATGAATTTTTTAAGACTTTCAAGAAAAAGGGGGGTGGGATAATTGGTGTAAACATTTCACAGTTTGAACTTTTTCTTCGGAACCACTTGCTGGAATTCAATGAAACTTGGCATGCATCAAATACTCAAGGTCCCCGACAAATGTGGTCATCTTTGTCAGGATCCATGAACAGGTGGCACCACCACAGACAAAAGTAGGTCACAGAGGGTACCCTCTTTTGACAAACTTCTTATTCAGATCGGGTGCATACAGCGACAAACCGACTGCATAGGAATGATTTAGAGGCATATGGGAAGAAGTGTTGATATTTTTGGTTCCATTCCGAAATCAAATTTTTGACGTTTTTTCATTTTTATTTTGGACTTTGTTATTTTAATGCATTAAAGAGTTATTATTTTCTTTTAGTAAACATTGATACATTCATTTGGTTTCATTTAATCATTTCTATGGTAAGGAATGCTGGTGCGAAGGAATTTTTTCAATATCTCGATTTTTGAATTTTTTATGAATTTTTTAAGACTTCCAAGAAAAGGGGGGGGGGGGGGGACAATTTTTCATATCTTCAACTTGATCTACAGAACAACTTGAAGGATTTTGATAAAACTGGGTAGGATGCAAGTACTCATAGTCCTTTTCAAAGGTTTTGTTTTTTGTGCGGATCATCCAAATTGGTTAACAGATAATGCCACCATGTCTAAAAGTAGGTCTCACAATGGGACATATACCACTTGGTAATTGAAATATGGAGAGTAGCGGTTCAAATCCAGCTGTGGTCAAAAAAATTTTTTTTTTTTTTTACACATCTAAATAAGTTTTTAGATGTTTCTCAACACTCAACATATGAAATTAGGAATTTTACGTTTAAGACTTCCAAAAAAAGAAAAGGGGGGGGGGGGGGGTTTGGCCATTTTTCACATTTTCAACTTTTTCTACAAAACTGTTTGAAGGATTTTAATAAATCTTGGTAGAAATAAGTCACTTATGATCCTCTTCAAATTCTGTTGTTTTGGTCCAGACCTCTTTACAGGTGGCGCCACCATAGTCAAGAGTAGGTCACAAAAGAGTTCCCTCCTTTAACAATATTCTTTTTCATACGGGCTGTATACAAAGACAAACAGAATGCATAAAAATGATCTAGAGGGATGAGTGAAAATGTATTGTCATTTTGGTTCCCTTCCAAAATCAAATTTTAGAATTTTTTTCGACATTTCTTTGGACTTGGTGATTCAATGCAGAAAAAAGTGTCATATTTCCTAGTTAATTGATAATGATGATTTCTTATGGACTATTGTGATCATAATTATGGTAAGGATTGTTACTTTGAAAGAATTTTGTCAATATCTCAATTTTTGGATTTTCTATGAATTTTTTAAGACTTCCAAATGAGGGTGTATAGGAACAATTCAATCACATTTTTCACTTCTGCTGTTATACCACATGAAAGATTTTAATGAAACATGGAATACATGAAGTACTAAAAGTCCTCTATCAATATGGTAAATTTCATCCAAATTGGTTAACAGATAATGCCACCATGTCTAAAAAGCAGTTCTCACAATAGTACATATACCACTTGGTAATTGAAATATGGAGAGTAGCGGTTCAAATCCAGCTGTGGTCAAAATTTTTTTTTCATTTCTTTACACATCTAAATAACTTTTTAGATGTTTCTCAACACTCAACATATGAAATTAGGCAATTTTAAGTTAGATCTGGACAATATTTGAAACAATTGTTGTTCATGACCCAGACTTGAAATCAGTCAACAAAAGGCCCCACCTAAAGAAAATGACTAACTTGTTGCCCTGAATGACTTCTTGCAGAGACAAAGGAAATGCTTAATATCAAAATCACCTGAATGGATGTGCAAAAAAGTGTTGTTTTTTATTCTAGCCTGAAATAAAATTTGACATATTTTCATCATCTGTGTTGACTTAGTCACATTAATGCAAAAATAAATGAATTCTTCCTTCATGCATGACTGATAATCTAGGTACTCAGGTGAGCGATATAGGCCCACTTTGGCCTCTTGTTATGCCCCAGGATGGATAGATCAGGGGCATATTGTTTTTGTCCTGTCTGTTAGTCTGTTTGTTGTCAACTTTAACCTTTGCTATAACTTTTGAACCGTAAGGGGTAGAGACTTCATATTTGATGTGCATACTCAACTAATGAAGCCCTTTCAAATGACACCAATGTCGATGACCTTTTTACCTTGACAATAACCTTCATGTTAAAAATGATTTTATGGACTTTGGTGCCACCGAGGGCACCAGTGTTTCACAAACACAGCTTGTTCTCTTTATTGTCCTTTTCATATGTTGGTCTTGACATCAAAACCTCCCCTTCATTATTAACATTAATTGCAGTGGCATGCATGGAGACAAGATCCGAAAATTGTATTGGGTCAGGGGCATATTCTGGTGTACCACACAGCACTAACAAACAATTTGTAACTTGAAGTAGAAGAGGGCATCTGTTTGACAAATAATAACCGTTCTAATCAATCACAAATCGCAGCTCAACAACTTTTTTTAGCTCACTACATGAAATGAAGGGGAATTTATGCTATTGCCCTCTTGGCGTCTGCATCCAAAATATTAAGAAATTTCATTTCAGTAATATGAGGTATAGGATGTTTAAACTCACACCAATGATTCATCTATATGTGTTAAGGAGGAATCTAGTTTCAGATGCTGTGTCCTACCTATATATTACGGTTGATTGAGCATGTTTAGAAGATTGCTATAGTAATGTAAGAAATTTCATTTCTTTAGTATGAGGTATATGATGTTCAAATTTGCACCAGTGATGCATCTATATGTATCAATGAGGAATCTAGTGTCAGATGCTTGTCTGACCTTGAGTGAACATGACTGTCCATCAGTCCATTAAACTGTGTCAAGGTAATAATTTCTGTATACCTACTTGAATGAAATATGTAAAGAAATATTTTATCATGGTCAAAATCCCGTAAGGTGAGCGTCATAATCTTTGATTACATTATGTTTTATATCAGTGTGTAGAATTTATGAGATGATTGTGGATTGTATATTATGCTCAGTTTTCAATGTCATACATTACATTAAATGATTAAAAACAAATCACTGATGCGTACATCGAAAGTCACATATTGTCACCAAATATCAAAAGAAGACCCTATAGTGAAAGAGAATTGAGAATTTAAGTCTTTTTCAGTTGTGGGCCATTTGGGGTTGGTCTTAGGTAGATGTTTAGCTCTTGCAGTGTTAGCAGTATAATATGATGATGACGTGCTTGAGCTTTGAAAATCTTTTTCTCTACTTCAGTGAATTGTAAAGAAAAATTTATTACATGATTGGAAAGAGCATGAAGCTGCTGTTGAAGTGCTAATGTGACTCTTTCAGGCTGGGATAAAAGACAATCAGTTGTCACTTGCCCTGGAACCTGAGGCTGCATCACTGTATTGCCGTCAAGTACCAGTAAATATCGTCACCATGAAAGACGGGGCTAAGCAGATAGGATCACTACCAACTGGATCTAAATATCTTGTACTGGATTTAGGAGGTGAATATATTGTTAATACTCAGTGGCTCATTTCTATCTCCCTCTGTTTCTTACAGCTGTCATTTACCTCGGTGAAATCAATTTGAGAAGAAATGGAACATTGATAAAAATTTGTATCTTTGCTGTTATCCTCAACTTTTGTGTGTAAGGTCTGAAATTACAGGTTTCCTTTTTCTATCTTATTTTATTGATCAGATTGCAAAGCAAGTCTGGTCTGTGAATTGGTGAAGTCTGTCTGTTTGTCCATACATCCATTCGGCGTCAGCAATTTGCGTTTAGCTTAATCTCTAACATACCATTAACAATACCAATTTCAAACTTGGTCAGTTTGTAGACATTTATGAGTTCTTCCTGATCAACACAAAATTTTGTGATCTTGACCTTGATTTTATTCTTCAATGATATCAGTCTGATTATGCATTTAGCTTGATTTCTTGCATACCGTTTACAATACCAGCTTCAAACTTGGTCAGTTTATAGATACTGACACAAAATTTTGTGATCTTGACCTCGGGCATTCATACTTCACGCACACACATTCACTGTTACAAGTACATGTACTACGTTTTGATATCAAGGCATTTGACTTAGTGACCTTGAACTTTGGTCTTGTATTAACAATTAGGTTCTGTAAGCAGATTTCCCTTACAGTATAAGGGATAGGGCTTTCACATTTCACACACATTCACTTTAACAAGTTCTACATTTTAGTACTAAGCCATTTGACTTAAGTCATTTGACCTAGAACTTTGTAATAATGGTTGGTTAAGAAAGCAGACTTCTCTTATAATGTATGAGACAAGTAGAGATGGGAAATCGGTTGGAATCGGATGTTGTATCCGATACGAATCTACCAATTATAATCGGTTAATCACACTTTTAGTCAAATTATCCATTTTTATCCATAAAGAACATATGACTTCTGCCACATAACTGAGCCGGTAACTCCTCTTTTTCTTTCTTGTTAATTTACTCTTACAGACAAATAATACAGTGATATATGATTTACTTAATCATGAACAACCAAACTTATAACATTCTACTCGAATACATTAAGTAGTAATTAGTACAAGTTACAAAGTAAGATTTTATCAAGTCCCAATACTGTTCCATTGACTTGGATACAGGAGATCATACAACTTCAAAAGTTACAGTCGCCATCAGTCAAATTCGTGTAATTGGTCATGATGAATTTTAAAACTTTTACTATTTGATTTCTACAATTTGTGACTGATCTTTATTATATTTATCTAAATTAACTATCATCTCTATGGTTTGAAATGGTTATGAATCATTACACAGAATTTCCTCTGATTCCTCAAATTTAACTGTTTTCTGATATTCTTTGAAGCAGATCTTGCATTTTGCATGGTTCATATTTAAGTTACTTTATTTGGGTAGAAAGTTCTCATCTTTCTTTTTAAACCGATGCCATTAATAATTACAAAATAATACGGATCTGACAATTTCAGATATTCCTGCTATTGATTATTTGACTTTACAATCAATTATTGAAATCAGATGACTTCAACACGCCACTAATCGATTATTATCGATAGTAGGCCCATCACTAGAGACAAGAATTTCATATATCACACTCGCTTGGTGAATCATGAATTATTCTCCGTAGCAAAAAAACACATACACTTTATTCTATCCTAAATTAATTGTTATTAGTCCATTTCATGGACAATTACCTTTTTTTTTTTTTTTTTTTTTTTTTTTTAAATGTCATCAATTTTATTCCAGGTGAGCAGTATAAATACTTTGGGCCTACTGTTGATGTCTTTTCAGACTTTTCATATATTTATATTTTGGTGAAGTTTAAAAACTTAATACATTTAATATGTAGATTTATAAAGTGTTGAGATACTTTAACTATATGTTAAATATAAGGTATTCCATCCACAGATAGACCAAAATTGGATACTTTACAGACTTAGTTTGTTCTTAATAATTTATAGCTACAGCTAATTTTGAATTCTTTCTTCAGGTGGTACTATAGATATAACTGCTCACCAGGTGGCAGAAGATGGTGGACTCAGGGAATTACATCAAGCTTGTGGTGGATATTGGGGTGGTACTAGAGTTAATGAAGAATTTCTCAAATTCTTAAAGCGACTAGTAGGTGGAGATGTCATTCAAAGGATGAAGGATAATAGCCCAGGAGAATGGTTAGACTTAATGAACGAATTTGAGTACAAAAAATGCAATTTTACAGAACAAAGGGACAAAGTGACAATCCGTATACCAGTCAGTTTGCTGGATGCATATGAAAGCATCACAGATTGTACCTTAGAAGAAACAATAAAAGATGGCCCTTTTGTTAATAAAATATCATTGAAAAATGATAAACTTTCAGTTACATCAGAATTTTTTCAAAGTTTCTTCCAAGAGTCTATAGACAAAGTTATGGAATATATCCAAGATCTTTTGTCCGATCCTAATCTTGATGGAGTAAATACCCTATTGGCAGTCGGTGGGTACTCTGAGTGTCCTCTCATGATAAACTCGCTCAAAACAAAATTTCCACGCCAGAAGGTGGTGGTACCAGCCAATCCTAGTCTAGCTGTATTGCATGGAGCGGTTTATTATGGCTATGAGCCTGAGGTCATTGCATCTCGTGTTTGTAGTTATACCTATGGTATTGCTAAACAGAGGATCTGGAAAGAGGGGGATCCAATAAGGAAAAAGTCAAAGAACACCACAAGAAAAGGACAACATTGGTGTGATGATGTCTTCGACAAACATGTTGAAATTGGACAAGTTGTCAAAGTGGGCGAATTCCAAGATCCAAAAGATTACTACACTATTCGCAAAGATCAAAAAATAGCTGTGTTGGAATTTTATGCTTCCACAAGAAAAGATCCAAAGTTTATTGATGAAACAGAATGTGAAAATGTTGGATGGTTTGAGATTGAGTTGACTGATCGTCAGGAAGGGGATGAGGGCAAAATACTTGTCAGAATTGGAGTCGGTGGCACTGAATTGAAAATTGAAGCAAAGGAGGCTTCCACAGGAAAAGTTTTTAAGACATTTTGTAATTTTCTACCTTAATGTAAATATTGACACTCAGAGTTTACCTTTAACACTAGAAACGAAAGGTTCAGATGATTACAGTGAATATTGATAAACTTGTAAGTGAAGATCATAAATATTTTCCTCAGTGTCCTTGTCAGCTGTTATGGAATACATAATTGCTTTGATATATATTCTGTAGTCATCATAGATGCTGTTATTACTGTTATATCCAAGCAATCACAACGACAGATCACCAATAATACAGGATAAAAAGTAAAACATGTGATTAAATAGTTCATGAATGAGTCATCGTTGGTTTTGATATTTTATACAGTTGATTTCTCTTACATTTAGGTAGCACATTGGAAAACTAGTTTGTTATTATATAGATGTAAGAGCACATAGGTATACATGGTCATGCTTAATTGTTGCACGAGTTCCGTTAGACTCACTCAATATTAGTTGAATATAAGCAACAATACAACTTGAGGTTTAGCTAATACATTGTACAAGATTTATGGAATGTTATGAAAGCTGATCATTCAATCAACCTTATTATATAAATGTCTGAATGAAATCTCACTCTGTGTTGAGTTTATTTATCATTTTAACATGCTTAACATAGCAATTTATCATAATGAAACACAATTTTGAGGAGAGTCGATGAAGAACGGTATAATGTATTACAGTTTTGGTAATTGTTTTATTTTCTTACTATGACTTGTGTGTTATTAACAAAGCATATCAAAACTGAAGAATCATTTTATTTGTTAGTCATGTATCATTTGGTCTCTCAGAACTGTTTTAACAGTCAAACAGATTTTACATTTCATTGTAGTCTTCAACCTATCTGAATGGGTATTTTGTTACGGTTTTAGGAGTAGTGAAAATATCCATAAAGTAAAAATAGGTATATCTTAAGCCCAGTTTTCAGTATTTCTGCATTGACCCAGAAGATATACTTCAAATTAACTGTGATGAAATTTTGTAAATTATTTTGAAACTAAGGAGTATGTCCCTTATGAATACCTCAGTTCTTGGGCTGATTCTTTGGCTTTAATATGTAGGTCAATGTGGTAGTTAGTTAGCTCTTTAGCAATTTATACTTTGGATTTCCAGTTTCATCCCTGACTATCACTGATGAAACGTTAATTGTCCAAATGTGCATATATTGTACTTCATTCATGCATATATGATCTAATATTGAATGTTATAGGGGTTTTCTATTGTGCATAAGTACAAAAATTTTTTAAATGTTTAGCTAATTTTTGCCTTGGTATGCATTTCAGTATACAGATAACTTTGTTGTTGATTAGTTCTTGTCACCTCTAACACAGAATTCACATGATGAATCATATGATATATTGTTAAGTTACATGTACACTTGTAGATCATGTATGTACACTGCCTGTTGATCCTTATTTTAAAGTCATTGATAAAATATATGTATATATATACATGTTAGGTAATGTCTCTTGTTGTTGACATTGAGATTGTTGTTTATGATACCTTGGTGTCCTATACTGTTACTCTTTAGATTGATGTCAGTATGTTTTGTTCTTTGTATTAAATCATTAACCCCAGACATTTATTATCTAAGATTTTAGTAATTTGCTTGTTCAAATTTAATTGTTTTTTTGGTCAGTTTTCAATGATTTCTGTTATTGTAGTACATGTACATATATGTGCTTTTGACAATCTGATAGTGTGATCAAGGTAGAATAGCACATATAATTATTTTTGGAACCCAAAACCAAAACAATATAAGAATACAGGTATAGAATTTAATGTTATTTTTAGAAGACTTGTACATGTTTTTAAGAATATAACTTGTAACAAACAATTAACCTGTGTGATATTACAGATGGAAGTGTATGATAAAATCTTCCTATGATTTGCAAAGGTCACAATTTACATGATACTATGATAGATCTTGTGTGAAAAATGATTGAACTGATGGAGGTGGGTCATTACAAAGAAGTGTGATAATTATATGGTGGCTGTGCTTGTAATTAATATAGATAAAAACATAATGTTATGAATTTATAAGATTAGAGCTTCAAGCCAATAATTTGAAACTCAACTTTCCAATATATAAACATATGCTTTATTTGAAAATAAAATGCTTTAATTTTCACCACTAACAATTTGTATAGCTCACTTGAGCCAAAGGCTCATTGTCAGCTATTGTGATCACTCGTCATGCAGTGACCTGTGTGTCCTGTGTAAATGTTACATATCTTTGACTTCTCCTTCAGAATTGTTAAATGGATTTTTTATCAAACTTTGTAGGGATGAAATACTAAAGATTCCCTACAGACGTTGTTACTTTTAGACTGGATCCTTCAAAGGGTGAATACAGGGTTTAGCCACATAAGCCAAATGTATCTAGAAGAGTTTCTTAAGAAGTTCCATTCTAAAATCTTTTTTTTTTTATGACATTGGGTTTTCACTTTGTCAGTTTTGTTTGTGAAATTCCTTAAATTTCTCCTTGTGGATTGCTTAAAATGCAGTGTTTTTGTGAATTTTAACTTGCTTTTATGCAATTTTTGTGCCCTGCCATGAAATGGCCGGGGACATACAGTGTTACCCCGTCCTGTCATTCTGTCATCAATCAGTTTCAACTCATTCTATCTTTGAAGGTTTGATGGATCAAAATTGATATTGAGTATACAGATGTATCAAGGGAAGATGTAGGTCCAGTTTGAATATTGGTGCAGTCCAATTCTTTTTGACAGAGTTATTGCCCTTGAACATAGAAAATTTCTTAAAAATGACAGTTTCCGCTCAGTTTCTCTTTGAAGATTTGATGAATTAAATTGATATTGGGTATATAGATGTATCAAGGGAAAATGAAGGTCAAGTTCAAATATGGCTGTGTTCTGATAGTTTTTGATAGATAGTTTTTAATTGCCCTTGAACTTTAGATATTTTTTAAATTTTCAAATAATAGTTCTCTGGCAATTATATTTCACTACCTTAGCTGCCAGCGGGGGCATCTGTATTGCACAGACACATTAAAATTCTATTTTTTTTAAACATTAAAAAATGGTAGATATTACCATGAAATAATAAGCCTTGGTGGACTTCTGTTTTTTAAGAACTAATCGCAGGATGTTGTTTAAACTTGGTTGGTATGAAGTACTCAAGGTTTTCTACAAATGTTGCTATTCTCAACCAGATCCATCAAAAAGGTGGATTAAGAGTGGGCAACATAAGCCCCAGAGGGCACCATGCTTTGACAAACTTCTTCAAACTGGCTGCATAGAACAATAAAATGAATGTATCGGAGTGATCTACAAGTGTGACAGACGAATATCGGCCCTAGAGCTCAATGGTGAAAGCGTCGGCCTTAATAGCGTAAGGTTCTGGGTTTCGATTCTTGGATCAATTTTTCACTCTGCCTGTTACAGATTTGGTGCCATGGCCAGCCCTCATGAGTTGAATGTTTGTTTGTGCACTGTGAGGGTTACATTGTTTCAATTGTTGTGTGTTTCGGTTTCCAAGGTTGGAACCTCTGGAAGGGGAGGAATGTAACGGACGGGTACCAGCCCAGTTAGCTCATTGGTGAGAGCGTCTACCTTTATAGTGGAATGTTCTAGGTTTGATTCCCAGGTCCAGCCACAATTTTTCACCTTGCCTGTTACACAAGAATGTCTTGAAAAGCGTTGTTGTTTTGTTTTCCATTCCAATTTTTTTATGTCATTCTGAAATTTTGTCATTTTTGCATATTTTTAGTTATTTTCTTATATTTTCTCCACATAGGTTGTTTATAATGCATTGATTTTGTTACTTTAACTGAGTTTATTGTAGAAAATGCTATTTGAAAAAAATGGGATACAAAAATAATTTGTAGGATATTTTCGCAATTTAAGATTAAAGAAAGAGGAGGGGAATATATTAACAGTATGTAATGATAAGCTTTGATTGATTTCTTTAGAATTGAAAGATTTTGATGAAACATAGTATACTTGAAGTTGCCATTATCCCAAACAAATGTTACTGTTAATCAGTGAGATCCATTAAGGGACTGGCAGTTTGAAATCGGCACCAGAGGGTACCTTTCTTTAATCTACAGACCAGCTTCAATCCTCACAAGCTACTGTTACCTAGGGAGGGAGTGATGAACATATTCAGAACATGTGTTTATGACATTGACCAACTGCATAGATCAACAAACTGAATACACCAAAGTTATCTAGATAGGTGAGAATTGGGTTTTTTTTTTTGGGGGGGGGAGTGGGGGTCATTCCAAAATCAAGATTCAACAGTTTTTGGACTGTGTTGTTTTAGAGCACTTTAAAGTGGATTCTTTGATTTTCATAATGTATGAATGTTTAGAATGATGTAGTTTTCTAAATAAAATTTTCTGAAAAAGATTCTTTCACTAGAGAACATTATAATACTTTATAAGTTTTTCACGTGTTCAAAGTGTTCAGGTGAATGATACAGGCACATTTTGGCCTCTTTGTTTTGTTTTGTTTTTTATTTTCTTATGTTAATTTTGTAGTAATACATGTATTTTTATCTTCCAATTTACCATGAAAGTGTTAATTTACATAGCCGGAGAGGGAGAAAATTTATTTCTTAGCTCACCTGAGCCAAAGGCTCAAGTGAGCTACTGTCATAGCGTGTTGACTGGCATCTAGTCATCATACATCTTCGTGAACTTATCACATTTTTAACTTCTTCAGAACCACAGGTAGGAATTTGGTGAAACTTGGTAGGCATGAAGTACTCATGGGCCCTACAAGTGTTGTTCTTTTTTGTCCGGATCCATCATAGGAATGATCTAGTAGGATAAGTGAAGTGCTGTTGCTTTTGGTTCAATCCTGAAATCTAAGTTTTGACGTTATATCAACATTTTTTTTTTTGTTTGTGATCAATCGTACTCCGTCGTTCGTCCGTCCATCGTTAAATTTTCACATTTTTGACTTCTTCTTCAGAAAAGCTAAACAGAATTTGATGAAACTTGGTATGCATGAAGCACTCATGGTCCCCTACAAGTGTTGTTGTTTTTCATCCAGATCCGTCATCAGATGGTGCCACCACAGGCAAAAGTAGGTCACAGAGGGTACCCTCCTTTAACAAACTTCTTCTTCAGACTGGGGGCATATAGAGACAAACCGAATGCATAGGAATTATCTAGAGGGATGTGTGAAGAAGTGTTGTTATTTTTGGTTCTGTTCCGAAATCAAATTTTTGACGTTTTTTCAACATTTTTTTGGACTTAGTAATTTAAATGCAGAAAGTGTCATGTTTTTCAGTTAATTGATAATAATGATGTCTTATTGACTATTTTGATCATAATTATGGTAAGGAATATTATTGTGAATGAATTTTGTCAATATCTCAATTTTTGGATTTTTTAAGGCATCGAGCAGCATGCTCGACAGTCTTCTAGCGATCATAAAAATTTTACCTCTGCACCGCCTTTTTAATTCACGTAGCAAAGAAGTACCTTCTTTAAAAGTACTAAACGTAGTAAAAGTTCTTGCAAAACCGGCTTTGTTATCCTTGTTATTGAAATTTCATTGAACAGAAATAGGTTTAAGCATAGGTCTGCTTAACTTAAATTATCAGTATATTGCCCAAATACACGTATTATTCTGTCGCTTATTGTGTGTGTTAAAATATTCATTCGCCGTAATGACGCAATCAAAGGGTATTAAAGTTACAGCCTTGACAAATTTTTTTTTAAATTTGACCTTGAAAAAAAAAATTACCATTTCAAGTTCATTTAAAAAAAGATTCTTAATTGTAATTTATATATTGTTTTACTTAATTATGGACTTTAATTTTATAGCATATAATAACACTGTATATGAACTGTTTCAAAGGTTTTGACCCTGAAATTAACTCAAGTCAGTTTTAGTACCCTTTGTCAAAAAATTCAATTATAAATGCAACAGTTGTTACAAAATACATTTATAATGAATCAAAATTGGTCGTCCCTGGTACATCGTTATAAGCATGTTTTACTGTACATTCTTTTCTACACAGTACCGGTATCTTAGATTATATTCCGATAATTTTTCAAAATCCTACTCAGATTCTTCCACTTGTAATGGCCCATTCTGAAACACATCCATAAGGAAGGGGAGACATGTGTTTTTTGTTCAAAAAACAATACCCACTAGTTTGTTTTATTTTAATCATATATGGTAAGGATTGTTAACTGTGAAAGAATTTTATCAATTTCTCAATTTTTGGAATTTTTGTGAGCTTTTTTAAGAATGTCAAAGAAAAGGGGTGAGGGAGACATTTCTCCCCAATGTCAATATCAGCTGCAGAATCACTGGAAGGATTTCAATGAAATTTAGTAGAAATGACATACTCATGGTCTCCTGCAAATATTCATTTTTTCATCCAGATTTGGTTTATATATGCCCGCATTTAAAAATGTGGGTGTATTATGCTATACAGCTGTCGTCTGTCCGTCCGTCTGTCCATCCATTCTTGTCCGGGCTCCTCCTCCTTAACTAAAGGGGGAACAAAACTTTAGATGGTGTAATATGAAAGGGTGTGGCTTGTAGTTGTGCATGTGGGTTTCAAAGTTGGGGTCAGGCCCCTTGGGTGGGGGAAAATGGGTGGGGTCGGAAAAGTTTGTCTGGGCTTCTCCTCCTTAACTAAAGGGGGAACAAAACTTTTGATGGTGTCATATGAAAGGGTGTGGCTTGTAGTTGAGCATGTGGGTTTCAAAGTTGGGGTCAGGCGTCTGGGGTGGGGGAAAATGGGTGGGGTCTAAAAAGCTTGTCCAGGCTTCTCCTCCTTAACTAAAGGGGCAACAAAACTTTTGATGGTGTCATATGAAAGGATGTGGCTTGTAGTTGTGCATGTGGGTTTCAAAGTTAGGGTCAAGCCCCTGGAGTGGGGGAAAATGGGCGGGGTCAGAAAAGTTTGTCCTGGCTTCTCCTCCGTAACTAAAAGGGGAACAAAACTTTTGATAGTATCATATGAAAGGATGTGGTTTGTATTTGTGCATGTGGGTTTCAACGTTAGGGTCAGTCCCCTGGGGTGGGGGAAAATGGGCAGGGTCGGAATAGCTTGTCCGGGCTTCTACTCCTTATCTAAAGGGGGAACAAAAGTTTTGATGGTGTCATATGAAAGGATGTGGCTTGTAGACCACATTAAAACATGATGCGTGTATATCATGCACCCGTTAGCGGTGCCCTGTATTTGAGCATTCATTTGCTGTAAATTATTATAGATTTAAGGGTTATGAATTTTAATTTGGCCTGTATAAACAATTGCTTATTGTTGATGAGTCAAATTTTACACTCAGTTTTCAGTACAAAATGTAGTCACAGCACAATAAATCAGGTAAAATATATATTTATCTGCAAATTTTTCAAGCTGTCAGATGAATAAGCAATTCAGATGCTTGTTTACATTTACATGCCATCATTCATAACCTTGACATTCTGTTCGCTATAAATAGTTTTAGTTTCATTTGTAATTAGTTTGTCTTATTTTATCAAACTCACTAAGTCTAAATAATTCCTCCTTTATACTATAACAGACCTTGAACACAAACTTTTACTCTGTCAAAGCTGATTTAATTTGTCCCTAGACAAAGACTTGAAAGATCTTTAAAATTATTAGGTATCACAAAACAACTGATATGTGTGATGTCTCTCCACATGTCAACATTTTGATGAAATTTTAGAGATGTCTGTATGAAATTGATTCATCATAATTATACACTTCAATGATTCTATCTTAATTTCACTCATAGGAGATTTTATACAACTTTGCAATTCATTATATCTTTTATATGCATTGGAGTCATTAGAAGCTTTTACTTTGATTTTCATAATTACAGTTTGAATTGTTACATGAGAATATCATCAACAAAGTTATTGTATGCATATTTAGTACATGTATATATATTTCTTCTTCCAAAGAAAATTTATAATTGTGAGATCAGAGAAGGGATCTGGTTAATTTAAAATGCGAGAATTATACAAATATAGCAAGCTTTTTCATATCTTATACACAGTTGAATAAGTAGATTCATCAGTTTATAAACAATGGTGTAAAACAAGACTTGTTGTATATGCATTAATGAATAAGAATTAAGATGAATGTTTGTGTGAACTCTTTAATACATGTATGAAAGTGATTTTGATATTAAATTATCTAGCATGAATATGACCCATCTCCTTTATATTTATTTGTAAATTCAGTATCTGCCTGGAATGTTTTTAGAGAATATAATGCAACATTAATGAGGCAGGACGGACGAGGGAAGGGAAGTATAGTATTCATTTACAACATTGTACTTTTCTTCTCTTTGTCTAAATGTACAAGGCTTTTCTCTTCTGTCTTTCCTTGCCTTATACATCCTCATTATACTGTTTCATTCTTATCTTGGCAAACCTGTGGTCATGATCTGCTACTTTATCACAATAAATGTTTTGAGCTGAAGCATTGTTTGTTTTCTTGCTGTGTGCTGTGGATGACTATGGAAATGGTGTAAAATTTCCCATATTCATATATGTATATTGTGCTGAGTACGTCTTCTGACGAGATCTATATGTAATACCAGATGTGAGAACGTGTCTGTTAGAAATGTTCCTCATACCAAGCCAGTTAGCATTAACCCTCAACAAAACCTGTACTTTAAAAGTCAGACATGCTTGATTTGGGATATTAAATGTTCTTTTTAACGATTGACAGTTTTCTTCATCGAGTGTCTCTATCGCATGGGTATAATTATATAACATACGAGTTGTTTCTCTTGATATGGTACATTTATATATATTTAATCAAGGTGATTTACTTTTTTACAAACGTACTGTAGTACAAAGAGCTGGGGGGGGGGGGGGGGGGGTTATTTTGAGATTTAAACACGCATTTCCAAATCATTAAGAAGAAATTCTGAAATGCTCTTATCTTCTACATAAATATATTAGACACTCGTTCGACATAAATCATGAATAATATAACATGGAAGAAGCCCTGTTCCAGTCAAACGCCGTACATGTATGTCTTGCTGAAGAATCTAGCATTTAAAATTAGCTCCTCCCTCACTCATGTTGCTGATCCAAATGAAAACAAAAGTTGTCGGAAAACAACATAGCCCTCCTTTGGCAACCAATTTAAATAGCCAAAGTGTTTTTGTAAGTAGGTCAATCTTCAAGGTCAGGACAACACGTAAAATATTTTGAAAGAAATACACACGAATTATCTAATCCCTGTCTCTACTGTTCATAAGTTATGACCAAGGTTAAAGTTTTTTAAAAGTAGGTCAAATTTCAAGGTGCAAGGTCACAAAGTCAAAAATTTTGGTACCCATTGAAAGGTCTTGGCACAAGGAATACAGGTGAAATATTAAAGCTATGTTTCTAAAAGTTATGATCCAGGTTATAGTTTTTGTCTACGGACGAAGACGACGTCGGGGGTATGATAATGACTCGGGACTTTCGTCCCTACGAGCTGTTAAAAGTGACCAATATACTATGGTATGTAATAAAGATGTACTGGTATTACTAACAACCGTATTGTATAATAAAATACTCCTTTTTCCGCATTTCCTTGATCTTATGTAAAATGTTATTATTTTCATGTCTCCTTTTCAGGAGTGTAACAAATTAAACAATAGTTTTTAAAATCCTCCGTAACGGAAGTCGATAGCATATAATAACGAAGCACTTTTCCACATTTTTGGTCGGAATTGCCTAGCAATTCCAGACCCTAGTCGTTACAATATGCTGTGGTGAACGCGTGGAACGCAGAAAATACCTCCTCGTTTATAAATAGTGCGTCGATATTTAGAAAAAGCGTGATTAGATTTACTTTTAGTAATTATAGTTCATATTGTACGAGTCAATACAAGATAAGTTTGATCAGATGAGAAAATAGATGTACCGATATTCCATCGATTTAGACGAGTTATATTCATGCGCTGGAGGACATGCAGTCTTTCCGAATACTCGACGGAAAGTCCCGAAAAATTACGATTGATATTATTGTGTAGCTGTTCCGTAATTTAAGAAGTACACTACTAGTCCGTATTAGTATTCGTTGTATTATAATTAATAAAAACTTGAGAATATCGCTTCTTTTTATAGCAGTGGAATTCAAAGTACTCTACAATCTTCTCGTCACAACGATAAACAAACGTCTTGTGTTGTTGTTGATGTGTAATGCTACTAAAAATAGCCAGTTATTTATAGATCTACATGTGTAGAGGTGGTTTTCCCCAAAATGTACGTGTACAGCGGGAGACTGTCCAGATTGCTAATTTCACACTACTGTCAAGATCAAAAGTGATAAGAGAGAATGAGATAACTATATAGTTCGAGACGGAGACGTATAGGGGTGTACAGCCTACAGGGCGGAGCCGTTGTTTATATAAAAACGAGCACCTGTGCGCAGACCGTGTTTTTGTCAATACTGATCATAAACATTACACGCTTGGTGTGTAATCTCTTGGTGGATCACGACTTTATTACCTTTGATGTACTTGACCATGCAATTCCGACCTTGAGGACTTTCAAGTCCTTTCATTTTTTTTTTGTAATTATGTTGTATCGATTTTACTTATGGAGGATTTTAAAAAAGAATATTGTTCAGCTGTGTTATAGTTCTGGCAAAATAGTAAAGAGACTGAATGTGCTAGAAGTTTTTTAATGCAGAAGTTTTTAAAACAATAAATAAAGGCTTTACAATAAAGATGAGGAATAGGATAAAGGAGAAATATATGATATAGATGCATTTACTAATGATGAAATAAACACAAATGCGATATGTAATTGAGATTTAAAACTTAAATCTTCACATATGATCTGGCGTGATTTTTAGAGATTTGCTTCTCTGTAGACATTTTAAGACCGTAATGCCTAATGGTGGTTTTTGTTTATAACAGAGACTCCTGCCTCTTATGTATTTACATACCATAACCCGAAAAATGTTTTCTCTGAAAATAAGAAAGGCGTGACTCACTTATTGCTTTAGTTGACATCGAAAGGAGAAAAGTCGAAAGATAACAAATAAAAATGTTAAATACAGAGTTAATATGGCTAGTATTTCATGTGGATACAATGTATAATGTAAAATACGAAAGCAACTGGTGTTACATGACTATGGCACTTACAACAATGTACCACAGTGGACATTCAAAGACCAATTAAATTTAGAGATGAGACCAGGTGCCCGGGAGGATTGAGCGTCTCCTGTTTGGTTAGCCACACCTTCCATGAACATACAGTATATATTATATTCTTATATCACATATTTGTGAAAAGACATTAATAATAAGAAACCTTAGTTTACAAACGAGAAATGCTTTCGTGAACCTAAGTACAGTCCACAATAACGGGTTATATAAGCAGAAACACAAGGGACAAACAACATTTTATTTAGATACTGATGGAATTCGGCACCACCTCTGGATCTAACCATGTGTACTTCGGGTTCCGGTGCTCATTACGGCGTTTGACTTCGGCGCTGATGGACTTCAGTTCTTCCCGGAATCTGTGGAATGTTAGATATTTAAATTTTAGAAATGTTAAATATGAAAGTGGTTGATTGTATGTGGTGTTCGCCAAAACTTTCCACGTAGTATATTCACCAAAACATTTTGTGATGTACATTCAACAAAACAGTTCACGACGTACTATAATCAAATACTTCACGATGTACATTCAACAAAACACTTCACGATGTACATTCAACAAAACACTCCACGATGATCATTCACTAAAACACCCCACGATGTACATTTACCAACGCATTCCTCGACGTACATGTACACTTACAAATACATTCCCTCAAGGATCAACATTCACAAAGTCAGTAAATAATTAGTATAAAAATATATGTACAAGGTACTTAAAACAAAGTAGAGACTTGTGTAAGACAGGTAATTTTTTTTTTAAATGCTTACTCTTCTACAATTTTCTGTGCGTTTGGATCAAAGACATATTGCACTTCAAAGTCACCCAAACTTTTGGTTCCTTTTTCACTGAGGATTTTTGTCACTGTCATGATATCTAGCGTGGTTTCCTTGTCCGGAAGCGAGTGGAGAATATCCTCCTCAGTGAGTGGACGCTGTCAAGGGAAAATTATATATAATTCTTAAAATGTTTTTGTTTGTTTTAAGGATAATACTACCTTCCTTTATTATACTTGTAAATGATATTGTATATCTAATAAACGAGCTAACAGAACTTTCATCCACATACTGCACTTCGTCAGTTTGTGAATTGGCTAGCTAGAATGCAATTCGTACCTTATCCTTTGGAGGGACACCATTCAATGTAGCAGGATAATTTAGTGGGAATGCGTACTCGTCGTACTGTGGAAAATTTGTTGCCGCATGAGCGACGCTGCACGTGTATATGATGGAAGTGAACACAAGCACTAAGTGGTCTGCTGTCTCAAACTTGCCATTATTCGGTACACCCTAGTATTATGAGAGAAGGTTGAAATAATTTCATTAATTTATGTTATATTTAAATGTTTCGAGGAAACCACATTTTAACAAATGTAGTGTAATATCATAATCCAAACTTTTAGTTTACCCATTGAAAAGCATTGATGCTTACTAGAATTCCAAGTCCGTTGTCTTCTCTGGAACGTACCAGTTCTTTTCCGAAGTTCTGTAACTCCATGTCTCCAGTGATGATGTCAGTTGTATCTGTAGGCAAATCAAAGTAATGATCGTATAAATAACGTATAGTGTAAAATAGGAAAGTAACACAGTGTGTAATGTATAACACCGTACCACTATAGTCATAACTATAGTGAGAAATTAACATAGGTGCCCGTAAAATTTACGGTTTGTTTCTCTCGAGCAAGGGAAGGGGGGGGGGGGGGGGTTACTACACTAATACAAATTGCTCGGGGTTTTACTATTATTATTATTAATGATTGCATAACTTAAAACCGCATTGTTTACATTTATGCCTGAAACCTATGTCAGATTCTTAATATTTACAGAATCGGATGCTATCATATTTTAAAATTATATAGTGGAAATACATGGAATAACACATGGAATAATTATCACACGATTTGTTAGGATCTATATTTCACCGTCCTTTTGTCGAATATTGTTCTCTTCAGTGTGAAGCGGATAAACAGTGTAGACTAAGGCATTTAAAAATTGAATTGGCCCTATAGAGATGTACATTTCATTGCTTTCAGATACTAGTTAAAAATAAGTCACTGACAGTTGCAGTGCACATCTATAAATATTAAATCTATTTATTAAATCTATTTACACTAAACGTAAAGATCAAGCGGGTACTACATGTTAGTCAGAGTTTAACACTGCATGTTTATCTGTCTATCGAATACTTTTTTTGAATAGGGTACCATTCTATATTCTGGACCTACTTTGCTGAACACTGGGCTCATCCCTTGGCACATTCAGCAATAAAACAACTACATCTGTTGGGCAAATTGCATTCTTTAATCATACCAAACAAAAATTCTTCCATTGGTTTTTAATAGTAGAAATATTTATAAAAGCAATAAAGGAAAATAGATGTCTGCTTTCAGTCTAAAATGAATATGAATATTGTATTTGAAATTCAACACTTAAAATGTTTATATTAGAGTAGTAGCAGCAGCAGCAGCATTAGTAGTAGTAGTAGTAGTAGTAGTAGTAGAAGTGGGAAATACATGTAGCAAAGGCAGAAGTAGTAATAACCAAACCAGGAATTAGTATATACATGTACATTAATTAAAATACATAAAGATATTAAGATAATATGCAACTTAATCATAGTTAATAAAATATGTTGTCACAGGAATAGTAATAACTTTATGTACATGTCCGTGATCACTGTACAGATAATAAGTACATATTTACCGTAGTAAAGTTTGACGTATTTCGTGACGTAATTCTTGATGGCGTTGTACAGGAGAATAGCGTCATCACGGAAGTAATAGCCAGGTAAAACTTTCCCGCTTGTGCAATAAACCTGAAAAATGTTCAGATACTATCCGTGACATAGGAGCATTATATATGGGAATATTATGAAAGAAGAAATTCAACTTTCTGGTGGTGCAATCAATCTGAAATACGATTGGAATACTATGAAGTTTTTTATTGTAAAAATGGCATAGACAAATACAGAGGGTTCAAAAGACACACTTCCTTTTGAAAAATTGACGAAAACCAAGTAATGCATCTATGCCAATATTATCAATGAAATACGTATGCATTATATCATTTAGTATGATTTAGACACTAACCCCTCTCTGCTTGAGATCTTCTGGCAATGTCCCATGTACGTCCATCCTCCAAAACGACATCCTGAAAACAAGATGAAAGTCATAGATGTAAAAATATTTAAAATAATGATACAATTCATTAACAGGTTTACAGTGAGTTAATATAGTATTGATTACAAATACACAATGAGTTTATGAACAATGCCATAATCAGCAATAACTACATACCGGTAAGAGAGTGTTCATTAACTGAGCTTTCAAAATGTACGTATAGTGATTGGCTAACAATCAGTACTCACCCTCTGGCGGTAAGGTTAAACATGCCCTTTGTGCCAATATTCATCGTCTTATCCACCCATCCACCTGGCGCCACAAGAGTTTGTAAAGCCCTCCTGATTTAAATTTTTTGGGTCATAAACAGAAGATAAAACAAGTGCATTTCAGATCTCACATATCTGTCTGTCTGCTGTCTGTCTGTCTGCCTGTCTGCTGTCTGTCTGTCTGTCTTTGTAACAGCACGTTAACATTTAGCTTTGAATATCATTTTATTATTTCATTTAGTTTAATGCTTTATATACTGTGCACACATCCTTTCTGTTTTTGTGTTTGTCTTTGTATCTTGATGAAAGTGCCTTGAAAATCTGATTACTTTATATTTTAGTAGTGTCTTTGTCAATTCTTGTGCTTTTATATTCGACCTTTGTATTTAAAGTGATGGAACTATTCCATGTTTATTACATCATCAAAGAAAGGAAAACGACATATGATACCAGAAACTGGCCACGGACATGCAGAGCAATTTATTGCAGAATGATAAATAGCTAAAAAAAAGTCCTATTCACTTACTTGTTGATGGCAATAAGATAGAGGAAATGTGGTGCCAGAAGCTTGAATAGGGGATGAGACTGAGAGAGATTGCGATGCGTACAAATAACTATGCCTTCCATTATCAAATGTGTGAATCCTATAAAAACGATATTGTTTTTATGTTAATAATGATACTCATAGACGTTAATTTCGACATTTCAATAACGTAGGTCTCTCTAGGATTAATATTAGTATTACAAATGGACAAACAAAAATGCGCGTTGTGCTTCTATCGGAAGCGAAATTGTGACAAGTCGATTATCTCATAGTAAAGTAAATACGTATTTGTGATTCGAACAAGCTCTTTGATAGAATGCAATACAACTTTACTGTATAATAGTGTATACCTAAATGAGTGAGTGATTGGTGATAAGAAGCATCTGCTAAGTTGTACCACATTTTCGCCATCAGCCATGTGTAAGGAGGGTCAGTGGGTAGAAAAACCTAGACAACATATATTTTTGTTTTATCAATCAATAAATGCAAAGATAAATGTTACTGTACATAATGAAATGTTACCAACGACAAAATTCAAACACAGGATTTTGTGCTCAAATGAATTATATCGAGTTGTATATAAGTTTCAATGTAAATAAATCAGTTACATTGATATTAACTCGATGAATATATTTCATGGCACTTTGCAAACTTTGAAAATGATTCCCATATGCATTAATTGAATTAAACTTTATTTATTTTACAACGATCAAGAAACAAGTTGACAACTTATATAAATCTCGCTCGATGGCACAGATCTTGGCGTAAGGGTGTCGTTTGTGTGGGAGGAAACCGTAGTACCCGGAGAAAACCCACGAAGCCAGTTTGGTGACAGCCCCACCATCTCACGTAACACACCGGGAATCGAACCCAGGTCACATTGGTGAGAAGCGAACGCACTACCAACTGCGTTACCTGGCCCCCATATGCATTGGATTGTAACGTTTACGTTCGTATGTGGTAGAGAAATGAACTTTACCGGATTATCGGCTGCTTTTTGTTGAAAAAGCTGAATGGCAATTGGAAGCAGTTTGCTTTTCCCGTCACTGAAAAAAAGTGCAATAGGAGCTGGACACTGAAAATGAAAATAAAAGTAGGTAGTGCGACAAAAGCTCCGTCTATATAAAGATTCCATTTTGCTACGAAGTGAACAAAAGCAATGTCAAATATAAGGCGAAGGGATAGAACAAGATAGAACGAGAGGTGGAACCAGAAAACTAACAGAAATAGATATTGACTGTTAAATGCTCACTATGACACACAAGACAGAACCAGAGGTAGAACAAGGAACCAAGCAGAGACGGATATAGCTATTTGAATTATCACTGTGACACTGTGACGTTATACATTTATAAACTCGTACAAAATAGATCTTAAATATCATCTAAAACAAGTTAATCATGAGTTGAATGAAATGTAATATGCTTTGGTTTATGCACCAAATGTGCATTTCGACAACTTATTCAGAGATGCTTGAAGCGGAGACTGTGAATACCACAGTGTAAATATTTGAAGAGCGAACTAATTACTAACCTCCCCCCCTATCTAGCGACAGAGCTATACTAATTACTAACCTAACCCCCTAACTAGCGACAGAGCTGTACTAATTACTAACCTTAGACCCCTATCTAGCGACAGAGCTATATTAATAACTAACCTAACCCCCCGCCCCCATCTAGTGACAGAGTTATACTAATTACTAACATAACCCCCCTAATCTAGCGACAGAGCTATACTAATCACTGACCTAACCCCCCCCCCCCCTATCTAGCGACAGAGCTAGACTAATTACTAACCTACCCCCCCTCTAAATAGCGACATAGCTATACTAATTACTAACCTAAGACCCTCTATCTAGCGACAGAACTATACTAATTACTAACCTAACACCCCCCCACCCCCACCTTATCTAGCGATATAGTTTTACTAATTATTAATCTAAAACCCCCTATCTAGCTACAGAGCTATACTAATTACTAACCTAAACCCCCGCCCCTATCTAGCGACAGAAATATACTAATTACTAACCTAAACCCCCTATCTAGCGACAGAGCTATACTAATTACTAACCTAAAACCCCCCGATCAAGCGACAGAGCTAACCTAAACCCCTATCTAGCGACAGAGCTATACTAATTACTAACATAAACCCCCCCCTACCTAGCGACAGAGCTATACTAATTACTAACCTAAAACCCCCTATTTAATGGCAGAGCTATACTAATTACTAACATACCCCCCCTTACCTAGCGACAGAGCTATACAAATTTCTAACCTAAAATCCCCCTATCTAGCGACAGAGCTATACTAACTACTAACATAAACCCCCCTACCCAGCGACAGAGCTATACTAATTTCTAACTTGCCCCCCTATTTAGCGACTGAGCTATACTAAATACTAACCTAACAACCACCCCCCCCCTCCCCCCACTTAGCGACAGACCTATACTAATTTCTAACCTATAACCCCCAATCTAGCAACAGAACTATACTAATTAGTAACCTAAACACCCCCCCCCCCCTATCTGGCGACAGAGCTATACTTGAGAGAGAGAGAGATTCTCTCTAATTATAGAATAGTTTACAATCATTTATCACAGTAAATTTGAAGCCTATATTTCGGGTCAGTACAGAAGCACCGAAATGTATAAGATAGCGTTACTTACGAAAACGAAAATGACGTCATATTGACGTTATTCATGTTCAGTTATTATCTTATTACATTATCTACTGGTAAAGAGTACATTAAATTACGTATTACGTAATATTACTAGTTATATAAATCAGATATAGGAAACATTCATTATGCAAGTATGAACATAAAATGTAAGAAAAGTGCGGGGATATGTAAGATTGGCATGACACAACCTCGCTTCCCCCAACGGTAAATGTCAATGTATTTGCTTTTACGTTTCCTTTCTCTTCATAACGAACTAAGTTAGACATATTTCCATTTCATTTATTGTGTTTGTATCAGCAAAGCTAATTCAAATAAATATGTGTTATTAATGTAACGACATTAGAATTAATTTATAAATGCATAAATATTATATTTTTATGTTTCATGTCCAACAATGTATGTTATATATGGTAATTGGTAAGCGAAAGAGTTTTACTAAGTTGGAAAACTTGTACCCAATACCTTTGTCTTCTTGAGATAAGAAAATATGAATAATCTAAACAACGTATAGCAAGGATACAAAACGGGGAAATATGTCTTAAAATGTCGTTTACACTTTCAGACACAACCTTAAATGAATTTGATTGCACACTTTTATTTCAAACAAGAAAATTATAAATCATAGAAATCTATAAACCGAATGCCGAAAAAAAAAAAAAAATCCAATGACATTTGTGTGCTCTTTGAGCATATAAATATGTATCTAAATAGACAAGAGGTGTTTTAAGGGTAAACGTTAGGAGTGAGGGTATTGATGTGGTATACTTACGATACGATCTTCTGTTGTACGTGGTAATCCATCTAAAATTTTCAAATCTACCATGAAAAGTCTTTTAGCATCGATGGCTTGCTGGATGGAACTTCCCTCTAGGAAAGGACGAAGCATCTCCTCGGTGACATCCAAACTGATGTGAAGTAGGCATAAAATCTAATTCAACTGTTTTTTTTTTTAACCAAAAAAAAAAAAAAAAAAAACTCCACGAAAAAGAAACCCCCCTTTAATAAATTAATAAATAAACAAAGATCCGAGCATTCCGAGGGTATTGCTAAAGCGATACATTCCCCATACTGGTCCTAGCTAATTCATCATTATGCGAAAGGAGGGTAGCTCTTACATTCAGATGTTATGACATGTGAATAATCATGTTTTCAGCATAGTTTTCTCAAGTTCAGATGTTGTGACATTGTCCTTTGATCTCAAAATCAATAGGCATCTTTATGGCTTCATGATTAAGAATAGTACGTCAATTTGACGGATAAATGTTAATCACCCACTTTATCATCTTAAAATCTCACACAGGTTTTGCGTAAAACAATTACTGTTTACCACGTTTACAAATATATAGCCTCTAATCTATTTTAAAAGCTTTTGGAATAAAATTTATGATGTAGATTCATTTTATTATCTTTATACGGTGTGAGTGGAGAAGCAAGGGCAATAAACGGTTTAACCATACCAATTGACCGCTTTGTTTTCTCATTCCTGTTGCTGTATTGTCAAATGCTTTTGTATCATACCGTAGGTAGATGTTCGTTTTTCTCTTAAGGCTACATGATCCAAATGTTTGTCTCAGAAATTAAAGTGTAAATTTAGGGTTGAAAGTGGGGGGGGGGGGGGGGATTGGTGCTATGTCTATTTCTATTGAACATCGCAAAAGTTGTGAAATGTCAGGAAAAAACATCTGTAGTATTCAGGCATCGAAAATGGGAATAAAACGACGATGTTTTGTAAATAGTTGCGGTGTCATTATTAAATATACAAGCTAGTCGAAGTGCATGGAATCATGGTACAAAACTATACACAAGTAAACTAACTATTCATAGGTGCACGCATGCGTACAATATGCAAACAGAAAAATGAAAGTTAGGATGTCGGCGCCGAAAGAGCATCTTTCCGGTCCAAGACAACATATAGGTGTTGTCTTGGTTTATATTCATAATCATAATAAAAATTTATCAAGTATAAGCACCGGGATGAGTAGTTGTAGCATTTAAGATAATAAACCTTTTATAGTCTCTACATACTACACATAACGGTAAAAATTATTCTTTGTCTCTACACAACCGTGTACTTACTTCTCCTCCCATCAATGATTTCAATGAAATCAAGTATTTCATTTCAACTTAACCCATTATCAAACGTCCAAATAGATTGTCATGCAGAATGGTTTAAATCTATGTATCGATCAAAATTCCATAAAATCCAACTCCCAGTTTTTAATTCATTGTTGAACAGAACAGAAACAGAAAGTATGACCTAAGTATTTTCTCAGTTTATAGCGCCGGATCATGGCCTTAAATCTCTAAATATATGGGTCGCTATTTTTACTATTTATCATCAAAATGTAGCTACTAGATTATAAATGATATTATCTTACACTATAGTGATATCATTTTGAATTGCAACCAATGTGATAATACTCTGGAAATCAGGAGATATCACTTAGGCTTAATTTGATATCTCTTTTAGTCCAAGGTGATATATCGCATTGCTTTCAAAGTCATATAAATTTGATAACTACTAAAGTAATGTAATGAAACTAAGATTCCTTCATTTTGTCAGCAAACATAAAATAATGAGTATATAGTCTCTTTTTCTTGTTTGTTAAACTTCATGAACTTCAAACAATGCATACACCTTTAGGCATTTCGTTACAAGTTCAGAACGCCCCTTATTATTCGGTTCTATTCAGTTTGTATGAAATGCGTATGAATCAAATGCAAATAGCAATTGATGCCACCTCGTTATCTAAACGGACAAAGCAGATGACATCGTGTCCCGTGTCGGAAACCATGCTCACTTCTGTTTCGCCATTTTAGACGTTGCAGGATTATGATTTTGTAAATGGGTTTTGTCGAACTTTTATACTATTCAGGCGTACATCCTTTTTAATACAGAATATAGAAATACACAATTAAAATATTTTTATGATTTATATGTATTTAATTATCTATCTGATTGCCTCAGGGGTCCTTGTCATATAAATGCGCCAGATAATTCTAGATTTCTTTTTGTCCTGTTTGCACATATATAGTTCTTCATGTTATGTAATTGGATATCATCCTTTTTGTCTCTAGCCCATTAAGCTTTGACTGACTTAGATCATACATGTACAGGTATCTTATTATTTTTATATTAAATGTAGTTAAATAAACTAAATCCTTATCTGAAGATGAACATTGATCTATACCTTTCAAACGGAACTTACTTCTCTGGAATTTCTGTACAAAGTTTTATTAGAGAATGGTTTATGCTGTTGATCCTCTGCCAACCAAAATACATGTCATCATTCCAGCGGTTGCTGCCCTTCAATGCATAATAATCAACAGATTTTTTAAGAAGAGAGGTCATAAAATCTTTTTCATACACGAAACGCTTATAGAATAATATGTTGCTGTTAAAATACGTAATGCGACATCAACATAAATAAACCGTGCTCTGCCTGTCTGTAAGCGAATTCAGATCCTTGATCAATAGGAGTTCCGACTAACAGTCAGAGAGGACGAGGATCGGGACCTTGTCTCCTCCGAAAAAAATTTGACAAGGCCCGTCATAGAGTCCCCACCGCCCTGTTAGTAAGTGTGCAACGCTCAAATAAAAGTCTGTATTGGGTTGTAGACGGACCCAAATCAAGAACTATGGTCTTAGCCATTCTCTCGGTGTCGTACTGTCGATGTCAAAGGTGTTTAATAAGTTAAGAACCAGCCGATATGATATTATCGTAACTTTTGACCCTCCTTAGTTAGTACACTAGATCACCGTAGAAATCGGGACATGAATTTCCGCTGGATACGTATTACTGAAAAGTCACATTTCCGAATTTAGATAAAATATCTGAATAAGGTCTGTAAAATTTACCAAAAGTTTTCGAAGTTCATGATATATATAACCCTGAGTAAGAAGTAATCAGATTTTTTTTGCGTGAAAATCTAAAACGTTAGTGCAGGCTGTAACAAACTGAACCGTTTGACCAATATAAATACTATATGATGGGAGTCTGGGGGCATTACAATCGAGATAATGTAAGTTTACAATAGGAAATCCAAAGTCGTCACGTTTATCATGTGTGTTTGTATGAATATTGTTGTTATATTTTTAATGTTTAATTTCTAGAAAGGTGCTTCCTGATCAGAAGTATTGGTTTTTTTTATTGAAGTTCAGGAGGATAAATGTCAATAATACTGGTACTGAAACAGTTCCCAGACAGTAACAGTTACCGGACGTTTTGCTGGTTTGAGCACAATAGGCAAGAATTCATCCATATTTCTATACAAAATAAATGATATTTAAAAGAGAATAGATATTATGGTAAAAATTTGTATTTATGCTTTCTATATCTATTTTATTTATCACATTCTGAACTACTCTCTATATCCATACGCGGCGAAAGGTGCTCTTGATCAACGAACCTAAAATCAGTTTTTAAGGTCAAATAATGCAATATTTTCATTATAAGCATTTTTATAAAAGATTGACCTTTCACTTTATCAAATATCATGTATTTGTATCCAATAACAATATCAGTAGACTAGATCGTCCGGGAACTATTACAGTGAAGTCGGGAAAAATGGCCGAAAAGGAGAGTCGTAAAAATGCATAAAATATTGGGTTAATGTATGGGTTTTGTCAAAAGTTTGGCATTGTTCTATACCAAACCTCATGTAATT
This sequence comes from Pteria penguin, assembly GCA_035048485.1. Taxonomy (NCBI): domain Eukaryota; kingdom Metazoa; phylum Mollusca; class Bivalvia; order Pterioida; family Pteriidae; genus Pteria; species Pteria penguin. Next base: position 19,380,898 of record CM068585.1, on the reverse strand, counting down.
TGGTCCACTGTAGTAAAAACTGTTTGCCGAAAACTTCAAAAATCGTCCGGGACCTGTTACAGTACCAGTATTGTTTTCAAACTCAGTCAATGACTAAAATATCACCATGATATCTAGAGGTGTCATTGAACCTATCAATAGAGGTTTGGATAGAACGCATAAAGTCACTCTCATAGAAATAAATCTGTTAAAGGGGAGCGTAGTTAGTGCCCATAGGAATGCCAATGATCTGTTGATAAGTCTCGCCATTAAATTGTACATAAATATTATCCATCAAAAATGTGATGGCATTACACAACTCAGCACAAGTCCAGTATATATAATCATTAAATTGTTTGTTTTAGGAACATCCAGATGTAACTGAAGTACAGAGGTATGATTTAGACTCTCTGTTGAAACACCAGCGTATGAGAGACAACAATATGGCTCTGATTAAGTCATGAGGTAGAGAGGTATATAGGGTCGAAACATCAAAAGTAGAAACGTTATTTGCCTCAAAATTTCTCAAAAGGAAATTTTCAATGACTTCGTTAGAAGTTTTATAGACCAAAAGTAATTGACGTTAATGTTGCTAAAACATCATGACAATAAATATAGAATAATATACCATTTAATTTTGTGCACCATATGCGCATTTCGACAAGTTATGTCTCTTCAGTGATGCTCGTGGCCGAATGATATTTGGTCTTTAACTGCAGAAAGAAAGTATAAAAAGAAATAAAGAAAATATACAATGAAAAGAACATGTATTTGTTCATGCGTTTCCTTTACGGTGATTGCATGGTTATAGAATATCCAGGGAAGTTTGCATAATCATGTTTAGGAAAAGATAGTAAATTTGAATTAAGTTTGTTATATAGCACAGTCCCAAACTTGTTTTCTATCAGTAAACACTTCTAAAAACGCCCCAAAAATATTTATCTTTAAAACTAGTCAAAATAACTATGTCCAAATAAGTGCTCTACTGTACCACAATATTAAGAGCCGCTTATAAAAGCTTCATGCTCTACTAATCCTACATTTATCGCAATATTAATACAGAACATTTATTTAATATCGTTTTGAGTTTTAAAAAAGTGCAATTAGAAGGGTTAATACTGAATTTTGCGCCGGTGTACTGTGGTGGAGAGGACTTGGGATAATCTTGGCATGACACGAAAAAGTGTAATTATATAGATAAATTTCATTTTACATGCGGAAGTTTTTACTTTTGTTTAAACTTTCGCGTAGAAAAGATTCAATGATAGCTTACATGAAATCTGACAGTACTCTCGGCTATTTATTATTATGTTGAAAAGTTGGTTGGTTGGTTGATTGGTGTTTTACGTCGCTTTCAACAATATTTCAGTTATATCGCGGAATGGAAGCAGGAGGTTACCAACCTCTTAAACATAGTGGGGCAACCCGGGAATCGAACCCGGATCGTTGGCGCCGCAAGCCAAGCGCTTAACCACTACACCACGCCTGCCCCTATGTTGAAAAGTAATTATTGTACTGTACTCTGGTGACGTAGACAGATGCAGTGTCAATATGTTAAAGGGACATAGTCCGAGACTGGAAAATTTTAGCATGAAAAGAATAAATCACGACAATATCTTATTTTTCCTGTATTGTATAAATTATAAACTTTGTGTTAATTGCAAAATTTAAAACTAAAATCCCTCAATGTTTTCGTAGAATAACGGTATTTGAGTCGAATTAAATTCGGCTGGTATCAATTCCCCAACTAAGGCGATGCTCCGCCCATAATCATGCGCGTGCGCGGATGTTCACTGTAGAAAACAACAAAAATGGTTCACATGGAGGAATGTTAGAATCGGGCAAAGCTCGAGTTTCATTGTCACGTGATTTCCTCTGACCGATCTCATCAATATTCAAGGAGTATTCCCGGTTATGTTGCAAATTTAAAACGGGCATATCTCGTCTATGACATCGACTTTGGTAACGATATGTTTTACACATCTTAGATAATATACTAGCAATCGATTGCCGTTTAAGAAATCCGTTTACATTTTGTAAATACTTTTCCCGACTTCACTCGAACCATGCTCCTTTAAAACAATCAAAGGCTGAGACAAGGCGTGAAACGCCTGGCGTTATCAATATACATGTATTAAATATCAATATATTATGTTTTCTAAATCTTTTGCTAATCCACAGTGCAGATTTTCTGATTATTAGTATAAAACATTGGGTAAATCCTTTCCCGTACTTATTGTCCGGAAAAGTGCTGGATAAACTATGTACAGATAAACGGAGCACCACTGTACACAGATCCAAATTTAGTAGATAAAATACGTCTGATATGTCAATGCGTAATATAATGCATTAGCAAGAAAATTAATTATTTCGTCCTATTTAATATAAAAAGAAATGTTTTTGAGTAAACAACGAAGCATGCGTGGTTAACCATAAAAGGACAGTATAGTGTATAGTGTCATATTCAGACAAATGCGAACCCCAATTAAATCGAGGTGAGACCAGGTGCCCGGGAGGAGTTAGCAACTCCTGTTTGCATAAAATACCCGAAGCAAAGTCCTGCAACAACCTTTCAAGTCGAGGAAGTAAATACATAAATTTGCACATATGAACAAATGAAGGAGACAAGAAGACTAAGTCAAATTATCCTATTCACTGTACGGAATGCTGTTGAACTGAAATTTCGGCGTCGGAAATAAACGTGAACAAATGTCTGTATATACACGTATTATTTCAAATCAAGTATAGCTTAAATGTAAAGATGGTTAGTTTGTATGATGAAATCCCAAAATATCGGTAAACATACTTTAAAGGGGATCTCAAATTGCGGCAGATCCCTGCATCGACCATAGAACTTCATCAGTGACAATTTCAAAGGTATCTCAATATATCCCTGTGCGAGTAATTTCGTGGCAAAAACCATTTCTCTGTAGACGAAATCTTCGTATTTAGGCATGTCATGTCATAGCGTATAAGTTGTGAAATGAAGACGCCATATGCGGGAGAGGAAGATATGTTGCTACTCAGGAAAGGGAAGTTGGTAATAATGAAATTGAAATCGTCATGTCTGACACAAATAGAGGTTACTAAAGAACCATCGTCACTAATTGATGGGAGAATATCGAGGTATGAAGCAGAAGATGCTCTTTCAGTTATAAATTTTATCTCGAGCTCCTTTGGATACATAATGTTGAGGTGATCTTTTTAAAAACAGGATTGTTAATCACCAACACGTCATCGATGCATCGGTATGTAAAATTGAACCGAGATACTCATTGTTTATTGCCTTTAGAGAACAGAGACTGTATGAATTCTTCTTCGCATGAGTACAAACACTGCATATTAGCTGAAGTGGCGCGAAATTTATATTCATCTGTTGGAACAATTTCCCACCAAACATCACAAAGATATTATCTATAATAAATTCTAAAAGTTGGATGATGTCTTTTTCTGTATACTTGCTGCTGGAATCAGATTGTTCCTTTACAACATATGTATCGTTATGGGCCACAACGAGATACCTGCGGATTCATTTCGAATTCATTTTGAATAATTCATGTTATTCTCAAATTGTATAATTTCCTATCTATCCTATCGTCAACTTTGTTAAACGCAGTATGGGTCTGTTTGTCTCTGCAGTTTTAACTGTTTGTAACACTGGATTTTCATTTATCACATATCATCTATTTTTAACATAGCTATCCTTTATCATACAACTTTTAAGCCTAATATCGTGCATCACTTTCGAAAGAAGTATACAAGGGAAAATGTTGTTCAATTCATTATATTTTCTTGATTTCAGTATAAATGCTTAAATTTGTCTGTTGAAGAAAGGCACAGATTGTATTACATTCAACCAAACATGCAGGTATTTTACAACATAAGAAGACAAAATATGAGTATATCATAGAAAAAAGATTTAAAATGTATTTCTAAGAAATATATGGATATTACACTTTCGATAAATCGTTAATGTTTTTATTATTTACCACTCCCCACTCCTGTTTTCGATAAACAGAGCAACGTATTATATACACCTTTAATGAAATGCCAAAATAAATGAAAAAGAAACATCACTTCCTTGGAATACATCTACTTAAATCTACATTTCGATATAAAGGGAATTTTGAATATGCTATTTGGTAATTTATTACAATGAAACATACCATTGGCTCTCCAAAGCTCTTTGAGTAGACCCTCTTAAGGTGCGGTAGCCCTTCCCAATGTCGACCCGAGAACAGCAGTTGTAAATTCTTATCTATTATCATCTTGTACTTTCTTTTGGCAATATCCCACTGTAACATTTTTCCATATCGATATTTTGAATTAAAATTGTTGATAGCGCCTGTTTATTTGAATAAAATGAAGATTTGTAAAGGAAGGTAATGCAGTTTCTATTGAATTTTTAATAAACTGTCAATAGCTTTAAAGCACATAGCTTACATTAAATGTTAAGATTACCTTCATACTCTATTTATAGAATTATTGTACCTTACATCGGATTTTTGTTAACTACATCTAAAGAAAACGTGAGGGAAGAATACAATATCCGACACAAATATAACTTTTACATGTAAGTTCCCAATATTAAAATATAACATAGTACAACCTGATATTAAAGATAAATTCTATAACCTTGTAGAATATGCGGATTTTATATATTGATTCCTTTATACCATGTACAGTGCTGAAATTTTAATAGGATATACTGCACAATGTAACATTAGACTTACTCTGTAGCTAAATGAAAACTTCTCATCTTCCGGAACGTTCTTCACCTACAAAATAATGAAAAAATATTAATGTTAGGGAGGCCCAAACTCTTTCCCTAAAAACACATTTTTAGATACCTATGAATAATTTATTTGTATCACAATATACCAAAGAATACATAAGTTACAATGTAAACTTTATAGTTAACAAACTCATAAAATTTCACCGGTTAATCTCAAGTACTTTACAAGATATGAGGATTTAAAAATGGACAATATCGCATTTTCACACCATTTTCCAGTAAATGAAAATGCACGACCTCGCAATTTCATGAGTGTATAACTTAATCAGTTATGCACTAAATTTGTGATTTATTTATATTAATCTACTCTATGTACTACATGTATTACGAAAAAAGATAAAAACATTGGTTGTAAGTCTTATTATCTCAAATATATACTCTTAAACTTGACGAGGAATGTTTTTTTTTTACTTTGATGAAAATGACCATATGTCCAAGGTCATTTTTCTAAAAACATATACAAGGATTCATATTAATGTAAAAACTTATTAAAAATGATTACTTATAAGGATATTGAAGGAATTTTGATTGTATGACGAAAAATACGCTCTGTATAAGCAAAAAAAAAAAACTTTTTACCTAAATCAGGGGTGGATAACTCTTTAAAAAATATGAAAAATATGACATATCTTTCAATTTATCTTAGTATAGCTTAATTTTCTATATTAATCTACTATATGTATTATATTTATTAACCAAAAAAAAAAAACCAAAAATTTTGATAACAAATGTTATAAACTCTTCATAAATACAAAATGTCCTCAAGTTTGGTTGATTTCAATTCCTGTTCTTTATCTCTCCTTCATGATAATCCTTCACAATGTCTTATAAACAGGAAACCTGATATTCATTATTATGGATACCCAGTTTATTAGGATCGCTAAATAACATCTTGAAAGCTGTTAAAAGGTAGGAAATGAAGGTTGATATTTGCTGGGTCAAACAGCCGGTTGAGGTGATATTACGTAACAATTTAGCCGCACAGGTGACAAGTGATCGCCCTAGACGACGTAACCCCGATATACCCTCGTTATTTTGAAAATGTTGCAACTTGATTAGGAAGTCAACTATTAAAGATATTATAGAATTCGTTATGGGATTGACCATCGGAGTGCACATGACGCTGGTGTTTTCATGCGAGCTGTACTGAAAACACAGGTTTTCGAGTCCCAATTACAGGTATATCGGGGAGAATATTAATATTATAATTATTTTCTACAAAGCCTTCAATACATAGTTTTTTAAAATAAAAATTATGTATTAAAAGCCTTTATTTATTTCATGAATCTTAGGTCACGCGATTGGCGTTTCGTGGTAAATGTACCTTAACATAACTTGTTCTTTCATTGTAATATATACACTGGCGATTTATAGGGTTCGCCCCCCCTCTCTTACTTCGGTTTTGCCACAAGTATGAGTAAAATTTCAGATTTCGCACCTAAATCGGCAGAGTATTTTGGCTTATATTGGACTTTCACATGTCCTCCCCCCTTCCCCAATTTCGGAAATTCTTGATTCGCCACTGATAAAAATACCAAAATCCAAAATTAATTAAAGAGGATTAAAACCAAATCATTTCAATGAGAATAGGCTCTAAGTTTTGTCTTTTTGGCTAAAAAAAGAAATGTATTCCTCAAATATGAATAGCTTATCCCCCCCCCCTTTCCTCCTCCTCACCTTCCTTTTACAAAGTTATCTAGACTTATCTGCAATTAAAATGTTAATCTGAAGCTGGAAACATGGGGATCAGTGTAAACTAAGTGATGAAATGATGTCTTATTTTATCGCACAATATATAAGTCTTGGTATTTTTTACATAGAAATGTGTATTTCTGTACATAATTATATACGTCACAGTGGAAGTCGCCGAGTCAGAGGAAACTCGTGTAAAATCTACAGTGTTATTAAAAGAGCTACAAAATTACAATAAACTATATGAAATTGTCAAATGTTTAATTAATGTAAATACCAATAATTATCAAATCGAAGGTAAAAATCGTTCATGGTTAGTATTACCCACGCGCCCACGCTGTGCTTGAAATTTATGTATCATGAATGATGAAATGAAACTTGTAAGAAATAAAACTTTGTAAATAATAACAACGGGGTAATTTTTTTTTACAAATAGGATAATCATAATTCCTTCTATAGACATTGTTTTGGTTATGTGCTCTCTTATTTGAGAACTTTATAATGCACGATTGTTTACTACATGTATGTATATCGATGTAATCTGATGACTCGTGAAAACAATATGGCGGACAGTGTTTTGGCAAAGAGATTAACGCTATCTTTTTATTTTTGGATGTTTGTAGTCATTTCTAGGTATATTTTTTTATATAAAAAAGGTATCAAATGAATCGGGGGAAACATACTTATCGCATATTATGGGCCGGTAGATATACCATAAAAACTGAAAACTATATATTTAAAAAACTTGTGTGTGCCCGCGTCGCCCATCGTTTTCGCTTCGGCGATCAGTTGTTAACAGGTAATGGACATATTTACCTGAAAAATCTCACTTCACTGGATTTGATACAACCGTGACCCCGAACAGCGCCACTGAACATATCGCTTTTATGCTCATTGATTCTAAGCGCGCCGTCAATTACAAGGCAAAATAAACATCTCGCTGTACCGCCGCGGTATCGTTAGATATTTTGATGATTTTAGCTTTTTTCAAATTGCCGTAATTTCTTTATTTCTACTCCAAATGAGATGAAATTTAAGAAACAAGAAGGAAATAAAATGAATAGTCTAATGATATGATTTTAATTTACATGTTAAAAATATTTCTCGATAAATTATTGATGTAAAAAGGGCAAACAACGCATTTAGATGAATTTGAACTTAGTCATTTGCGATGGGCTTCACTATTAATGTAAATATGAATATTTATACACATACCCCCACCCCCCCCCCACCCTTTCCACACACACGCACACTAACACACACACACCTATGCCCACAATTTTCACATAAATGTACGCACGCAAAGCTTGAACTAATCCAAATGTTATAGGTATATTGATCCCTAGACCGACAAGCTGTGAGACAAGAGGCTAGGTAAAGAACGCGCATTCTGTTTTGCTAGCTGCATCCCATTTACCATTACTTGCTTAATCATTGTTTTTCAACAGTGTATTAGATTGCATGGGAACTTTCCCGGAATTTTTTTTTTTTTTTTGAAAAGTTGGTTTTATGATATATTGTCGTGCAAGTTATGTTCTTGATAGTCTCTATAAAATCTTTCTGCCATCAGTTATTTTCCATGATACCTTGCTCTATGTAACATTAACAAATTGTAAAGCACAATGCGAGATGTCTACACTTTCATTACTTAAAACTGTCTTTCGAAATTTTGCAAGAGAAAACAGAAGACATCTTACAAAGCTGTATGACACAACTCAGCAAAGAAATGTACACAAAAATGATAATATCAAAATATATACATATGTATGTACATCGAAAACGACATTACAAAAATACTCGAATGTGCTGCGGTTACAATATCGACTTAGGACGGTCAATTGAAGTAACAAACGTCACTCAGTTGTGTGGTTAACCGGTTTACAAGCGCTCACCGCAAAAGCAGCACGATCATCAAAAGATACACATTTAAAAACTTATCAATAATCCTCCATACAGAAAACAAGGATCAACAAGTTTTTCAAGGAGAGAGGTCATAAAAATTTCATTACATACGAAACGTGTATAGAACAATATGTTGCTATGAATAATATGTAAGGCGACATCAACATAAGTAAACCCGTTACCTGTAAGCGAGCTCAGATCCTCGATCAATATTACTAACAGTCAGAGAGGACGAGGATCAGGACCTTGTCTCCTCCGAAAAGGTTTGGCTTACGCCCGCCATAGAGTCCCCACCGCCCTGTTAGTTAGCGTGCAACTCTCAAGCAAAGGGTCTGCATTGGGCTGTAGAGGGACCCAATACAAGAACTATGATCTTAACGATGATCTGACCATCAACCATCTAAAACATTGCAAACTAATTTGATTTTTGAAAAATTCTGAATTCAACTGAGAATTGAAATGGATGTAAAACTTTTCTAGGATCGATATCTATGTAACATCAAGAACGCCAATTGACAGAGCAATCTTAACTATAAGAAGGACCTGGATAATACAGAACATTGAAGATCGCATCCAGTAGGAATTGAAACAAATCAAACGTAATATCACTCTGAATTGGGTATTTATTTATATCACACCTTATTATTATTACTATTACACCTAACCCTACTTCTTGTTCTTCCAGGTGCCCTTAGTTGCCCCTTGTTCATATTTGGTTTTATTTTATAGATACTAGCATCGATAAATGTGCCAGTATCTTAGCATTTTATTAGTAAATCAATAAAATTAAAACCAGTATGGTTACTCGCTGATATAATTTTGTACTCTTATAAAACTGAATTGTTTGTTCTCCAAAGAAAAGAACAGTTAGATATTCGACATATATATGACTTACTTTTAAAAAAACCATCCACGATTACAGGATTAACTTGCCATCATCTGTCAAAATGAACTGGACGTAAAGGGCATCACAAAGAGCAACAAATCTTCGTACATGGATATCCTGTTATCTTAAAAAATTGATGCTCAATTGAACACCTCACTCGAATTTAGACTTGATAATTTTTATTTCAACATTGCAAACTTTCCCTATAAAAATAGCAATATCTCATCATCGCCTACCTGTAGCCATAGTATTAATCTAGTTTGATAATCATTATCTAATTCAATTCTTTAGTGACACAGCGTCTTTGTTCATATATAATGTCAATGCAAGTTAATTTACGTGAACTTTGTTCTGAGAGAAGATACACTTTAAGATAATCTGCACAACCAGGGATATGTATATGGTAGATTAACAACGTCACAGGTCTCGGTCCTCTCCAATTAGATTTGAACATAAAGCAGGGTATATGACATTTTATGTATCATTTTGTTTTTTTAGATTCCCCATACATCACTGTGTCGCTTTTTCATAGAAATATTGCTCATTCAATTTCTGCCCAGTCATGACAGATTGAAGTTTTTGCTATTAACATTCAAATAAATAAACAAATAATCATTACTGCAGCTTAGTTTTAGCCATAGAATTAATCTAGTTTGATAATCATTATCTAATTCAGTTCTTTAGTGACACAGCGTCTACAATATCTCATTTTCATTGCAATATGAGATATATCTACTACCATAAGCCAGCAATAGTCTCAAAGCTAGAACTATGTAATTCTCTATTTGTTTCTTCATTTTTGTTATTTTTGTGTGCTCTCCGGTTTCATTATTGTTTAGATTACTAAGTTGTTTTTATCCATTGTCTGATCATAAAACATTTTTAGAAATCTATTACACATTATAGATTAGAAATTATCAAAATATGTGTAATAGTAAAGTATAAAGTGCTTTGTCTGCAATGCATGTGAGACGTACGGCTTAGTTACTGCCAATAAACAATAAAACTTGTAACCTATCGGGCAATAAGGAACCTCCAATGGCAGGATGGCACACGTTTCTCATCCGAGTTGGTGTAATAAAAGTTTACTGAGCTACGTGTTACCTCTGATAATATATGAGATAACGAAAAATGAGGGTTTATAAAACTGTGTTTTCTTAGTTTGTATTTATTATCCAACAGTGCATTCAAAACGTAAAGCATGACTTTACTTAAGACATTGTACGTCTGTATAACACTCATTAAGTTCACGTCATAAAAGAACTGCTGATCCAAGTGCAGTTCTGTATTCAGTTGAAACTGAACTTCTGTAAACAGTTGTAAACAGAAGCTGTACGTATAACTATAACTTTTATTTGAATTTCTACCTTTAAAATAGTGTAGAGTTCATAGGGATGCCTTTAGATGATAACGTCTAACGTTTGAAGAGAATTTAAATACTTTTAATTTTTTTTTTACTTCAGGCATTACACGGTTCAGGAATTTTTGACGTCGTTCTCATGATTGTTCATATAGTAAACTTGTATATACATGTAAATTTTAGAGTGTATTAAGGAAGATTTAAAGTATGTTTATTTTCAATCTCCCGGATACTCATAAGTTTATAGGGAGGTATTTTATCCGTTCTAGCTCACTGACGAAGGAAGAGGGGCTTGATTCAGTTGTGTATCGGAACTCGTCAAGTATGTGCAAAGTACACATAAAAATATGTATGTAAAATACTACTAGTGTTGGATAATACTGCAGTCATGGTACCGACTTCAGATGGTCAAATGGAGCGTGACAAGTTATATATTTCGTATTTTTATAATAAATGTAAAAACATATATACATGCATCAATTTACCATAAGCGCATTTTGACAACATGTCTCTACAGTTATACCAAGAGCGAAATTGTGGAAATCCGAAGGAGAGAGGTACACCTTAGTTTATAATCATTTATACAAACTGTAGTCACCTTAAAGAAAAAAGAGGAGTTACTGGCTCAGTTATGTGGCGGAAGTCACCATGGAGTTATACAATAACAACTATATATTTCGGTTAAATACAGAAGCACTGAAAACTGGGTTTATGATTATCCTCGGGTCCTAACTGTCCACCAGAAGCGGCATTAACCCAGTGGTAAAACAAACAAACATACAAATCAACCAGCCCTCTCTCCCCACAAAACATAATAAGAAAGAAAAAAGAGGAGTTACTGGCTCAGTTAAGTGGCAGAAGTCACCATAAATCTATACAATACATGAATATAAATAATATACTAGAACATATATCACATAAGAACATATTAATGTGTGTAAGATAATATGTGCATTTCGATATCTTATGTCTTTTAGGTAATGCTCAAGACTTAAACTGTGGAAATCCAAAGTACAAATATTTGAAAAGCAAATTAATTATATAATTTATGATCAAGATTGATTATTTATCGTGCGAGTATCACAATCAAAGAGACAAGCATTGTAAAGTTATAGATAACCTTTCATTAAGAGAACAAGTACCAAAAGGTAACTGAAGTTTAGAGGTAATTAAAATATAAGCGGATTAAGTCATCTAAATATAAATAGCAAAACCTTAAGCGTATCAATAAGAGATAATCATGCTCTGTCCGTCTGGAAATGAATAAAGGTTGAATGAAATTTCATTTAATATTTTGTGCATTGATTTTTCCATAAAAAGATATGTGAATGTTATCCCTTTCTATGTTGGTAACATGGCATTTGGCATCACAAGAAAACACCGTTCACAGTAGTAAAGGTATGATTTTCGATAGTTTCATGGAATATTTTATGCCACTTACCTACTCAACTATTCTTCTCTGTCATTCTTTTAATTACGTAAAATACGAAAGTATTTCATGCAATATTACGATGCTAATAATAAATCACTGGTGACCAATGGTGATGTATGTAATGTATCACAACAGGACGACATCAAGATTTGAAGATAATAATGACTAATAGAATCTACCGCTATTGTCCGGTGGTAAAAGAGAAATCAACTAACCCGAGTGTCAAATTAGCTTATTTGACACGAGTGTTAGTTAATTTCTTTGTCACCACCGGACAATAGCAGTAGATTGTTTTTCTCCCATTCAATAATTTGCCCCTAAATTTGTCCTTTTCCCTTCCGTTTATGTTAGAAAATGAACAAAAATTGGGTTGCTTGACGTTGACGTATGTCGTGTTTGCTTATGACGTCATGATAACATTGAGTAGCTTATCTGCTTATCTTCCAACCCCCCCCCCCCCCCCCCCCCCCCTGTGGGAGACAGGCTCATCATTTTGCAGTAAATATGAGAATAACTTTGTGAATATGGGAGAAAATGATATCAGACATTTTATTACATTACATCATTACATCATACTGAAACAACTTTACGGTGCACGACAATTGTTACCTGCAGTGAAATTATTACTATATACATTAAATCCAAGCTATGTAATTGATAGCGGCATATCGTCGCCATGATGTAAGTTGTGATAGATTATAGTGTCAACCGTACCTGTTTCTGCATATCGTCGCCATACATGTAACATGTGTTATAATGGAAAATAGTATTGACCGTACCTGCGCCGGCATACCGTCACCATTATATGTATATTCATACAAAGATCTTTTTTCTTCAAGTTCCTCTTTTCTCTGATCCTTGAAAACTTCATTCTGAGGAAGAGAGGTATTTAGATGGCGAATATGATAACGACGTCCTGTCTTTATCCATCTATGTATTGGGAAAGTAAAAACGTTTCCCGATGTCTCATTTTTAACATCAATCTTCTCTGCATACCAAGCTGGTGCAACGCCGAAATCGTCTTTCCAAATCTCCAAATATTCAATATTTTCCAAAAAGTTTACATTCCTAAGGGAAAAGTGGTCTTCCTTGCCTTGTTCGAAATCATTCAGAAAAAAATTGTCTAAATTTAAATCTTCGGATTTTGTTCCTGACAATCCGTGCAAAATGATTTTCACATTGGAATCAGTGCCCGCAAATAATCTGTCACCAGTTTTTACTGTTACTGTAAAATCTGAACCAGCCATCGTGTTTACCTATATAACGCAATCTGCAGCGTGATCAATTTACGCAAGTGAACATTTTCCCTGTGTAACCTCTTTTTCATAATAATCCACCGGAACCGGGACGTCATAAATCTGAACTTTTAGTATAATGTCGCCATATTTAAGGGGAAATAGAAACGCAAAACAACTTATCTTGTCGTGAGACACCTTCATAACATAAACACAAAGATCATTTCTCATTTCAGCTCATACTGCTATAGATTACATAATTATAGACATGTACATGCATAAACCTCCAACAGTTTTTTTTTGTCAGACCCTCTATTTATAGTCAAATCCTACTCCATTAAAAAAAACTAGCTTGTGCCTGTTACATAAACAAATCAACCGACACGAGTCAGTGCATAATGGCATGAAACAAAACAAATGTTTTGTTTATTCAAACGCTGTGCACGCGAATGACAAAAATAACTTTACCACGATTTGTCATTAGAGTTCATTTCACAGATTTTTCTATAACTCAAGCGTAACGTTACATGGGTCGACTCTTAGATTGTATGATAAAACATTAGTTGCATCAAGCATGCTAGTATGAGACAAACTATGACGAATTATCAAGATATTTGTTTCTACAGTTAAGAGATCGACTGAAACATCTAAATGATTAATAAATTACACAGGCAGACCGGTATACATGTATTTTGTGTCGTCTGTATATTTCAGCATTCATGGCCGATATAACTACTCAACTAGAGGACGTTGATCCTCCTGCCCTCCCCACGACTCTGATTTCCAGGTGTCTATGACTGATACATTGTTGATAGTGTCACAGTTACATGGCCTCAGACACTTTTAGTTTTAGATCATTTTCACATTTAGGCATATACACTATGGCCAAGTATTGCAAAGTAGAAGATTTACATAATGACGATGATTATGTTTAACACATGTCATATCGGTCTCTTAACCCATAAGAGGAACAGATGGCTTTATTGCATAGATCTAGATTTCTGTACATATGAACAAACACATGCTGTCACCATATAAGTCCATTGTCACAGTGTGACGTGAAGCAAGAATAATAACAAATAAATAAGTAAATAAATAAATAAATAAATAAATAAATAAATAAATAAATAAATAAATTGACAAAGAAAGAAAGAAAGAAAGAAAGAAAGAAATACAAACAAAAACAGAGATTCAAATAGAAATAGTGATACAAAAAGAATGAAATAAAAATTATAAATTTAAGTTTTCAAAGAGAGATAACCCCATTTGTTTAAAATCTATATCTACGGGTCATATCTATGAAGTGAATTATCTGTTCATATTGATAAAAGTAGTACTCATTCTATACAAAATTCAGTGTTTGTGATAGATTTTCCCTTCTCAAATATAACTGTAGCTTGATATGAAAGAGAGAGCATACCTGAAACACCGAATTTAAATTCCATGTGTCGGTGGAAGTGGATAGAGTGCGGTCACTTCCCTAAGTGAGACATGGTTAAGCAAGTGGCAGATATCATTGCATACCTCCCCATTATATGCAGAATGGTACCCGTGACACGTGACCCTTATAGGATAATAAGACCACAATTACTCTCTCTCCCTTTTCAATTTTTCCTGAACCCTCTTCTTGGCGGTTTTCAGTAAAGTGTTCTTGTAATAATACAGATCTACAATCACTTTGCATGGAGTGTGTGTCCCTCTTTTCATTTTTTTTTGTCCGAACATAGTAAGAAATGTATCTAAGTTTCTCTCTTATTAAGATTTCACTAACCTTTCACTATCAAACAGAAGACAAGTTTGCACACAATTTTGTTTATTTTACACTCTTCTGTTTTACGACGTAAATTTCGATTTAAAAGAGATTTACCTTATTTTAAGGTGTTTCGATTTAAAAGGGATGTACCTTATTTCAAGCTTTCGTGAACTGCTTCTTCTTCATAAAGTTCAAAAAAGAGGCCCTACGCACGTATGGTCAATTATTTCACAGTTGATTATATCTGATTAGCTTATAATCAACGAAATGATGACCCAAAACCCAAACTAAGAGCTGGTTTGACCAAATCAAGTGCCATGGCTTTGATATGATTAGGAGCTTTGTTCTACATGATATGTTATTTTTGCCTGATAAATACTAAAAATAAAATAATAATCCAGCCATTATATTTTCACATGACAACTCTGAAAATCATATGTTGCAATCAGGCCGGTGTGGCCTAGTGGATAAGGTGCTCGGCTCGTGATCGAGAGGTCGCGGGTTTGACTCCAGCTCTGGGCGCACCGGTCTTCTGTCATTCGGATGAGACAGTAAGAAAGAAAAAATCAGACAGTAAAAACCGGGGTCCCGTGTCATGGTAGGCGTGGCACGTTAAAGATCCCTCACTGCTTGGGTGGGTCCGTTGCATGCAATATATCATTCAGATGCCGTCACTATATATGTGAAATAATCGTTGAGTCACGTAAAACAATATTCCATCAATCAATATCATGCAATGTCCTAAATATCTAGGTCAACACCCGTGTTTGATGAATAGCAATCAAACAATTAGAGTGCAAACACAGACACATTGTTATATGAAGAGTGCCTTTTTAAAAATAACCCTTCCTATATATATCGTATCGTTCCCCTTTCCCCTAAGGTAAGAAACGACAGTCAGAATGCAGTCGCTTCAACCAGTATCTCCTATAAGTTCCGATGATAATCAGAGGAAAGTACCGCATTATCTGGTAATAAGGGTAGCCCTTACTAATGTATATTGACAATTTTGTTTGTTTAATTATGAATCATTGTCTGCAGGTTAAAAATTGTTTATTCAAACTGAACGATAATGCCAAATTCTAATTAAATGATAAGAAATGACTCGATTATTTGCAAGCTTGTTGTAGTAAAAACAAAACCAAACAACATAAAACAACACTAATTATAATAATAACTAATAAAAAAAGATCCCCTGAACATATACAAATGCTTTCTCAATTATGAATTGCATTTTACAAGAGTGTGCAAAGCACATTTAAATACATTTATAAGATATTTGAAGGAAATTTGATATATAAAATGTGTCGCAAAAACTACAAATCAATGGCAATGTTCCAGATCAGTACAGCACTGGAATAGATTGCAAAATGCATGTGTAAGTTACATCATTGTGTGTGACATACAAATTACAATTAAGATTCCTAGTTAGATACTAATGGAATTCGGCACCATGGCTGGATCTAGCCAAACGTACTCCGGATTCCGATGCTCATTACGGCGTTTGATTTCAGCACTGATGGACTTGAGATCTTGTCGGAATCTGAAGAATACAATAACTGAATCAGGAAAAGAACAACATATTATTGATTCAATTAGAATTTCAAAAGCAATTGCTGTCATGATATAAAATCGCATTCGGCCATCCAATTGATCTGCTTCAGTCATATAACACAAAGCTCCACAGGTATGCAGAGCAAAAATGTTTAGTTGAACACATATGTATAAAGTATATGCATAATTGATAATGTAGTTACTGTACTACAAGGGCCAATTGAGGTGACAATAGTCACTTATTTAGTGTGGTCAACTGCCAAACAGACCCACCTTTCCACTCAGTGCAAAACAGGATGTTCAAAGGAGCAAACTATAAGGAACCTCCCATACATGTATGGAGAACAAGAACGTATAAATAAAGTTGGAATGTCATATAAATAAACACAAATAATATCATCAAATGCACGATTTAAAAATACAAAATACTACCAAAAAGAGCCAGTGTTGCTAGCCCGTCTGAAAGTAAGCTAAGTTATATGATCAGTAGAAGCCTCGAAAAATAGTCAGACAATGTCAGGGTTCTATCTGTTGTGAAAAAAGTGATACAAAGCTATTCATGGTATATCAGAATGCAATGCGTAAGGAAAGCCTACAGAAAGTTGTAAAGGGGCTCACATCAAGTGTTATAGTCACTGGAATTAGTCTTAAGTCACACGGTCACGTCGAACACCTTCTACTTTTTTAGCACCCGGCGATAGAAATTAACAGAAATTTGAACCCTTCTCACTTTGTATACAATATCAAGATCGATCTAGAAATTAGGATGTGACATGCAACATACTGCTAAAACGTAAGTGCACCCAATTCAGGTAAAAGTTTTATATTAGATCATCAAGATTTTCCAAACGTCAGTTTTTGTTTTTGTTTGCTTGTTTTAAGTGATAGTCCAGAATGTTATCGAATCATCTTAGAAGTATCATATTATGGAAGTCTAAAGACATCACTATCTTAATATTAGAAATTTACAATTATTTACAGTTACAATTATTCACAATTCAGTTATCACATTTACTACAAATAGTAAAATTGTATGGCTAAACTCTAAGAAATGTATTTCTTTATTTCATATATTAGCTGTGTTTAACTGACAATCAGATGGAGAAATATTCGTCACACATATTTCAAATTTAGGGTTATCAATTATTAAGATGACAAAACGATCTTAAATCTTAAAGTGTCATTTAATTTTTACAAAGAACGAAAATTTTATTTATTCTAATTTAATGCTCAACCCTCCATTTAAAGTATGTGCACCAACAACAATTCAAACTGAGAGGTTATAAGAATATGTATTTCATTCGTTCTTCATTTATTTCACGCCAATATTATTTAATGTATACATTTGCTTCATGCATTGCAAATTTAAACTAATTAACGGAACCTCCGAAGCAATTAAGGATGCCTTACGTTCAACATCGACCATTACTCCGGACTTGGATTTTTTCTTATTGTATTAATTAGTAAAGACAGGACACCAACGGGTTAATATTGGGACTCTAATGTAGAATCTCACGGCTAGCGCCTAACCAATTTTGCCATGCTGGCTCATACAAAACCAAATCTATATATATTCATAATATGAAACAGAAGACGCTTGGCATCAAGAATATGAAGTGCATTTACAAATATAAATATTAGAACATATCTACGCGAATTAATTTGGTGCAACATATGCACATTTCGACAATATATCTCTCTTCAGTGATGCTCAAGGCCTAAACTATGGAAATTGAAAGAATAAACATTGGAGGAGCAAATTAATCACCGAATCGACCTAAACATGAATGGCAAAGAACCATCTAAGGACAGAGCTTTGCATGAGGGAGATACTCCTTAGTCTTACATTTTAAGTATCTGCTCAACAAGAAACGAACATCTAGAACAATCTGATCATTTAATTAATGATTTATTATAGTTAAAATAAATGTCAGTTATCATTAATATGCTTATTTGACCATTTAGATTGATGAGTGATTATGACCCCACAAACCCACAAAAACAATTCATCATGAATAACGATGCACTTTAAAAAACGTGTAAAAATGAAAAACAGACTATTGCAAAATGGTTGAATACTCACTCTTCTACAATCTTCTTCGCTTTTGGATCAAAGATATATTGTACTTCAAAGTCACCCAAGCTCTGTGTTCCCTTTTCACTAAGAATTTTGGACATTGTCATTATTTCAAGTGTGGTTTCCTTGTCTGGAAGCGAGTGGAGAATATCTTCCCCAGTGAGGGGATGCTGCAAAGAGAAAATACAAATGATATAAATCAATTTGAATTCGCCTGGCTGTTTAAACTACTACATTCCTTGATTATTTTCCTTTTAAACTGTACCAAAGCATTAACAACAATGCATAATTTATATCATTAACTAAGTAATTCTTAAGATTACCTTATTCTTTGGGGGGACACCATTCATGGTAGCCGGATAGTTCGGTGGAAATGCATACTCTTCATACTGTGGAAAATTTGCCGCCGCATGAGCGACGCTGCACGTGTATATGATGGAGGTGAACACAAGCACTAAGTGGTCTGCTGTCTCAAACTTGCCATTGTTTGGTACACCCTAGTATTATATTTGAAAATATATCATTCATTTATTTAAGAAGTTTTAGAGGTTACAAAATATTTAATAGTGTAATCTTACATCATACATGGAAACTTAACTTTATAAAATGGTAGGTACTGCAACTTACTAGAATTCCGAGGCCGCTCTCATCCCTGGAACGTGTTAGTTCCTCTCCAAAGTTTTGTAACTCCCAGTCCTCAGTGATCTTTACCGTTGTGTCTGTCGACATGAATTGAAACTATAATTTAAACCAAAATACGAATAGAGAACTTGGAGTGTTTTACAAATGAGTTTTAATGTACACATCATCATATCTATGGTAGAATATCAGGCCTTTATACATACAGTCGTACGTACGTACATACATACATACATACATACATACATACATACATACATACATACATACATACATACATACATACATAACTAATACAAATTAATGTAGAAAACACAGGTGTGCTTACCATAGTAAAGTTTGACGTATTTCGTGACGTAATTCTTTATTGCGACATACAGGAGAATGGCGTCATCTCGAAAGTGGTAGCCAGGTAAAACATATTCAGTGGTACAATCAACCTGAAAAATGTTAGATACTATCAGTGACAAGAGGGTCCAAGCGGTTTCCTGGATTGCAATCAAGAGTTATCAGTTGGAGAGGGTACGCAAAATCTAGAATGAAGATTAGAAAAGAAAGGAAAAGATTCACAAAGACAGCATCCAAATTGCAATTTCACATTCGATTCCCGAAGCAAGATAGTGTTTGAATAGCCTTACTATAATCGTATATTCAAAAAATAATGGCATATCTTTTCATCTTCAACACGATGAACAATACAGCAACACTATAGTGTATTAGCAACAATTTTGTCATGGGGAGTATCATTTTACTGTTGAATATATGTAGCACCATATGCGGATTTCGACCATAAATTTCTCTTCAGAGATGCTCATGCCGAATTTTTGGAAATCCACAGTATCTATATTTGAAGAGAAAGCTGATCGTTAAAAGAA
This sequence comes from Pteria penguin, assembly GCA_035048485.1. NCBI lineage: Eukaryota > Metazoa > Mollusca > Bivalvia > Pterioida > Pteriidae > Pteria > Pteria penguin. The sequence continues at coordinate 19,360,719 of CM068585.1, read as the reverse complement.
AGGGTTAAAGAACCAGTCAGGAAGCAGAGCTTCGTACTTTTCGTACATGAGCTTCGTACATGAGGGACATTTCCCTCAGTTTTAGAAATATTTACAAACAGTTGCCACAGAAAATATGAAGTATATATTTCAAGGGAGAGGAAGTCAAAAAAAATATATATCCGACTTTCATTCTACGTACAAAATGCACTTAGTTTAAAGTTTACACAGTTAAACGGTGTAAAGTCATTTAATTCCAAATTCAAAATGGGACGGCATTAAAGTATGTCTGCGCTTATTGATTGCTTGCATGTACATCCTATCTTAAAATCACATATACATGTATATATCTTAATAGCATGAGCATGTATTTCATATAGTTGTTATTTGTCAATCATTCTGTAACTTGATTAAGGCTAAGAAGCCGATAAATTGTGAAAGAGTGTGGTTTTTCTTATCATTATAACCAGTGGGCTTCCTTCTGGAAGTGGAGATTTTTATATTTGTTTCGTCTGTATTTAGGAGCAATCATGGCGGTTGTGACAAGCCAAACAGGAGACGCTAACTTCTCACGGGCACCTGGCCTCACCTCTGAAATTCAGGGGTACGTTAATGTCTCCTGTTGTACATTGCTGTTAGTGCCATTATCATGTGACACCAGTTACTTTCGTATTTACATTGTAATTGCAATGCATTGCATCATTTATATGACTCTGACACTAACCCCTCTCTGCTTTAGATCTTCCGGTAATGTCCCATGCACGTCCATTCTCCAATATGACATCCTGAAATTAAGTTTTAGACACTGCAGTTAAAAATCATACATTACTATTTCTCACTCAGATTGTGAATTTTATGCAAAATAATGTTTAAATGTGGTAAAATATAGAACTGATGGAACGTCACTGTGGTAAATATAGGTGTAATTTCCACTTAACTATCTACCCGTGCATCAGAAAAGTTATACAAAAACGTGAAGATTACGACAAAATAAATGAAATTTATTCATTTGCTAGTGTAACTGTGTGTGGTTTGTACTAGATTATGTGAACCAATTTACTACACAGTGTTTTCATGAATGATGCAGTCATAAAGTATAAACGAACATCTGTAAGTTAATATTAATTACCTGAGCAATATGTAATATAAACATGTAGTGAGTATAATGTGCACATCTAGTGAGTAGCTAACATACAGTACCCTTTTGCGATGAGGTCTAACATGCTCTTGCTTCCAATCTTCATGACTGTATCTACCCATCCTCCTGGCGCAACAAGAGTTTGTAAAGCTTCCCTAATAAATATTTGATTTTCGTAATGAGCATTTAATATCTCATATACGCTCAAACTAGATATTATGAAAGTTAACAGCTACACATAAAAACAGGGTGAATTAATTAAGGGAAAACAAGTAACAAACAGACGAGTCCTCTTTTAATTCTAGTCACACTTGCTGCATTCCCCAGCTGATATAGAATGAGTATACTATCCACAAATATTGAATATAGAAGTTTTTTCAATTTCTTAACATAAATATAATTTGTCGCTGGAAGCTTTATAGCAAACAAAGCGTATCTACTTACGAGTTGATGGCAATAATGTAAAGGAAATGTGGTGCCAGAAGCTTGAACATAGGATGGGAATGAGAAAGATTGCGATGTGCACAAACAGCTATGCCTTCCATGATTAAATGTGTGAACCCTGTAAAATACAGTTTTTTCTGAATTGATAGTCTTACATTAATAAATGTCAACTTCCTACAATTTTCGTGTAAGGTTAGTACAATGCAAAATTTAATGTGCTCATGCATGTTTAAATAGCGTGCTCGATGTCTTTCATATATGGAATAACTGAAGTAACACACCAGAAAATAAACAATAAAATATTTATAGATTTGAAATTCCTTTTCTTTCTTTAAACTGATATATGCAGAAAATACCTTTCTTTTACATGGACATACATCAAAATATTCTATTTCAGAAACTTAATTTGATTGAACGGTAAGAATGAAAACACTAAGCATGATTATAATTAGTGTGATTTTAAATAAAACACAAATTAAATGAAAACAGTACCAATGCTTTAATGTATATTTCTAATTCGAACAGTCCTAATAATTAAATACAACATTACTTTATTTCATATTAGTATTTACCTAAATGAGTGAGCGACTGGTGATAGGAAGAATCAGCCAAGTTAAACCACATTTTTGCCATCTGCCATGTATATGGAGGGTCAGTGGGCAGAAAGACCTAGTTAGATAATCGGAATGAAATGAAGCGTAATTTGTTGCGAGATGTAAAACACCAGAGTCGTTTACGCGGTTAATATAGATCAAGCAGTGAATAATTCCAGAGAATGAAATATTTCATATTATAAAACAATCGTCGAAAATTGGAAATGATAGTCTTAAACACTCTATTGTTATAAATATAATGAAGTGAATAATACCGGGTTATCATCAGCTTTTTGTTGGAAAAGTTGAATGGCAATTGGAAGCAATTCGTTGTTTCTGTCAATAAAAAATAGACCAATGGGAGCAGGACACTGGAAATAGAAAACAAAGAAGTAGAACAGTTATATATTGTTTGATATCTTTATAAAAATTTGAGAACATATCATGTTTTTCAACATCGGAAAATGAAATCACTCTCTGATATCTCATGGTATTATCTTTATCTATATCTTTATTTAGTTATGTAATATAGATCGCTTTTCACGAGACGATATTGGAAGAGCATGACAGAGACGCAAAACCTGAATAATAAATTAAATCGTCATGAAAAAGTTGAAATTAGTGCACACTGTGGTCGCTCATAAAGGAGGGGGAGGAAAAAAGTACGCATTAGCAAAAAGGAGTTATGAGAAGTATGTATACATGAATTTTCTTTTACAAGTTGGGTTCCACTTAAAAGAGAGTAAAGTGGTATACTTACGATATGATTTTCATTTTTAAAAGGTAATCCATCTAACATTTTCATATCTACGAGGAAAAGTCGCTTAGTGTCGATGACTTGCTGAATGGACAATCCTTCAAGGAAAGGACGAAGCACCTCCTCAGAGACACCCAAACTTGTAAAAAAAGAAATCATTCATAGGAGTAAACTGTGATATAAGAGAAATCACACTCTTTGGAAATTTTAGGATTACCTGTCTAACCTCAGGACCTAACGGTAATAAGCAAAGCCGTTTGTCGATTGAGTTATGACGGCTCTTAAACCTTTGAAGTAAAAATATCAATCTTCATCATACAAGTTAAATACAGAATAATTTCAAGAATTGGTGATCACAAAAATCCATTATGTTCATCTATACAGTAATTTGCCTTAATATAAAAGTAATCCCCACCATCTAAGGCTTCTTAGACAAGAAATAATCGTATTTGTCTTTATTGAACCCTTACTACATGTCATGCACTTTGCGATCTAATCAAAATAGCTGCTTAGACATAGATGTTCTTTCATACTTCACTATTTCTCTTCCTCTGACAATATATTTCGATAAATCCCTGCGTCTCATACCTGATATCGGCTTTGATTAATGCATGATATTTGAGTTTTTGTCGGAGTCCGTCGGATGGTACTTTTTTCATTTTCTTGTATGTTTTATTCATATTCTAAAACTCTTATTGCACTATTACCTACAGGTTTCAACTACACACATCTCTACTAGAATAACTGGGTCTCGAAACAATGCCTTAATTAATATTGCAGAGGCAACAAGTAATATTGGCAGCTTTCGGTGGACAGCGGCAAGTGTTTTTAACGGTTTTAAAACTTGTTTGCATTAAATTAGATGTACGTATATTCTGCGATATATTACATGGCGTGACATGATTCTCTGATATATTTGAGACATTTCATCGATATATAAAAACATTGTCACAACGGCATGACTACTTGCCACCACTAGTCAAGTGCCCTGCAAACATCGAACGAATGTCTTATCATTCTGTAATCTGTCAGAGCTGGCAGTCACCGTTCAATAACATCTATACAAATTGTTTATGACAGGTTTTCGTGTTGTGACTATGTGTACTAAAATACCAAGTGTTATGGCGAATAAGCTAAGGAAAATGTTCGAAAATGTCAAATGAAAGCACACTTTACGCGTACGGTATGAATATAGTAACGACGTGTCTAAAACACGTGTCTGATGATTGGTCAACATGTATTCGACATGTATATGAAACTAAAACTATGTATTTATGTCGTATACATATATTATACTTCGCATTAGATTCCTGAAATGTGTTTATTTAATAAATCAATCGCTTAAAAATGTTAAATGCCACACGGTGTTTGCTATGAAGTGAATAGGAGGGTGGCATTCAATAAAATGTCACATGCGCAAAATTTGTGTGCACTTGGTCATGTCATTATTGCAACCATATAAGTGTTCCTTGACAATATGATATTGAGATCATCAAAAAGACTATAGGTCTTGTATTTGGCCCCTCTACAGCCTTATGCAGACTTTTACTTGAACGTTGCACGCTGACTAACAGAGCGGTGGGGACTATATGACGGGCCTTGTCCAAACCTCTTTCAGAGGAGACATGGTCCTGAACCTCGTCCCCTCTGACTGTTAGTCGGGACTCCTACAGATCTAGGGTCTTAGCTCGCTTTCAGACTGGCAGAGCACGGTTTATCATGTTGATGTCGCATATATTTTTATACCATTATGTGGTTTACAATACCTTACGTGATTATATTCTTATGACCTCTCAATATGCGATACCTGTTGACCCTTGTTCTTTACATGGAGGATTATTTATAAATTTTTAAATGTACGTCTTTTGATTGTTCTGCTGTTACGGTGAGTGGGAAGGTGGGCCCGTAAACACGTTAACCACACCATTTGTTTGGCTTTTGTCAAATTAAATGACCGTCCTAAGTCGGTATCGTAATTGCACTACAATCAAATATTTTTGTAATGTGTTAAATGTTCTATTATATTATTTATATTCATGTATTGTATAGCTCCATGGTGACTTCTGCCACATAACTGAGCCGGTAACTCCTCTTTTTTCCTTGATGACCGTAGTTGCTGTAATTTGTGAAAACGTTAGATTAGACAGGTAAAGATACCTTACAGTTGCTTGTACTTGTAGTGTGCTAGTTATTTATATGGGAACATTTTGATTGGTTAAGATAATTAACGTGTACGAGGATTTATACGTGTAAACTTTACACGACCAGACAGTGTTCCAAATGTAGTATTTTACCATTATATAAATTTACGTTTTTGATTTCCTTGATATTAATTCGTTCGTTGATAAGATTTAGAATTTAAAAAGTTGATGGCATTATTTGCACGAGATTTACACAAAATTTCACACGGATTTACCTCCTTGTAACCCATGAATCAACATCACAATGCCATTTTGCAATATCTGTAATATCTATATAATAACTTACTTTTCTGGAATGCCTGTACACAGCTTTATAAGGGAATGATTTAAACCATTAATCCTTTGCCAACCAAAATACAGGTCGCTTTTCCAAAACTTGCACCCCTACAATATGTCAAGTTTGTTTTAATTTTATTAAAAACCAAATCCATAACAATAAGAATTATAAAGAAGAAATGAACATATTTCAGATACCTAATGCAATGTATCATTTAGAGATTACTTTCAAAACCTTGTAATTAACTGGAGCAATTAATTAATTAAGACCACCTACTTAGGAGCATAAACGAAGACCCCCCCCCCCCCCCAAAAAAAACCCAAAACAAACAAACAAACAAAAAAACACCCCAAAACAGAAACAAAACAAAAGGGAAGAAGGGGGAGGGGAGAAATCAAGTGCTCGAGGAGAGTAAGCATATCCTTGAACACAAATAACATCCGTCAACGTTTGTGATGCTGTAATTATAGTCGTCACGCTTCTCAGAGAGGGACATGTTCAGTTGACCATCAAAGCCACAGGATAACATGATATCCAGAAACAAAGTACAGTTGTTGCTGTGTGTGTTTCCCTTAACTTCAAGTTCACTTGTAAAGATAATGTTAATGTAATCCGTGAATGTAGGAATTTTCCTTTTGAAAGCCTTTCCCCAAACACCACAAATTGTTATCGATCAGAAAGTTCTAATCTTGATAAATCAGATATCTTCTTGACAAAATGATTTTTACTATGAATAAACAATAAACTGGAGTTTGCGGTTGCCATTTTTACCACTGACTAATTTCGGAGAGTCGGTCTCGCCATTTTCACTACTGAGTAATTTTGGAAAGTCCTTCTTTAAAGTTTTGATGAGGAATCATTGTGATTAAAATCAAATGACATGAGGAAAGATTATTGAAAGTGTTGGACCTTTTTTGTTTCTCAAGATGCATATAACTCCATATAAGAATCGATTTAAAGCTGGATCACCCAAGTTTTTCGCCGGCCACCTTCAATATTACTGACGAAAATTCTAACAGAAGTCAAACATGGTCTTTAGAAATGCTGCTTTAATAATGACCCGAGAAGGAGAATCAATCAGATATGGATCCTATATAATTTCAAGGAACTTTTACAGCACATGAAATCTACTATTTTTAATAATGTCTTTTGACATTTAAACTCTTTACAGTGCCATTCCTCATCAAAAACTGAAGAACAGAATAACATCAATTATTCCTCGTTCTTTACATGGAGGATTATTTATAAATTTTTAAATGTACCTTCTTTGATTGTTCTGCTGTTACTGTGAGTGGGAAGGTGGGCCCGTAAACCGGTTAACTACACCATTTGTTTGGCTTTTGTCAAATGAAATGACCGTCCTAAGTCGGTATCGTAATTGCACTACAATCAAATATTTTTGTAATGTGTTATATGTTCTAGTATATTATTTATATTCATGCATTGTATAGCTCCATGGTGACTTCTGCCACATAACTGAGCCAGTAACTCCTCTTATTTCTTTCTATTCATTCGAAGAAGAGTTTATATTCTCTGCCTCCAAAGTCAATAAACACTTAGCATCTCTGCTCAACCTTACATACATATACATCGATAACGTTTTATCGATTAGCAACCCTATATATAATGCTCACCTCAAAATCATACATCCAAAGGAACTCGAGATAAAACTGAGAGCTTATCTTCTGCTTCATACCTCGATATACTCATATCAATAAGTGATGAGGTTTCGTTAGTTACCTCTCTTTGACAAAAGCGACGACACCAATTTCATTATCGCCAACTTCCCTTTCCTGATTTCCAACATACTTTCCCCTCCTACACAGGCAATGTTTTAAATACGAAGAGTTCGTCTTGAGAACAAGGCTTCTTTTTCCGAATCTACTCTCACGGATATATTGCAGAACGTTTGAAATTATCAATGAGGAAGATCTATGGTCTATAAAGTGCAGTTTGACTTAATTGCAGTTCAAGATCATTTCATATTGTGAATGGGATTATTTTTTATTTATTGACACAAATAAATTAAATTTAGAACTTCCATATTTGTTCTGCAATCCAAAAAAGCACAAAACTCCTTACAAACAACGCTTTATCTCTGGTTTCTCGAAGTGTTCCACAAAATCTGAATCGATGCTACTCGCAAGAATATTATCAGAGATTAAATCTGGCCTTCATAGGTATTGCGAAACAGTATATTCCAGAAATGGAATTAATTAAATGTGGATCCTTAAAAATTCAAAAGAGTTTTTAGAACATCTAAAATCAAAAAGTTTTACTAAAATTCACTCCATCAAGTCTATTGACTTTTCCAGTCTTTACACAACGATCTCTAATCAGAAAGTAAAAGACAGATCAGCGGAAATTATTCAAAATGCATTTACTACTAAAAACGGAAGCCACAAATTCATATATATAGTTATAGGCCATGATAAAACTTACTTTCTTAGGGAAAATTCTAATTCCAAAATACTGAAACAGATGGCATCCAGATGTTGAACTTTCTTATCGATAACATTTTTGTGGTGTTTGGAGGAAAGGTTTTTCAACAAATTGTCGGCATTCCAATGGACACGAACTGTGCCCCGCTTCTGGCTGACATATTTCTTTACTCATACGAAGCTGAATTCATTTAGTCTTTGCTTTCGCAAGGAAAGAAACAATTGGCTCTTGGCTTCAGTTTCACTTACACATATATAGATGACTTGCTTTCAATTAATAATCCATCATTCGCGGATTACCTTAGCATCATCTATCCGAGTGAACTGGAGGCCAAAGAAACCACAGAAAGTAGTAATTCTACTTCGTATTTAGATATTATGTTGTCTTTCGACATTAATGGTCAGTTGAACTGCTCACTCTATGACAAACGTGACAATTTCAATTTTGCTATCACAAAACTTCCTTTCATAAGTAGCAACATTCCATCATCGCCCGCATACGACGTATTCATATCTCAGTTAATACGTTATTCCTAAGCATGTTCAAATTACAATGACTTTATTCTGAGGGCTAGTCGACTTTCAGATAAGCTACTCAACCAGGGTTATATATGTACTATACTAACAACGTCACGGAGGAAGTTCTATGGTCGTTACGAGACTCTTATTACTCAATATGATATCTCGTTATCCAGACTTTTAAATGATGATCTGGACTGAGACCGATTCCGATCATTTTACACAGATTTGCCACCTTCTATACTAGAAGGTTACCTACTTTGACATCTCCATATATAAATATATATGGAAATTACACGATTTGATAAGCCGGCGTGGCCTAGTGGTATCGCGCTCGCCTACTGATCGGGAGGCCGGGGTTCGAGTCCCGCTCTGGTCATGCCGGTATCCTGTCTTTCGGATGAGGCAGTAAAAACCGAGGCCCCGTGTCGTGGTATGCACGGCACGTTAAAGATCCCTCACTGCTTCGGGTGGGTCCGTTGCAAAGGTCAAAATTTGTATGCCTCGCATCAGGCAGATGTCGTCACGTTAAATATTCGTGGCGTGACGTTAAACAAAAATCAATCAATCAATCAATACACGATTTGACTCTTTCTACTGGGTATATGTGACTGGTGTTGCTAGTGTGCAAAAGATGCTCACTCTCCCCGGGCACCTGATCTCACTACATCATAGGGGTTCACATACGCTCTTCATTGTGCGTTATTTTCTTCTTGGTTTTCATTTTCACTGATTGTGTATGTCCTCTGGTTTCATGATTTTCGGACTTATGGTTTGGATTTATCCATCATCTTTACATATATATGTTTGAATATGGAAATATATATGTACAGTTTTTGCAGAACTATTGCGACCGGTATTGCGTGCAAGCAGGGGACGCTTACACATTTTGGACACCTGGTCTCACCTAAATCTAACTGGGGTTTGCATTTGTCTTAATTTGACACTGTTAACGATATTGTCCTTTTATTCCATGAAATCTGAGACGTGGTTATCCCTTCGGTACTACTTCCTGGTTTACTTTGAAAGTTTCAGAATCCACAAACGATAAAATTTGATTTTATGCAAAACCACTTCGCAATATAAAGGTATGGTTTTTCACTTTTGCCATCTGAAGTTAGTGATTTATTACGAGACATACCAATGGCTCTCCGAACGCCTCTGTGTAAACAGTCTGAAGATGAGGTAGTCCTTCCCAATGGCCACCAGAAAACAGCAACTGTAAATTCTTGTTTGCTGTCAACTCGACATTCTTTTTAGCAATATTCCACTGTAAATTTTATATGCAATTGATATATTGACGACAAAGAACCAACAATTAACTACTTGAATTAAATAAACAAGTACAAAGTTAAGATTATACACAAAAAATAATATGGTTAAATAATGATATTTTTCTTTGACCCGTCACAAAGTTCTCAAAATAAATGATTATAATTGCTACTCAATGTCTAGATTAAATTTTTTTTTATATCTTCTGAATTATATATTTACACGCCTTAACTGCAGACCATCTATCGAATATGTTCGCCAAGTAGAAACTTATATAACAGGTCAAGTATGTCAGATGTAAGACAGGTGTATAAGGCAGGTGGCGGACTTAATTAATTGTACGCTGCAACCGCACATTTTATTGACTGATATGTAATATTTTTTTAACAATATTTTATTTAAGCTTTAAAATCTCAAATGGGTAATTACATGGAGGATGTTCATTGTTGTTGGTATTTGATCATATTTTTCATGTCCCCATGCTATATACAGTCATCGTATTTGTTATTCATCAGATTACCTTAATTTGTACAGCTTCATCGTCTCATACAATTCAGGTCAATCATGGTCAATCTAGAAAACTCGAGGTAGTTTATGTTTTATGACTTCAAAACTTGAGTAATTTGGTGAACCTATATATGTATATATATATATATATGTATATATATATATATATATATATATATATATATATATATATATATATATATATATATATATATATATATGTGTGTGTGTGTGTGTGTGTGTGTGTGTGTGTGTGTGTGTGTGTTGTGTGTGTACAAGTAGGAAATATAGCAACAAAGTTCCCTATCCAAATATGTCGGATCAACCGTGGGTCAATGCAAGTCGCTAAAGAGTAAAAGGGGTCAAATAAAGAAGCACAAGAAAGCCACAAACGACACTAGAATAAAAAAAAAAATTGGTCAAATTTTCGAGGCGATCTGCCCCTTCCTCAGTATAAAACAATAAAAAAAAACCCTACATAGATAGAAATATGAAAAAGAAAGCTATATACAAAGCACTAGTCTAATTATACGATGATATCGTACGTCAGCTACATTTTGCGTATTTGTAGATCGCTGTATAAATGTAAAATGACCAGGCCTTTATCCGATATCGTGGTCAGAGGTGAATAGGGCGACACCTACATGTGTCGCGATTTGCCTTGACCCATTCATGTTGTAATATGACTAAGTGAAATAAGAAAATGCTGAGAGATGAAAGTAGAATGAGAAAGGACACAATGAATGAGAAAACACGGAGAAAATAGATAAATAAATAAATAGATAAAAAAAAATGAAAAAATAAAATATGCAAACAGAATATATGGAGGATTTATTATTCCTTGACATATTTTTTCTTTGATTGTACTGCTTTTGTGGTGAGCATGGATGTGGGACTGATTAAAACATTGGTTGCCTACCGTTGAATTCTCTAATGCATTGTTTTATTTACTTATTTATTCATTTGCATTCACTACTATTGGGTGTTGTTTTAGTAATATTTCAGCTTTATAACGCAGTGACGGCAAGTATTACTTGCACTCCCTGCAAGCACCGTGTCTGAATGTCAGGATACGAGATTCCTCATGGCGGCATGTCTTATTATAGAGTATGATCTTTGCAAAACATCAGTTTTATCTATACCTGAGTAGATGAGGGTTTTATTGGAATATTAGAAGAAGTATAGGGTGCGATATCAAGCTAGTATTGTATGAACAGACGTGAAGACATTTGAAAATTCAATACAATATCACTTAAATCAAGTGTAACATCTCGTTATTTATCAAATCATATAATAATTATTTAATGGAATTAAAATTGAAAATTGAATGCCTCCACACCACCCTTACCCTTCAATGATAGATAAAGCAGTAATAAACTTACTTTGTAATGAAATGAAAACTTCTCATTGTCCGGAAGTTTCTTCACCTTCAACAAAGATAAATAGATCATTATAGGAAATGAATGACTAGAGACTATTCTTAATCAAGTATTGCCAATATATGTTTTAAAATGCTGCTTTGCAATATATACACAGTAAGCATTTCCTTTTAAAATCAAATGTCAAAATTGTTGTCCATGGAGCGGTGCCAAACACTGCAACGGTAGTTTTTTTTTCAATAGACTTGAGATTTAATGTTATGAGGGTGATGTATTGAAGTCAGATATAAAGAATTTTCTAATGTAATCCTGTATATAAAGTGACAACACATAGGGCGGGGCTAAATTTTCATACAGGGATATAAGTGAAGATATTTGACATAAATGTGATAAGAATATTTTAAACAAAAGATTAAGTCATCATGGCATGTGATTCATGAGAGGAAAGTTTTTTAAACGGTCACTATATGCACAAGGCAAAATATTGCAACATAGTTTCTCTTAAGTAAAACTACATGATATAAATGTTAATTACCAAATATGACTTTTTTGTTCTCAAGAAGTACTGTTTCTACATCCATCCATCCATCCATCCATCCATACATACATACATACATACATACATTCATACATATATCCATCCATCCGTCCGTACGTACGTACGTACGTACGTGCGTGCGTGCATGCGTACGTACGTACGTACGTACGTGCGTGCGTGCGTACTTACGTACGTACGTACATACGTGGCGGATTAAGAGGAGGGACCCGGGGGGGGGGGTCCGTCTCCCCTTTTTTTACCACATATTTATAAGTAAAATCCAGATTTAGCACCAAAATGATTGAGTAGTTTGGCTGATACACATGTGCCCGCCCCCCCCTCCCACTTTTGGTCAAAGCATAGTAATTCCATTTCACATAGGGTCCCATGTAAAATTACCGAACTTCCAGCAAGATTTTCACAACATCCTACATTTTAGCTATATACAATCCATACATCAAAATGTTTGTCAGACCGTCCTCTATCAGAATTTTAACAATTTACCATAGGTTATGCACTTTAATTTCGAGAAAAATATGCTGGAAGGGGGTCACCCCCCAAAATTGGCCAAAATTCAAATGTAAACAACCACCCCTTTTTAGGTTTTAAAATTTTTACATTAGCGAAATAAAAATTCATGATTTTACAGCAGAATCAATCTTTATATATAGATAGATCAAATAATTTCATCCAATCACAGCTCCTGATACATTGAAATAACTTCCCTCTCTCCCCACACCACATCAGCCAATCACGACTTTCGTTAATTACTGTTCTTTGACCTTTTCGGAAATCCTAGATCCGCCACTGTACATACATACATATTTCCGTATACGTAAATACAAAGTTATTAACTCCTTGGACAAGCCTATATATTGACGCCGGGCCCTCTCTTTATCAACATACAATGACATACAATGAGGGTTCTGTATATTCAATATGAAGTCTTAATTTGTGTCTTGAGGTTCTTTCCAGCCGCCATAAGCTGATGTTAAAATGCTTTATACTGCAAGTGACCACACATGTCAAAGAGCTCTCTCAGGACAAACTTGATACTCCAAAACAAAGGGATGTTCTATAACAAATAAGAAGTCTTGGTAGTTGGTAGCTATCGTTAACCCTGAGTTTGAAAGATATATAACTGATATATACCTACCTGAACTTCAATTACGAGAACGAACGAGACATCTTTCTTGGACCTAAACATTACGATAATTAACAACTTATTTCATACAAAGATTTACGATAAACTTGACGAGTTTGGAGTTTCCTTTCATGCTCCTATTCTCCAATCATATCATATGTTAATTACTTAATCTGATAGATTAATCAATTTGAAAGAGCCTGCACTAACTTTTTGGACTTTTATACCAAAAGTTTACAAATAACGTTGAAACTTTTACAAAGGGTTTCATGTTTCATAAACAAAGTTTTACTTGATTGTTCCACGCTGACTAACAGGGTGGTTGATACTATATCACGGGCCTTGTTGAAACCTTTTTTCAAGAGAATACATGGTCCTGAACCTCGTTTCCTCTGACTCGCCTCCAGATCGACAGAGTACGGTTTACTTATGTTGATGTCAATCAATATAGTTTTAATATTTCGGTCTTACTTTGCATTACTATACTTTTATATATTTTTATGACCCCTCAACTTGAGAAACATGTTTACCCTTCCTCTCTATATGGATGATTATTTATATTCTTTAACTGTATGTCATTTAATTGTTTGTGGTGAGTGGAAAAGTGGGCCCGTAAACCGGTTAAACACACCAACTGTTTGACTACAGTCACTGTCGTGAGTCGAAATCGGAACTGCACTTTAAACGAAAGTTATTGTAATGATCTTATGTGTGTGTGTGTGTGTGTGTGTGTGTGTGTGTGTGTGTGTGTGTGTGTGTGTGTGTGTGTGTGTGTGTTTTCCCTCTGAATAATTATCTACATTATTAACGGTGCATTTCAATGGTGACTTCGGTCATACAGCTGATTCAGATGCTTTTATTGCTTCCTTTCATAGAATTTTAAAATAAAGTTGGCTCGTAGTTCTTGAGGAGTGGACTTTTTAAACATTTTTCAGATAGAGTCTTAAGCTGCTAAGATACCAAGTAGATATAGTAAAATGCTAAGATACAGCGTATATACAATTAAGATGCTATGATACCGAGTAGATAAAACAAAATGCTAAGATAGCGAGTAAATACAAGTAAGACGCTAAGATAGCGAGTAGATACAAGTAAGATGCTATGATACCGAGTAGATACAAGTAATATGCTAATATACCGAGTAGATACAAGTTAAAGGCTATCATACTTGGTAGATGCAAATAAGATGCTAAGATACCAAGTAGATGCAAGTAAGAGGGTGCAAATGAGATGTTAAAATACGGAGTAGATGCAAGTAAGATGCTAAAATATCATGTAAATACAAGTAAGATGCTAAAATATCATGTAAATACAAGTAAGAAGCTATGACACCAAATAAGGATGCGAAGATACCGAGTAGACACACGAGTATAATGCTAAGATACAGAAAAGATACAAGTAAGATGCTAGGATACCGAGTAGATACAAGAAAGATATAACGATACCGATTAGATATAAATAAGATGCTAAGATACCGAGCAGATGCAAGTAAGATGCTAAGATACAGAGTAGATACAAGTAAGATACTAGGATACCGAATAGAAAAAAGAAAAATGTTAACATACAGAGAAAATACAAGTAAGATGCTAAGATACCGAGTAGATACAAGTAAGAGGATATGATACATCTTAATTACATGTAAAATGCTAAAATACCGAGTAGATACAAGTAAGATGCTGAAATACCGAGCAGATACAAATAAGATGCCAAGATACCGAATGGATACAAGTAAAATGCTAAGATACAGAGTAGATACAAGAAAGATACTAAGCTATTGAGTAGATACAAATAAGATGCTATGAAACCAAGTAGATACAGGTAAGATGCCACGATATTATGTAGATACAATTAAGATGCTAAGATACAAAGCAAATACAATTAGATGGTAAGATACCGAAAAGATACAAGAAAGATGCTATAATACCTTGTAGATACAAGATGTGAAGATAGTTTTAGATAATAGTAAGATGCTACGCTACCCAGTAGATAATAGTAAGATGCTATGAAACCGCGTAGATACAAGAGGCCATGGTACCGAGTAGATACAAGTAAGATGCTGAGATACCGTGAAAATACAAGAAAGATGCTAAGATACCGAGTAGATATAAGAATGATGTTAAGCTACTGAGTAAATATAAGTAAGATGCTAAGATATAGAGTAGGCTCAAGAAAGATACAAAAATACCGAGTAGATACATGTAAGATGCTATGATATGGCTTTATAAGTTATATGTATTGTTGCAACTAGATTTATGTATCGCATTATAAATTGCTTGCAACTAGATTAATGTATCGGATTACAAGTTGTAAATATTGTTGCAGTTAGATTTATGTATCACATTACAATTAATACGTATTGTTGCAACTACATTTATGTATGGCATTATAAACCGAATGTATTGCTGCAACTAGATTTAGGTATTGCACCAAAAGTTGCATATACTTTTGCAACTAGATTATACGTATCGTAATCCTTCTTCAAATGAAAACAATAGATGAAAACGAGATATAACAAAATGTATGTCAACGACAACAAACTTGTCGATGACAAACCCACATAAAATCAAAGGAAAATAGGAAATGATCAAGACAATGACAATCAGGAAAAAAAAACTATCAAAATTTTAAAACACCGGAAGATGATGCAGATTTGCTGGACACTGTCGATACTCCTCAGGTTCACTGCATCGTTTTTATCCGTATATAGTAAGACTCGTAATAAAAAATCCACACTGACAGACATGGTGCTCTGAAACTCAAGGTGTAGTATTAAAATAATGAACTTCCTGAATAAGTCAGAGTTCATTCATATTAAAACAAAAGAAAACTATTGTTGAAATGATAAAGTGTTTAAGTCGCCTGATTCACTCACATGTTTCCCGTCAGTAAATGAGCCACCATCCGCCGTGCTTTAACTATTGAACATTTTAAAGTCTTATTTGGAACTACATGGTTAATGCCACAGCATAATACCGTTTCTGTTCTGTTTTGGTATCTAATTAATACTGGTTTCGTGTTTTATATTTTGTTATATTTTATTACCATGAAAATTTTGAATTCCTTATGCTAAAACCGCTTTGCACGAGGCGTTATTAGTGGATATTTCACTCTTGCGGGTATCTTGTTCTGCAGGTATCTCACTACAATGCGCAAGAAAGAATTCAAAATGACCAAAACATGCCTGACAATAGATTCAAAAATAACTCTGTCAGTATTCTGTACGAGCGTCATTGCGTTTTTAACGCTTTATTGTTCAAGTAACGTTCAGTACAATACCTTTTATTACATTCTCGACCCAAAACATGGCGTGTGACTTAAATACAGCTTTAAATATTTTGAAAAATATATCTTGAGACATAGGTCTTAACATGGAATATCATGTGTCATATGAATATCATCCACCATATTTGGTGGCATGACAGTACGAAAGCCGATTAGATTCACTTACTAAGAAAAAAATTATATATTATCTCGTTATTATGAGATAATTAACTCGTTATTTCAAGACCTTTTCTCGTATTTCGAGATCTTTTCTCGTTATTTCGAGATGATTAACTCGTTATTTCGAGATAATTAACTAATTATTTCGAAATCTTTTTTTCGTTATTACGGGATAATTAACTCGTTATTTCGAGATCTTTTCTCGTTATTACGAGATAATTAACTCGTTATTTCGAGATCTTTTCTCGTTATTTCGAGATAATTAACTTGTTATTTCGAGATCTTTTCTCGTAATTTCGCGATAATTGTGTCGTTATTTCGAGATAATTATCTCTTTATTTCGAGATCTTTTCTCGTTATTTCGATATAATTAACACGTTATTTCGAGATCTCTCGTTATTTCGAGATAATTAACTCGTTATTTCGAGATAATTTACTCGTTGTTTCCAGTTAATTAACTCGTTATTTCGAGATATTTTCTCGTTATTTCGAGATCTTTTCTCATTATTTCGAGATATTTCGAAAATACAGTTTAATAAGTCTGTCTATTTTACCCATTTTAAATACTTGATCTAAAATATCTCAGATTCCTCTGTCAGGCTTAAAATCATTTCATTAATACAGAATGAAAATAATGCGATGACAATCTCGTAAAAAACGAGATCATTTTCTCGTGATAACGAGATAATAACGAGAAAAGATCTCGAAATAACGAGTTAATTATCTCGAAATAACGAGAAAAGATCTCGAAATAACGAGTTAATTATCTCGAAATAACGAGAGAAGATCTCGAAATAACGAGATAATAACTCGAAATAACGAAAAAAGATCTCGAAATAACGAGTTAATTATCTCGAAATAACGAGAAAATACATAAAATTTTTTGCTTAGTAAGCAATCGGCTTTCGTATGACAACCCCTTCCGCGTTTAAAAAGACGAAAATGTGGCCATGTGGAAATAACGAGAAAACATCTCGAAATAACGAGTTAATTATCTCGATATAACGAGAAAAGATCTCGAAATAACGAGATAATAACTCGAAATAACGAAAAAAGATCTCGAAATAACGAGTTAATTATCTCGAAATAACGAGAAAAGATCTCGAAATAACGAGTTAATTATCTCGAAATAACGAGAGAAGATCTCGAAATAACGAGATAATAACTCGAAATAACGAAAAAAGATCTCGAAATAACGAGTTTAATTATCTCGAAATAACGAGAAAAGATCTCGAAATTACGAGTTAATTATCTAGAAATAACGAGAATATACATAAAATTTTTTGCTTAGTAAGCAATGGGCTTTCGTATGACAACCCCTCCCGCGTTTAAAAAGACGAAAATGTGACCATGTGGAAATAACGAGAAAACATCTCGAAATAACGAGTTAATTATCTCGAAATAACGAGAAAAGATCTCGAAATAACGAGATAATAACTCGAAATAACGAAAAAAGATCTCGAAATAACGAGTAAATTATCTCGAAATAACGAGAAAAGATCTCGAAATAACGAGTTAATTATCTCGAAATAACGAGAAAATACATAAAATTTTTTGCTTAGTAAGCAATCGGCTTTCGTATGACAACCCCTTCCGCGTTTAAAAAGACGAAAATGTGGCCATTTATTACTTTTTGAGTAATGTTTAATAATTCACGCTTTATAAGCCATTTAAGAATATTATAGCTATTTCATGACATAAAATGGGTCAAATTGTTTTTGTAAAACTGTTTAAGACCAAAAACCAAACATACATAACTTAGAACAAGCTATCATATAGATATAGTGGTGTCCATACCTGCGCTGGCATACCATCACCAACGTACTGATATTCGTATAAAGATCTTTTTTCTTCAAGTTCCCTTTTTCTCTGATCATGGAAAATTTCATGTTGTGGTAAAGCGGTATCCAAATGGCGAAAATGATAACGGCGACCTGCCTTGATCCATCTGTGTATTGGGAAAATACATACATGTCCAGGTGACTCCCTTCTCACTTCAATCCAGTCAGCAAACCATGCTGGTGAGACGCCATAATCGTCTCTCCAAAGTTCGAGACACTCAATATCTTCAGAAATCTGTATATTCCAGAGATAAAATGTGTCTTCCCTGCCTTGTTCAAAATCGTTCGAAAAGAAATTGTCTAAACTTAACTCTTCAGTTTTTTCTCCTGACCCTCCATGCAGAATAATTTTGACATTGGCATCGGTGCCGGCAAACATTCTGTCTCCAGTTTTGACAGTAACTGTAAAATCTGTTCCAGACATCGTCTTTAGTCTGTAGGCTTATATCTGTAACACTTTTCGTATAGTGATCTCTAAGGACAAGCAAGAAATTTCCTTCCGTTCACTCTTTTTATACCGTCTTCTTCACATCGGTGACGGTATGCATCCGCGATTTCAGTAAAGCACGGCTATGTCATAGAAGAAAGGGGAAATCCGACTCAGTTGTATGCCAAATGTCGCTACGAGAAAACCGAAAAAATATTCGATTGTACTGCATTTGCCGTACCGACTAATGACGGTCAATTGAAATGAAAATTATCACTCAACTAGTGTGGTTCCGCAGTTTGTGGAACAAGGATCAGCATGTTACTAAGTTGACAGATAAAAAAATATAAACACTAATATGAACAACCGGGCTTCGCTCGTTTAAAAGCTATCTACGGTCCCCCATCTTTGAAGAGTCCTGGCTAACTGTCAGAGGGGATGAGGTTCAAGACATTATTTACTATGAAAATACAAGCCAGTACAATGTGCCCTGTTAGAGTACAAAGCGCAATGATTCTGTAAAAAGTTTCTATTCCAGACTTATGGGACTTTTTGTGTATGGTGTGTGATTACCGACAGTATTATTCTACGAACAGAGACCATTGCTCAGTTGCTTTGATGAAAAAAGTCTTTTGCGATTGTTACGTATTCATGATAAAAATTCATAGTTTTGGCAATTTGTAGGATGCATTTTTACATCTCTGTAAATCGTACTGCAAACAGTGGGAAAGGTGAGGGGGACACAAACCTACTTCTGCCCAGACTTTACTACTGAAGAGTTGTGCCACCGTAGTATTTTCCTCTATCATATGCCCTTATTGTCGACAATAGCGCAAATATAGTTACCTCTTTACATGAATCTGACAATAATTTTAACCAAAGGATTACAAAGTAAAATAAGATTTACGTTTTAGTGACATAACTTATGTTAAATGTGTGTATCTTAGCTCTTTAGGTAAAGAATGCGAGGATTTCAGTGTCCAAACCTTCTGGCGGATCTAATATCTGGGTGAAATCAATTGGGCCTCCTTTGTATAAATTAAGAGTCTAAACATTTCCGAAATTTCAATCTAAAACACCACCTCTAGTTTTTCCCGCAGCCGCCATCGTGAAATTGAAGCTATTTGTAGTGGTGTTCGTAATTCCCATGCCTAGTTATACATGTTATACAATTATGTGTGTACTGCTGATTGTATGCGAATCAATTTTAAGGTTCCACCAAGAAATATATGAACTGGTTATTTAATCTGTAGCGTGCTAGACTCGAGGTTACGGTAAGGGATACGCATATACAAATACCCCGGACTGCTTAATATGGGTCCGATCAGTGACGTGTATTATGAAAATAGGCAATAGATTTCAACATAAACAAAAATAATATATAGATACTATAAAAATTAAGAAATCCCTTCTTTTATATAGAATACAAGTTTATTTCATTAAATTTCTTTTACTTTTAGCATAAGAAAAAAAACTTCTGTTTGGTTTTTTTCAACCCTGTACCATCTAATCCAGAATCGATATATGAATTGCCATCCCATGGAAAGTGTGTCTTGATGTTCATCTAATCTTTGACCCCAAATAATTAGGGACCATCCAGATCTTTGATAAGTATATGTATGAAGTTTGGCGACACTAGGTAATTATTGAAGCCTAGAAAATATTTGTTCGAAATGACTTTTGTGAACAAATATCTAAATAAATGTCCGTAGAATACATAATCTTATCATAATTAACTTTTAATGTCTATCACTGAGGCGACATGAGATGACAGAGAAAACAGAAGACATCTGACAAAGCTGTATGACACAAATCACCAAGGACATGCGCACAAAAACATCTAGAGCCCTTATTATCACCAAACAATATTTCAGCGAAGGTGACTTTTATAGGAATTTTGATTTGTTACGCTTAGAAATTTACTCACAACAAGTAATTTCTGACAAATAGAAATAAATCGACTTTTTATATGGAAAGATGTCACCGACAAGCAATAACATTTGTGTAAACTTATTACAATGCCAGTATTCTACATATTTCTATGTTTGTTAATGAGATAGTACTTAAAGATGTAGACTTAATATTGCTGAAGTATTTAATTTAAAATACAAAAGCTTCATAATACAATACGAAAACATTGAATTGTAAATATTAAATCAAGTACAAAAATGTAAGTAATGATGAGATAAACCATAAAACCCTCATGTACAAACTTCATAGCAAAATTCTGTGAATAGGAAAATAAGTGGGGAAATTTGTTTGCCACATGAGTATTCAAAAACGTAATGGTACACTTTGTTACACAGGACTTGACATTGAATTTACTTCAAATAAAACTTTATGTACACAAACAATACAGAAATTTTAAAATTTTCAGACATATATTATTTATGATTGAAAACTTGTTTTAATTGGAAGGATCTGTATCTTTACATAGTCCTAACAAAAGCCAATTACAATTTTAACATTGTTATTTAGAGATTTTTGTTTTCTGACGGATGAAAACAGACTTACACACACTTACACACGTCGTTTTCAGGTTTAGATAATGTTCTGTCATATCCCTAATACTTTCTCTTTTGATTTCAATGCGAAATGCATGTAATTAAATCTTAAAATAAACTTAACTAAGAAATAGTTGAAAACTTGAAAGTACAGTTTAAGTTTTACTGGTGATGCAATTCCTCCCTCAATATAATTTTTGTTTTATACAAATAGGAGTTAAATTCAAGTGAATGATATTGTACATATTCTCACAGAAATGTTTCTTTGAAGATTCTTTTGTGATGTATAATTCAGATATATACTGTGCAATAAAAGCTTGGCAACCTCACAAACAAATATTATACAGATGATACATATGGCTTGGTTGATTAAGACTAAATCTGATGTCTTTACATTGGGTACTTTATTTCCTATTGAACATTAAACCCACGATTACAAATGCAAGTTATAACACACATAAATATGAAAAGAGTTTTTAGATGGCCAAACCAACTGTTCTATCACGTGGTATGTAATGGTGTTAGTTTTGCGTATAATGGGTACTACACATTCAGAATACTGCCCTTCCATACTCGCCTCCAATAAAACTTTGATTTAATATTTTCATAAACTCGTAACGCATATCAAACATACTACACACAAGCTAAGCTATGGCCTTATTTTATCTCTAATAATACAGAAAATTACTTTTTACTAAACAAGCATTGATTGTGTCGCCAAAAGAGTCCTGCATATATCAGACACCATTGTCTGATATGTCGATGGTTGACTTGTACTTCTTATTACACTGCCTAAGCTACAGTGGAGTTATATCACACACTTGACGCTAATTATGACTACCATTTATCGAAAGTGTCTGCAACGATAACATAAATACTAAATGTGACTATATCTAGATCGGTTTAACATCGGCAATGGTCACAGAGTGAGTAGTCCATGACTGCCCCTTTCCCATATTCACACTGAACTTAACGATTTTATCTTTATTTCTTTTATTTGTGTCAGTGTACCTTTTATACCCCTCTATATTTTATAAATCTTCAGTTTAGCAGCTTAACAAAAAAGTGCCAAACTTGACAAAACACTGACAGTAAAGACATGCATTTCTCTGGAGTGTGTATATGGTACATTTTATTACAACATATTTGAAGCAAAAACATCGATAAGTACTATGCAAAACTTTGTCTCACATATCATATATCGTTCTCAGCATTTCCGGGTTAATTCAAGGCATTAAGAAGCATTGCAATAAAATATGATATAATTCACATAATTCTTTGTGATTTTAATATAGTTAAAAAATATTTCCTAACATCCTGTCTAGATGCTGATGGAATTCGGCACCACCTCTGGGTCTAACCATGTATACTCAGGGTTCCGGTGTTTATTACGGCGTTTGATTTCGGCGCTGATGGACTTGAGTTCCTCTCTGAATCTGTGAATTAATAATTAATTAGTATGATTGAATATTGGGAAATAAGTCCATCCGTGATTTCTAGTGATATTGAAATATCCAGTCAGGCATATGGGGGAGCGATGTACAGTCAATGATTGTTATATCTTATATTTGAAAACCGATATTTACATCTTCTAATGTTTCGAATTAGCCATGTTTGACCCCACACTCATTATGTATATTATTAAGACTGATTATATAATACATGAATGAAATCGTGCACGAGTTCTCTACGCTTTGCCTGGTAAACAAAGTTTCAAACAATGACGTGTTGCATCCCGTATTATACGTTTCTCCTGGTTGTACAATCACATAAAATAAGGGCATAACAAAACAGTATATGTCCATTATTGTATGGCTGTACTGAAATATCATACCAAATGGTACAATCATATAAAATAAGGGCATAACAAAACAGTTTCTGTCCAATTATTGTATCGCTGTACTGAAAAGTCATACTAAAATAAGGGCATAACAAAACAATGTCTGTCCAATTATTCTATCGCTGTACTGAAAAGTCTTACTGAACGGTACAATCACATAAAATAAGGGCATAACAAAACAGTCTCTGTCCAATTATTGTATGGCTGCACTGAAAAGTCATACTGAATGGAACAAAAATATAAAATAAGGACAGAACAAAACAGTGCCTAGCAATTATTGTATGATTTACTGAAAAATCATAGGATTAAGAAATTAAGGGACAATCTTTATAAATGCATTGAGAAGAATGCAACATTCACAAGAATGCAATTTATCAAAAGACAAGTGACTTACTGATTAAAACCTACTAAATAGCGTGTCAATAATAAATGATTATGTAATCACGATGAAGCTCAATAATTACCATTAATCGATATTAATAAAATGCTCTTGAAATTAAAATATAGATAGCAATAGCAAAACACTCACTCTTGTACGATCTTCTTTGCGTTTGGATCAAAGATATATTGCACTTCAAAGTCACCCAAACTCTTAGTTCCCCTGTCACTTAGGATTTTTGTCACTGTCATGACATCCAGTGTGGTTTCCTTGTCTGGAAGCGTGTGGAGAATATCATCTTCACTAAGAGGGCGCTGTAAGACGGGAAAATATAAATATTTGGTCCTGGAAGAGCCTTAAAAACATGAACAGTTATCGATTGTTCTCGTTTTAAGCGATAAGTTTTCAAAATGCGCATATGGTGCACTAAATTTATAAATGTACATTCTGATATTCATGATGTTGTAAAAGCACCTGCACAAAAAGCACTTCTCTAATATTTCAAGTTATTTTTTTACATTAAACTGGCGAGATGAAACGCAATTCCTACCTTATCCTTTGGAGGAACACCACTCATGGAAGCAGGATAATTTGGTGGGAATGCATACTCGTCGTATTGTGGAAAATTTGTGGATGCATGAGCGACGCTGCACGTGTATATGATGGAGGTGAACACAAGCACTAGGTGGTCTGCTGTCTCCAACTTGCCATTATTCGGTACACCCTGGTATTATAATGGAGGATATTTTCAAACTCTATCACTGTATTTGTTAAAAGTAAATGTAATTCCTACTGTGGACTGAACCCTCAAATATAATCATGAATGAATTGATATATAGGTTGCTTTATTAATTAGCGTTTTAAACGAATTCATTTTTTTTTCAGTCGTATCGCGACATGAAAACAGGAGGTAATCAGCCTCTTAAAATTCAATGTTCTCGACTGTTAAGCCCAAATTGGATGATTTTATCATATTCAACTATTAAGATTTGATTATTAAGGCCCCGCTGATTAACGTTTTTTCATATTCGACTATTAAGACCCTTCTGAATAATGCTTTATCATATTCGACTAATAAGTCATCACTGAATAGTGCGTTATATCATTCTACCGTAAATGCTCTTTATTGTATTTCGATGCGTGTTAAACATTTTACACATGGATTGTTTTTAAAAATTGACTTGCATAAACTGGTACAATGTATATATGTGCTACTTACTAAGATTCCTAGCCCTCCATCCTCTCTGGAACGTGAGAGCTCTTGTCCGAAGCTTTGTAACTCCCAGTCCCCACTGATCTTCTCAGGTGTGTCTGGAGAAGGAGCAATGCAATTTTCTCGTGACAAAAGTTTTAAACAGTAGGTCTTTACACACCATCCCGCACATTTCCTTTACTTTCTACTTATTCTTAGCTTTTATTTATATCTATGTGAATAATTATTGTACAGATAACAGGTACATATTTACCGTAGTAAAGATTTACGTATTTCGTGACGTAATTCTTGATGGCGTTGTACAGAAGGATAGCGTCATCACGGAAGTAATAGCCAGGTAAAACTTTCCCGGTTGTGCAATAAACCTGAAAAATGTTCAGATACTATCAGTGACATAGGAGCATTACAAAGGAGAATGGCCTCATCATGAAAGTGAAAGCTCAACTTTTCAATAACATTAAAATTCATCTAATATGTATGAGCCCATTAACATTGCATGTATTATTTAATTCAGTATTATTTGTAAATGTACCCCTCTCTGCTTGAGATCCTCAGGTAATGTTCCATGTACATCCATTCTCCAAAATGACAACCTGAAATATGATTGAGGAAATTCAGGAATAATTTGATACTTAACTCGCATATTTTTTATAGATTTGAAGTTTCTAACAAATTTTGTCTAGCTACCTGTGATTGTACCTAGAAAGGTTATAAATATGACCAAACGAAAAATCTATTTCTGAAAAGTTTCATGAAAGATAGGAATGACAAAAACAAAAAATATCAGTATCAACTTAAGATTTATAAATTGAAGTATTATTTGCATATCTTCTCAGTTTTATCATATAGTACTCACCCTCTGGCGATGAGGTTGAACATGCCCTTAGTGCCAATGTTCATTGTCTTATCCACCCATCCACCAGGAGCCACTAGGAGTTCTAAACCCCTCCTAATTTATAAAAGGAGAAAAGGTAAAATATTATTCTGACATTTCAAATCACAAATAAAGAAAGCTAAGAATGATTCGTATTATATCTTTTTTTTTTTGCATATGGAAATCAACAGAACATTTTATCTTCTCAGTCGTCAAAAAACTTACAGTTGTGACGCTCTGTTTGATGTAAGTTTATTGTTTACATTTTTATATTGTGTATTACATGTAGGAATAACATGTAAAACTGCAATCTTGACAAAGTGAACACATTATTTTCATAGAACTTTACAAATTTCTATTTCTAAAATATCCCCCCCCCAAAAAAAAAATATTCAATCATAAATATTCAGCATATTGGTAATACACTATAAGATTAAATAAAGTCTACTTACGTGTTGATGGCAATAAGATAGAGGAAATGTGGTGCCAGAAGCTTGAATAGGGGATGAGACTGAGAGAGATTGCGATGCGCACAAACGACTATGCCTTCCATTATCAAATGTGTGAATCCTATTAAACAATATTGAAATGAACCTCCATTAAATAAATGTACTATAAATACAAAGAATAATTTTCAGAAATCAACATTCAGAAAATTGTTCCCCGTCAATTTCTACGGGTAACGGGATTTTCTGGATTAATGGATTAAGATAGATAGATAGATAGATAGATAGATTATCGGACAAAATTGTCACATTTCACTATGTAACAAGAGCAACGCCTAGCGTGGCATAATACGCCCGTCGCTTAGCTTGAAGGGGATCAATTTGAATGAATGGCCAAGTTACAATCCAATATCTTGAAACACTACATAAAGAAATCCGGAAAACTGTAAAATCCTTGATAATTTCTAAGTTCAAGGGGCATAACTCTAGCAAATAGAGAGCAATCATGCCCAATGCGAATTGGTACTGACCCTTATTGATATAAAGTAATATATTAAGTTTTAATCCAATACCTTTAAAGACTGCAGGAAAAAGTCTGGAAAACTGTAAAATCTTCGAAAATTTCTAAGTTCAAGGGCCATAACTCTGGCAAAACCAAAGCAGTCATACCCAAATGCCAACTGGTACTGACCCTAACTGATATAAAATAATATACGAAGTTTTAATCCAATACCTTTTAAGACTGCAGAAAAAAGTCCGGAAAACTGTTCAAGGGCCGTAGCTCTGACAGGAACAAAGCAATCATACCCAAATGCGAACTGGTATTTGATTGATATTAAGTTATATATCAAATTTTAATTCAATGCCTTTAAAGACTGCAGAAAAAAGTCCGAAAAACTGTAAAATCCTTGAAATTGTCTGAGTTCAAGGGCCATAACTCTGGCAAAACTAAATCAGTCATACCCAAATGCGAACTGGCACTGACCCTCACTGATATAAAGTAATATACGAAGTTTTAATCCAATACCATTTAAGACTGCAGGAAAAAAGTCCGGAAAACTGTTCAAGGGCCGTAACTCTGGCAGGAACAAAGCAATCATACCCAAATGCGAACTGGTACTGACCCTTATTGATATTAAGTTATATACCAAGTTTTAATTCAGTGCCTTTAAAGACTGCAGAAAAAAGTCCGGAAAACTGTAAAATCCTTGGAATTTGCCAAGTTCAAGGGCCGTAACTCTGGCAGTACCAAAGCAATCATACCCATATGCGAAATGGCACTGGCCCTTGTTGATATAAAGTTGTATACTAAGTTTAATTCAACACCTTTAAAGACTGCAAAAAAAGTCCTGAAAACTGTAAAATCCTTGCAAATTTCTATGTTCAAGGGCCGTAACTCTGACAAAACGAAAGCAATTATACCCAAATGCGAACTGACACTGACCCTCGTTGATATAAAGTTATATGCCAAGTTTCAATCCAATACCTTGAAAATATCGGAAAACATGACCCCGGACGGACGGACGCACACACGGACGAACAACGCCATAACATAATACATCCCGTCTTATGACGGGCGTATAAAGCGTGTCATGTGGTGACCCCTTATTGGACTATAGGGGGTCAGTAAAATTTCTTAAGGGGGGGATATGGCCGCCGCTTGTTCTTTTCGTAACGGCAAGAAAATCTTGTTGGCAAGATAATAAATTATTGATCGTAATATATTTATTTATACCTTTGTTCATTCATGGAAGGTCCTCGGTGGGATAAATCAGTTATATAGTTAATTACTGACCTACCACGAAACTAAAGAGGGTCAGTAAAATCAATAGGAGGTTCGGCCTTCGACCTCATTCCCTACGGATTTTACTGACCCTCTATGGTTCCGTGGTAAGTCAGTAACAAACCATATAACTAGTTATGTATATATATATATATATATATATATATATATATATATATATATATATATATATATATATATATATATATATATATATATATGGTGTACATAAACCAATACATTTCTCAGTCTTCTAATAACAGTAAATAAGAACAGAAACATCCATCTCTATTAAAAATGTGATCGCTCTTTTGTAACGTACAAACAACTTTACTGTATAATAGTATATACCTAAATGAGTGAGTGATTGGTGATATGAAGCATCTGCTAAGTTGTACCACATTTTCGCCATCAGCCATGTATGTGGAGGGTCAGTGGGTAGGAAAACCTAAACAATATATTTGGACTAATCAGATAAGGAATACTAAGTTTTTACATACGGAATATTTGTGTGATTTTCTTTTCTTGTGTTATTGCAAAATGTTAATCACATTTTTTTCGAATTAAATTACATGTATTATATCAATTTATTTCGATTTCCATGTTACATTGATGCCTATCATTTTCAACATAATAAATAGCAATTCATACTAATTCAATAAAATGAATGAAATTTATACGACATACTGTAACTAAAGTGTGAAAAAGAAATCAACAGTACCGGATTATCGACTGCTTTTTGTTGGAAAAGCTGAATGGCAATTGGAATCAATTTGCCATTTCCATCACTAAAAAACAGTGCAATGGGAACGGGGCACTGAAAATAAAAAAAAATTCTCGAGGTATTGGAAGAATGAGGTATGCAATATATTTAACATGGACATTATCAGTGTTTCTTGCAATGTATTAAGATCGCTTTATACAACATTTTATCTTTTTGCGAAACAGAGGCTCAGCAGTATATCAAACAGAACCACATTCGGAGATACCAGTCGATCTATCCTTGTGAATAGTATATTTATAGCATGAAAACATCCACTAGGACACTGATTGCTAAAACGAAAATGAATGCATTAATAAAACGAAAACAAACTTTGATTTGCACAAATATATGAAATATATATGAATATTCAATAAATAAAGGGTACGTAACAGTCTGGCGTATTATATATTTCGAAAACATAATTTCTGAGTTTCCTTCCTAATAATATCTTAAGCTGAACTCAAAGAGTTTGTCCGTAGGTAGATGGTATGAAGAGAATCTTTTAAGACTATTTGAAAAGAAAGTCTTACAAGAAAAAAAGTCGTGTGGAAAAGAGTGATATCTACTAAAATACAACTACACAAGTCTACTCTTCCATTTGTAATGATTGGCATAATACAATTGGAATGTCAATGTTTGTTCGTAGTCACGTACTTTTCATGGTAATATTTAATAATTTCAGTTTGATATTGAAAACAAGGAAAAAGTCTTTCCATAGAAATATAAGTGTCTATATGATGGTCTTAGATATTGCTTTAAATCCAGATGAGTAGAACAAAAGAAGATAGATTTTTTTTCTAAATTAGGACTCTTCCAAGTATGACATTATAAATGTATGATGAGTTTCATTTTACACATATTTGACACCTTCTATACTAGAAGGTTACCTACTTTGAATTCTCCATATATAAATACATATGGAATTTACACGATTTGACTTTTTCTACTGGGTATATGTGACGGGTGTTGCTAGCAAGTAGGAGATGCTCACTCTCCCCGGGCACCCGATCTCACTCCATCACAGGGGTTCACATATGCTCTTCAAGTAGACATATTTTGGGGTTTTTTTTCAACTTGTTTTTCATTTTCACTGATTTTGTATGTCCTCTGGTTTCCTAATTTTTAGACTTATGGTTTTGATTTATCCATCATCTTTACATTACCACTGTGGTAAAAGCATACAATATACTATGACAAAAACCATGCGCATTGCTGCTATGTATCGAATGCAAACAATACAAGGAGACAAGGGTCTGAGTCATTATTGATATTCTAGGAGACGGAGCAATCTACAAAACAATTTATGATCATGAAATACAACGAGCATTTAAGGCTTCAATATCGACAGTGTAAATCAGAGATTCGATAATATGGACCATTTTATCATAATAGAGAGACAAGCGTTTCCCTGAATACAAAGTACAAAAATTAAATATATTATGTAATTGATTTTTAACATTTACTGTTGAATATGGAATGATGATATTCCTTATGGAACATTTTTATTTACGCTGCATCACGAAAAATCAAAACTGAAAATTTTACTTATATTTTCGGGTGTCACTTATAAGATGGACTGCACTGAATGATCACAGTTGAAATATACGTGTATAAAAATTAAAATGGAACCATCTCAAAAAAAAAAAAAAAACAAAAAAAAAAAAAAGAAAAAAGAAAAGACTACTGACTAGACAATTTTCTGTCCAAAACAGGAAACCTATTGATTTTTAAAAATCTATGACACAATTTAAGAAGAATGAACATGCATGGGAATAAATTGTTATAAGATATAATAAGTAGTCCTCCAAAGGGAAATAAAATATACTAAAAGAAATAACACAAACACTCTTTGCCGCAAATTTTCGGTCTCCTGGCCTTTATCAAGCAATAGTTAGAATAGTACATTAGATGTACGTAACATCCATCTTTACATGTCTAATACAAACAAGCTTCTAAACTCGGATAAACGTTGACGTCATTAGATCGTTAAAAGAAAGAATAGAAGAACATAGACGCGATATAAAGTACCAAAGAGAAAAACCAATTATGAAACATTTTGCGAACCATAATGAAGGTGATCTTCGTGTTGCGGTTATGGCTAGGACTACCAGAGAAAATTAAAATATACAGATTAACTGTTGAAGATAATTGGATAAGAGATTTGGTAACGCGCAGGCCAAATGGATGCAATATTAAAACTAACATGTGATTGTATAACTAATTCATGAAATTTCTTGAGGTGATTTAATGCTTAGTTTTCGGTTTATGCACTCCCCCCCCCCTCTTTTCGGAAATGAGGGGGTATTACTTTGCCGCTATCGCCCGGTCGGTCTGTCGTACGGTCGGTTGGTCGATCAGATTGTCGGTCGATCGGTATGGCGGTTGGCCTATCGATGTGGTTTTTATATTTATACTTGTATTATTATGTTAGGTTTAGTAAATTTTAATGCCCTACGCGCGTAATAATGACGTTATGACGTCAACGTTTAGAAGCCTGTTTATATTAGACATGTAAAGATGGATGTTACGTAGATCTACTGTACTATTCTAATTACTGCTTCATAAAGGCTAGGAAGCCGAAAATTTGAGGCAAAGAGTGTTTGTGTTATTTCTCTTAGTAAATTGTTATACTTACAATATGTTTATCACTTTTACATGGCAATCCCTCTAAAATTTTCAGATCTACCATGAAAAGACGTTTAGCATCGATGACCTGCTGGATGGACCATCCCTCTAGGAAAGGACGAAGCATCTCGTCGGTGACACCCAAACTGAAGAAAGGCAATCAGGCACTCACACAAAGTCTTGATTTCAATATTAGAATGTATTGTCAAATCGATTTATTAACCCATGGTTAGTTTGTCTAGCTATGGAGAAGACTCCTCTGGGCACCTGGACTCATCTGTCATTTTATGTTCTATCAATGTAACTATGTCAATGCCACGATAAAAACAGCAACATGTACCTTTGTATTCTTCTTTGTGAAAATGATAAATGTACACATTAGAAATTACCTTAGAATGTCATATGTCTGTGCGTTACAATGCAAGCAGATGAAATATAATGAAGTAGAAACATTTTTTCATTTTACGAGACTTTACTTTGTCCATTTCCAATTCCATACAGGAATGTCATACCTGCACTTTGAATAGCTTTCTTCAAAATGTAATTTTCTTCCATTGTTAAGTGATATTTTATGTGAATTATTTCATCCATTTGGTTGTGGCCTCTATGTAGTGGAAGAAACCAATGTATAAGAAAACATACTGATACATCTATCGAATTGTCCAGATTCCACTAAGCAACAAGTGATATTGATTTCCGATTCGGTATCTTGAGATCCACAAGGCCTATTTGTTTCTTCTTGACTTAGATAAAACTAGTTTTTTGTCATTTGAATGTGAAAGCAATACTTTAATTTTCGTTACTGTCATAAATATCGGTTTTAAGATACATTTCACTTACTTTTCTGGAATTTCTGTACAAAGTTTTATAAGGGAATGGTTCATACTGTTGATCCTCTGCCAACCAAAATACAGGTCGTTGCTCCAACGTTTGCATCCCTTTTTAAATATAATACCTTTAGACATACAATTTTATTTGGTTTTTTTTATTTTACTTTTTAAATCATCGTTTGACACGAGTTTTATAAATTAAATTCAAATTTGAATAATTATGATAAAAAGTTTCAAAGTTAACTTATTTTGTTCACATTAATGATGAAATTATGGGCATACATACGTACATAGATGGCTATAATAAAATATGGGCATACATACGTACATAGATGGCTATAATAAAATATGCCAGTGACAAATAAATAATCAAGGAGGAAAAACCAGAAAATACTATATGATATTATGGAATCGACAGTATATAAAAATATTGATACCTTAAATTTAAATTAAATGTTCTCTAATACGAATGTAGGTTTCGAAGGCGAAACAATATTATAAAAGATCAAGCTTAAATTTTAACAAGAGCAACGCCAACGTAGCATATGCCCTCCCTGATTATTTTTGTAACGTGGGCATAACTCACAAAATGACCGCATTAGAGGTCATCCACTCCTCATAATCACCCACAAACACAGTTTTTTTTCATTCAAAAGTTACTCGCTATCTTATTGTTGCACTTATAAATGTGTCAATGAGATATTTCTCAATAATGTATTTCCATACAATATAAAATTGTATCCCCCACCCCGTGTGCCACACAATGGAATTTCTGGCGAGAATAAGCGCTGGCGTAATATGAAAACCTTCGTGGAAAAAGTTCAGAAACCACACATCATATATACAGAGATTACCATTTCTATTTGATGATCATTTCGGACAGCAGTCAGGGACATACTCCACGGTGACATTATTTGATAATTATTTCGCATAGCAGTCAGGGACATACTCCATAGTGACATTTAATATTTGATAATTATTTCGGACAGCAGTCAGGGACATACCCCACAGTGACATTATTTGATAATTATTTCGGACAGCAGTCAGGGACATACTCCACAGTGACATTATTTGATAATTATTTCGGACAACAGTCAGGGACATAATCCACAGTGACACTATTTGTATCATAAAACAGTGTATCGTAATGCAAACTAAATGGGTTCATATGGAGTTAAACGAATGATACTATAAATACAGCTTGGGTCAGATGCCTTCTGTTTCCTTTTCTATGAATTAAAAATCTAAATTAGAGGTGGTAGGAAATCCTACAATTTCGAAGTACATCTTGAGGGTAGGTATTGTTCTGTTTGGTGCTGCTGGTATTTTATCACACTGCACCTTACCAAAGGTTCTCCAAATGCATCTGTGTAGACTTTCTTTAGATGAGGAAGTCCTTCCCAGTTTCCACCAGAGAACAGTAGCTGTAACTTCTTGTCTGTTATCATCTTGATCTTCCTCTTTGCGATATTCCACTGTAACATGTGTATCATATTGATATATTGAAATCAAAGGTCTAAATATCTTGTACATTAACATAATAAATTATATTGAATATATTAAATAAAGGTTTCGCCGAATGTCATTTTAGGTTTGGTGCGACTTCCTCATTTAGTACAGAATCTCAGCATTCATTGTAACTATCGAAATCATATCATTTAATTTTATGTTTAAATCAATGATAATGTGGATGGTATTAGCTATTATCTAAGTTATCTAGGTATTTCATGATTTAATATTAAGAATTTATAAATACCATAAGAAATATTTGACTGACTCAGAATGTTAATCAGCTACAGAACATGTTCGCTGTGAATAATATATTATGCAAAGAACAATTAACTCAGTATTCACAATACGGTCTCGTGACATTCTTCTAGTGAATTTTCTTAATATTGGTATATTTCATATATCGGTTATGAAATATGATGGATATTACATAACTTATGCCACCAATACCAGTAAATTTCACTAGAAGGTCAGGAGACCGAAACATTGTGAATACTGAGTTAAGTGTTCTTTGTTTTATGACACTTCCCTTCGGAGGACTATTCAGATGTTTAATATATTATGTACAAATCAAGAAATCGATATATCAAAACCCATCTGAGCTATTCATCGGGGAAGTATTCCTTAGTTTTAGCGTCATTCACATTAAATTTGATTCATAATCATGGCTGGATGACTTCATTTGTTCAAATACAATACCACTCAAGTAAAATTTCCTCCCATATAATCCATGTGGAAATAGAATTAGATTAGTAAATATCGGAATACATGGCTGCCAAGAAGTCGTCAGTGACAGATTTACTGTGTAAATGTTGCACTGTTAGACGATTTAGATTTACTTAAATATATTGTGTGTAGCTTCCATAAAGTCTACATATCTCTTACTCATAGGCTTACACAAAATGATTTATGGTTGAATTTATGGTCTCAACTACTCTTTATCTTACACGTTGAATATTTTAAAATACCATTGTTACAGAAGACGTATGGACTGTGTATATGTACTGTACACATTGCATGCTTACTTTTAATCAAGTGTCACACCAGCAGTATTTCACTTAATATTGATGACTTATTTATTTTTATGTGCCACACCAGCAGTATTTTACTTACATATCGGTGACTTGTTTATTGTCAAGTGCCACACCAGCAGTATTTTACTTACATATTGATGGCTTGTTTATTGTCAAGTGCCACACCTGCAGTATTTCACTTACATATTGGTGACTTGTTTATTGTCATGTGCAACACTAGTAGTATTTCACTTATATATTTATGGCTTGTAAATTGTTAAATGCCACACCAGTAGTATTTCACTTACATATTGGTGACTTATTTATTGTCAAGTGCCAAATCAGCAGTATTTCACTTACATATTAACGGCTTGTTTATTGTCAAGTGCCACACCTGTAGTATTTCACTTACATATTGGTGACTTATTTATTGTCATGTGCCACACCAGCAGTATTTCACTTAAATATTGATGGTTTGTTTATTGTCAAGTGCCACACTACGAGTATTTTACCTACATATTGATGGCTTGTTTATTGTCAAGTGCCACACCAGCAGTATTTTAACTACATAGAAGCGGCTTGGTGACTTAACCTATGAAACATTACAGACTCGAATAAAATATAAACTAACGCTATTAACCGAAACAAAATAGCATTGCAAATGATTTGGTTTGCAGTGGGTTTGTTATTCAGGGAGTTGGTTAATCTTGTTTAGTAACGAGTCGGATTGTCCTTTTGGGAAATTCATTAATCTTGTTTATCAAACATATCTGTTCAACCGATGTCCCGATCCGATACATAACTGTATTATTGTTCTTACCAATAAACGATATTGGCCTCCAGAAACAATGAGTAACAAAACTTAAAAATGGGTTAGACAGGAGCTCCGAACTACACAATATATTTTTCTGTTATATAATATAATTTTGAGACAAGAAACAAAATATTCTAAAATAGGAAAGTATACTGAATTCTATTGAAATATAAATTTCATGGCGTCATTAATTTGCAATTCTCTACTTGCAATGGTGCGTAATTTCTTTTGTGTACTTTTGCAATATGAGATATAACAATCTTACTCTGTAATCAAATGAAAACTGCTCATCATCCGGAATGTTCTTCACCTATAAAATAAAAAGAAAGACAACATAATTGTAGATGTCGTATTTCTGTTATAAAAATACTTTATAATACACATAATAAGTGTGTATATAAAAAGCGCTTGATATGTTCTACAATTACAATGTGGAATAGTGCTGTTTGATCGTGGTGGTAGTATACACAAATATATATATATATATATTCGACATCGATAAAACCTTAGAAATCAAAAGAGAGGTCAGGTGTCCAGGAAGTGTAAGCCATATCGAACATGGTTAGAACATGGAGATCAGAAGAGAGGCCAAGTGTCCGGGAAGTGTACGCCACACTGGACAGGGATAGAACAAGGAGATTTGAAGAGAGACTAGGTGCCCGGGAAGTATAAGCAACGTTGGACATGGATAGAATATGGATATCAGAAGAGAGGCAAAGTGTCCGGGAAAAGTAAGCCACATTGATGAAGGATAAAACATGGAGATCAGATGCCACACTGGACATTGTTAGAACCTAAGACATCAGAAGAGAAACCAGATGCCCAGGAAGTATAAACCACACTGGACATGGTTAGTAGAACATGGAGGTTAGAAGAGAAACCAAGTGTCCTTGAAATGTAAGCCACACTGGACATGGTTAGTAGAACATGGAGGTTAGAGGAGAAACCAGGTGTCCTTGAAGTGTAAGCCACACTGGACATGGTTAGAACATGGAGATCAGAAGAAGGGCCAGGTGTCCGGGAAGTGTAAGCCACATTGCACATGGATAGAACATGGATATCAGAAGAAAGGCCAGGTGCCCCGGAAGTGTAAGCCACATCGGAAATTGATAGAACCTTAGACATCAGAAGTTATACCATCAGGCCGTTTCACAAAGAATCATACCTACGATATTTTACGTACGTACAAAAAAATTCCTAAAGTCCGTTTCACAAAGGATCATAACACGACTTACGTAAAATTTTCATTACGGAAAATCCGTAACTTTATGGACAGCCAAAAGGTGTCGTAACTACTTAAGGAATTTCCTTAAGTGCTATTTTTCCATAAATATGGTTGCTGTGTTTTTAATTGATACAGCAGCAGACAAGCAAAGAAAAAAGAGAGAGTATTTCGTGACAGGACTCAAGTGTTGGACACCCTGAAGGCTGAATGACAAGGAGTTGATCTAGCGATTTCGCCTATCACGAGAGCGCCTCCTTAATTTGGTGGACGTGGTCAAGAGAGATACAGTATAGATCCACCCACAAATAGGTCACATTCTATTCCGGCCATTATATAAGTATTGATAATGTCTCGTCATGACGAAACGTATATCTTGGAGCTATGATGTTGAAAACTTCCATTCCGAAGGTCCTGTCTAAGACACATGCAGAGTCCTAAAACACCTTCAGTACCAAACCTAAGCATTCTTATAGGTTCAACTCTATATAGAATGAGCATTTTGCATTGCAACAATTTGCTTTTTGGACGTGATAATGTGATCTTCTCCACTTTTCAAATTTGTCACATTTTATGCGTCTGTTTAAAGGTTGACCATTAACACTCCCCTATCTTAGGCATACACAAATTATTGTTCCCCAACTTTGGCGAAAACGAGGGGACATTAAATCTCAATCGGCCGTCAGTCTGTCACAAAAACTACCATTTTTGTACATATCGCGTTTGCATGCAGTAATTATCACGTGTATAAAAATATCTTGCCCGTCTCATTTGTGACACCATATTTCACTCGGATTCAATCTATACTAACTTCATTATATTTCAGCATCCTGGGTATTATCCCTTCGCCAGATTTACAAAGCACGCTATATCCACGCATTCAGAGGTTATTCATCTTCACGAGCCAAGCGTTTGTGATACGTCCCTCTCCAAATCGTACTCGCGTAGCAAGTTTAAAACCTTGCTTTGGGAAAATTGAGGCTATTTGGAAAACAAATACATATATGTCATTGTTAAATCTGCCTTTGTGGTACATATATAACTACTTTCAAAAACATTGGCACTCTAATGGTTAAACAAGGACCATGCAATCAATCAATGACGCCGTTTTATAACCACGTCCATCGTTGTTCAATCTGAAAATGGATTGTTTACTCCAAAAGTTAGTGAAAATGCGCTCGGCATCGATACTGATAGAAAAAGAAATTCCGTAACTCTTGTGGATTTTCCGTAAAGTTATGGAAACGTTAGTGAAATGTACGTACGGATTTAATTAAGGAATCCGTAAGTAAAATACGTACGGAAAATACCTATGGTTCTTTGTGAAACGGCCCACAGGTGCCCAAGAAGTGAAAGCCAGATGGGGCGATAGAACCTTAGAGATAAGATAAGGTAAGGTGCCCGGGAAGTGTAAGCGTCTACTGATTGTACAGCCGCATCCTCTATGCATTCCAATAGCCAAACACTCATGAGATAAAATGGAAATTTCACAGTGGCAGAAGAGCTAATTGATTCTTATGGATGCACGTTCCGTTCGTGTAATTCACAAATCAATTTTATGGAGATATATCATGTACATGCGGGCATCTGTAATTTCCCAAGATGCCAGAACTACATTACTGTGATATATTCAAAGCGTTCGGGGACATGACTACACTTTCATTGCTAACATTGTTTTTTCTTTTATAACTTTGTAACGATTGATTGATCTGCAGCATTTTCTTTACAGAAGATATACATACATGAATTACGTAACCACGGTAAATGCTCGAAAATATAGACATGAAAAACAGAAAAGTCGAAGAATTATGGAACATTACGTTCGTCTGTTTGTATTGATTAATCTCCATATTACATGGAAACAAATATCGAGCGACAAATCCACACAGATAATAATAAAATAGATGATACAAAATACCGCCCCTGGAAAAGTAATCAAAAAGCAATATCACCATCAAATTCATATATAATTACGGTATGCCGTAATATCACCATCAAATTCATAGATAATTACATTATGCCATCTTATGACATAATTACATTTATCAGAGGAAGCCTCTACCAATAAGTATCAAGTATATTTATGAGGCTCCATTTTGGTGTTAGATATCTTAAAGTCTTGATACCTATTCAATACGTACCCACCTTGGGTTGATAATATCAACTTTCATAATTGAACAATTGATATCTATTTCAGTAAGGGATATCACCCATTCAATATAGATAAGTGATACATGTATCACCTATTTGTTATAATTCGATTGAAATAAACGATCCCTTCGTCAATGCATTGCATTCCAAATGTGAATTAGATATACACATGTAGCTATGACAGATGCAAAAGATGAAATTTGGAACGCATTAGGAAAGATAACGTCAGCACAATGCAGATGCAGATTGTATTTAAATGTCACCAAGTTTACATCAATCAATCTTGATGTGATAAACTTTTTATGCACGTGTTACAACGAGATGTAAAAATTATAACATTTTAAAGACATTATAATTAATTTTTAGAAAGCAACGCATCAAATCTCTCTCTCTCTCTCTCTCTCTCTCTCTCTCTCTCTCTCTCTCATAAGTATCATTGGCCGACATAACTTACTTGGATCACTATTTTTAGTAACGAAAAAAAAAAAAAACCCACGAGTGTCAACGATTGGTTTCTGATACAGGGGCAGCAGCGGGGATGTTCTCCAATCCAATGAGAACAGTTGAAATAATAATTATAATACCATCGTCATATATATACAGTATCTATACAGTGTTAAAGTCAGCAAGTGAAAACAAGTTTACTTATACATGCATATCCTCTAAAACTCTACATACACGTATGAATGATTCTTGCGGCTCACTTAAACGTCTTTTTAATCAAACAGTAAAGGTTAAAGAATGGTTTGTTATTATCGAGACATCTGAGTGGCTAATCTCCTGTAGGAGCTGGAATATTATTTCATTGTATCAGGGGCTCCGATTGGATGACTTTATTTGATCAATCTATAAATAAAGATTGATTCTGCTGTAAAATCATGAATTTTATAATTTCATTTCACTAATGTTAAGATTTTATTACCTAAAATGAGCTGTTGATTACACTGGAAATTTAGCAAGTTTTGTTGGGGAGGGGGTTTGACCCCCTTATAGCAAGACTTTCTGAAAATTAATGTGGATTACCTGTAGTAAACTGTTAAGATTCTGAAAAAGGAGGAACTGACGAACAATTTTATTTATAGGCTTATAAATCTAAGAGATAGAAAGTTGTGTAAATGTTGTACGTTACGTAATATAACATAGGACCCTATGGGAACAGGAGCCACTATGCTTTGACATATAATACACGACTACTATAAAGATGTTTTTCGCCAAAGTGGTGTATTGCTTTAGACATTAGGCTTTCATGTAAATTAATGCAGTTTCCCCCCTTATGATTTTGTTTTTGTGTTTGTTTGTATTTTGTTGTTATTTGGGGCTTGCTTTTTTACCTCGTCGTAATGATAGTTCAGTTTTGGATGTTATTCATTTACCTATTTATTTACGTATTTATTTCATATTGATAAACAAATCTTTCATTAAGTAATTTAGATACATGTTACATGTAAAGCAGAATAATTCCCATCTCAAGAAGCAACACGGATTTTATATGGAAATGGAAAAGTTTGCAACCTTCCCACTCATATGCAACATTATCGTTAAGACTTTATGCTGAAGATTAAGATTAACCAGCCCCCAACCCTCCCCCCTCCCTTTCCATGTATATCTTCATTATTGCGTAGAATCATATAGATCACGTGCATACAAATATATGCAGTATTGGAAGGCATAGGGGAAAAAAGTGGGGAGGTAAAGAATGCATT
Organism: Pteria penguin; assembly: GCA_035048485.1. NCBI lineage: Eukaryota > Metazoa > Mollusca > Bivalvia > Pterioida > Pteriidae > Pteria > Pteria penguin. The sequence continues at coordinate 19,320,152 of CM068585.1, read as the reverse complement.
TGGATGAGGACATGAAAAGGGACGACGAAGGGAAGCTGTACTCCTTTGTTTTCCTGACATATACTCTGGGCAAAGCCTTGTGAGTACATTGCCTACACTCTGTGCACGGCTCTGTTTATGTTACCTTCACTGAAATCACCTCCAGTTCTACACCTTGACTATAATACTAGTTATGCTCCGGGTACAGTTCACGCCTGGATCACCTAAAGTACAGTTCTACACCTGGAGTATAATACTAGTTATGCCCCGGGTACAGTTCACACCTGGATCACCTAAAGCAAAGTTCTACAACTGGAGTATAATACTAGTTATGCTCCGGGTACAGTTCACACCTGGATCACCTAAAGTACGGTTCTACACCTGGAGTATAATACTAGTTATGCTCCGGGTACAGTTCACGCCTGGATCACCTAAAGTACAGTTCTACACCTGGAGTATAATACTAGTTATGCTCCGGGTACAGTTCACACCTGGATCACCTAAAGTACAGTTCTACACCTGGAGTATAATACTAGTTATGCTCCGGGTACAGTTCACACCTGATTCACCTAAAGTACAGTTCTACACCTTGAGTATAATACTAGTTATGCTCCGGGTACAGTTCACGCCTGGATCACCTAAAGTACAGTTCTACACCTGGAGTATAATACTAGTTATGCTCCGGGTACAGTTCACACCTGATTCACCTAAAGTACAGTTCTACACCTTGAGTATAATACTAGTTATGCTCCGGGTACAGTTCACACCTGGATCACCTAAAGTACAGTTCTACACCTTGAGTATAATACTAGTTATGCTCCGGGTACAGTTCACGCCTGGATCACGTAAAGTACAGTTCTACACCTGGAGTATAATACTAGTTATGCTCCGGGTACAGTTCACGCCTGGATCACCTAAAGTACAGTTCTACACCTGGAGTATAATACTAGTTATGCTCCGGGTACAGTTCACGCCTGGATCACCTAAAGTACGGTTCTACACCTGGAGTATAATACTAGTAATACACGATTCAAGCAATAGTGAAATACAATATTGAAGGGCACTCTTATTTATCAACACATTAAATCAAAGGCATTTTCATTGTATATAAATATAATCTTGTAATCTGATAGCGAGTTGAAGTTCCCTATGAAAATTACAGTTCTCTGTCAATGCAATATAAAGGGTAGTGAGCAAATTTGAGCTGATTTTCCTCAACGATGGGTAGGTCAATCAGAGCGATTCAACCCGACGTTATTTGACCTTGTTACGTAATAATTAGTACATGCATGTCAGGCAAAGTGTTGGTATGCGAATAGTTATTACCGGTAATACATGAATCTCTGCTCATACATTGATTCCGTTCTCAAAAATGGATTTCTGTTACTCTTTTATGTCCATAAATACCAACATTCAAAGAATAGTGGTAACCAGCTGCAGAATAAAGTACTTATCTCTCTGAGATATTTTTATATCAAGTCAGGAAGTCCGCATGTATCCATACCGTGGCATCTTGAGTATACAGAGATAACGATTGGATGGCGAGAGCAAAGAACCACATGTACAGGCTGATACGGATCAAATATACAAATAACCTCAGGTGTTTAAAATATTTAATTTATAACACGAGACTTTGATGTATTAATAAATAGTTTTTCCGCGTTTTGAAGTATAGCAGAAATATATTGTATTGACGGTTTTAGAGATCACATGAAGTTGTTATTCATGGGTTAATAATTTAAGTAAATGAAACAGTTTTGTGGATTGCAAATGTTCGATTGTAGTACTCAGAAGGTCACTCTCTAGCCGCCTTTCGAGGAGTAAACTCAAGTTTTTGCTTTTACCATAGAAATAATAATGATATTAATTTTGTCATGTAATATGTACAGCAATATAGATCTATCATAGCCAGTTTTCAGAGTTTTTGGCCCGAACATTCAATGGGTTTCATCTCAGTTTTTCCTCAGGGCTTGATATATTGAGGGGTTTTTTCTGCTACCAATGCATTCATTTGTGATACTATGTTGATGAAATACATGTATATGAGAATCGAATGTCGTAAGTCGGCGTCTAGTTACTACGGCAGACTGTCGGCAAAATATAAGATTTTGTTTAGTTGTTTATGTGAATATAGAGTGGATACAGGAAATCATTTACAAGGCTTTACCGTGAGGATTTCAGTATATCGCTTGCCAGGAGAGAAGTCAGAGTATTGTCATGTTCTAATTTTTTAATTTACTTGGGGCTGGTAAATACAAAAATTAGAACATGACAACTTTAATCCCCCCTCCCCCGGCCAAGTAAATTAAAAGATTAGAACATGACAGTTTCCAACAAGACAGCATAGTATATCAAGCGGGGAATTCCCTCAGTGTTATTTATATCGAAGAAATACATGTTTAAACAATGACTAATTCACAAAACACTATTCTCACGATATTTGTTCACGATTATACCTGGAACATACGATATGATTGACGCTTTGATACAGTAAATTGAAAAGGACATTTCTGTGTCCTCTTAAATGAATGAAAAAGCATAGAGGACAATATAATATAAGAAGCAACTGAATCTGACTGTATAATTTACTTTTGAGTATTTATATGTATTTAACATATTACATTATCAAGGACTACCAGAGTTGGATCTTAGTCATGAAATTTAATTGATAACATAATTTGATCAAAGCTATAAATTGTCTTCAACGTACAAGAAGAGTTTACATATATACAATGTGTATATATAACTATGTATATGTATATTGATCCTCTGCATTGATTCATTCTTCTAATGAGTTAAGATCCCGGACGTTTCAACCTACCTGCATCGGTAAATCATATTTGGGAAACCCTTCAAAACTTTTTTGTTGTAGCTGATATAATTCTCGTTTACTCTCTAATTCATACTTTCTTTGTTCCACATATTGATCAAACTGAGGGAGAGACGTATCATATGGATAAATAATATACCTCCAACCGCACTTTATCCATCGAAAAATAGGAAAAACAAAAATATCGTTTGTGTTTCTGTTCTCTATCAGTATTCGATCCACGTACCAGTCGCTCGCAATTCCTTTATCATCTCGCCAGAACTCTATCTTTGTCACTTTGTTGCCGAATCCAGTTATGTTTTTCACTGGAAATGTATCTAACGAACCCATTTCAAAGTCATTCTTAAAGAAATTATCCAATTCGATGTCCCCAGTTTCGCGATCTTCTGCATCGTAAAGAACAATTTTCACATTAGCATCTGTGCCTGCATTTTTCAAATCTCCAGTTCTGACATATATCATATAATGCGCTCTCTCCTTGGGACAGCAGTTCCCCATTTTACAACTTATAGTAGCATTTATGTTTCGTATTTAGTATCTATAATTCAATTAACGCGTGTTACTTTCACTTCGCTCGTGACACTCCTTAATAACACAATAGTTTGATAACACTAGCATACCGTGCTCAAACAAATATTTCTCTTCCTATGTAACATTATACAATATTTACATATTTACATTTCATATAAAACGACTTGAAAAATAAAGTCCAATTTCCGGATACCTCTGCCGCCGCCTCCTATCACTGACCGTATCTTTGATCTTAGTTTTAATCACCACCTCATTATCTGATCTGGCGATGTACCAACATCTTGTGGAATAATTCACTGCAAAAGCTGAACGTTTTTTCAATAATCCTAGGTGCCTTATATAAATGCAGCTCAGTGTTATTGCTTACAACTACCTTTAAATTCCTACTTTTTAGGGTTCAATGCGCTCAAAAGTTCAATTTCAGTTGCACACGACCGACGAAATCCCTCTCGTCTATTTAATGGACTGGTTATAACATGCCTTGCCTTAAATCTAAATTTAGTATAGTAGGCGGTCATAAAAATAACTCTAGGATTAAATTTGCAACATACATAAATAGCCTGCATGTTCCTTTTAAATGCTTTGAAGCACAAACCGTAACTCAGACTGCACACAGTTCACAGTTACGCCTTACATCAGAATGCGATTATTTTCACAGGTGATATATCTTGTATGTCTATCATGTGCATACGATGCACACCAATTTTCACCACTTTTCATATGTTTCTTTTATTTACATAAAATTGCGAATAGTTAAATCTTAACGTAAATAGACGGTAGCTGCTTCAGGACATGGCCATTTTTCCTGTTGCAAAATTTCGTTTTAACTTGATACGATAACTACGCTTTATCGCGATCTAGACTGGGCGAACTCCAATCAAGCAAACCTTAGACACAACGTACATGTAGTAGTAGTGGTGGTAGTAGACATAGCAGTAGTTGATCTAGTAGTAGTAGTAGTAGTAGTAGTACTTACTAGAAGGTTGGGAGGAGCAGGAGGAGGAGCAGTGGAAAAGCAGCAGCAGCAGCGACAGAAGCAGTACTAAAAGTAGTAGTAGTGAATCTCAATCATAAACCCATGAAGTTGGTCAGAGGTTTATGGTTAGAGAATCTCAGAGTAGGTTTATGGTAGGAGAATCTCGGGGTAAGTGTGCGGTTGGAGAATCTCAGGGTAGGTTTATGGTAAGAGAATATCAAGGTAGGTGTATGGTTGGAGAATCTCAGAGTAGGTTTATGGTTAGAGAATCTCGGGGTAGGTTTATGGTAGGAGAATCTCGGGGTAGGTTTATGGTTGGAGAATCTCGGACTAGGTTTATGGTAGGAGAATATCGGGGTATGTCTATGGCAAGAGAATATCGGGGTATGTTTATGGCAAAAGAAAATTGGTGTTGGCCTATGGTTAGAAAATCTCGAGGTAGGTTTATGGTTAGAGAATCTTGGGGAAGCCTTATTGTCTGAGAATTTCGGTTTAGGTTTTTGGTAAGAGAACCTCGGGTTAGGCTTATGGTGGGAGAATGTCGGAGTAGGTTTATGGTAGGAGAATCTCGAGTTAGGCTTATGGCCTGAGAATGTCGGAGTAGGTTTATGGTCGGGGTAGGTTTGTCGTCAGAGAAACTCAGGGTAGTCCTATGGAAAGTGAATATCGGGGTAGGTTTATGTTCGGAGAATGTCGAAGTACATTTATGGTTCGAGAATCTGGGGATAGGCTATGGTCAGAGAAACTCGGAGTAGGTTTATGGTCAGAGAAACTCGGAGTAGGTTTATGGTCAGAGAAACTCGGAGTAGGCCTATGGTAAGAGAACCTTGGAGTAGTTTTATGGTCGGAGAATTTCGGAGTAGGTATATGGTCAGAGGATTTCAGAGTAATATTATGGTCAGAAGAATCGTGGATTGTGGAAGCAGTTCACAGAAGAGGATTTAGAAAATTTTGGAAATGCAATTTGAAATGGGTTCCCTCTTGTGCGATAGAATTTTGCCTTGGAAAAGCGGATGGTGCCTCAAGAAGTCATTAAAAATAAGGTTGTTGATCAAGGCGATTGCAACTTCAGTTATACCCACCCTCTGGCTCCATTGATTGTTCATGAGATCCAGACAATATACAAAGATTCCCAAAGTAGACTGACTGGACTAAACAATATGACATGTCACTAATGTCGCTATACAATGGCCAATGCTGGAAATTGATTCTGGATATCAAGTTCATATTAAAAAGAGGTATTTACAATAACAGTTATATAGATACAAGACAAGACAGACTGCATAAAAATTTAAATTAAATTCAATGTGTTGTGTTGCATTATCCTGCTTGAATAAGTATGTATGAGGCAGAGGCATATATGTGAGTGTCTTATGATGATGATAATGATGATGATGATGATGATTTTTTATCATTATTTTTATTATTATTTTTGTTATTATTATTATTATTTTACCTTTATTTCTTTTTTATCTATCTATTCATTTATTTCTTTTTTTTTTTCTTTTCTTTATTTATCTATTTATTTTTTCTTCATTTATTTATTTATGTATTTTGCGTTCATGGCTTTTACATTCTGGTTCGACAGGCGCAAATCTCTCGAGAACCGCGTATGTAAAAGCCATCACACACACACACACACACACACACACACACACACACACACACACACACACACACACACACAAATGAATATATAATTAGACACTTATTTCTTATATTTATATTTAATGACATTTTCACAATAAATAATTTCGAAAATATACTCGAATATTCTTTGAATGGAGTGAAACTGATGGATTTGTATGTGTGTGTGTGTGTATGTGTAGGTGTGTGTGTGTGTGTGTGTGTGTGTGTGTGTGTGTGTGTGTGTGTGTCCGTGTCTATGTGAGACTCCTAACAAATACTGTTAACTTTTTATCATCAACATTAAATGTAAAACAAAGGGAAAATTTTACAAACCTATCGAATATCAAATTAAGAAATGAATCGTTCAAATTACTCTAGAATGTCATAGATTCCTATGATTTACTGCAAACGAGCACAAGAATGCTCTGTAATTTGTTTTGGCACAAAATGAAACCCAGATTTCACCTAGCAGGAAAAATTCTTCAGGGGGATTTGGCATTTGCGGTAGATTCTACCAACCTAGTGAAGGCGTGGTTATCTCTTGTTATCAGTGACAGTGATACCGGGGGTAGATATCGTGCTTCTATTAATAGTCGCTTCCACTCTTAGTATGACCACAATGTAAATTGTAATCATAAATTGTACATACGGTCAGATTTTTCGATTTTTACGTCCATTTGTATCACGATATTCATCTCTCGATCTTTTCATTTTCTACTTATGTTATTTTGTCTATCACCTTGAGGAAATTGAGAGAAAATAAAACAAACACAGAATATATACTGATGGTTGTATATTCTAACCTTAGAATTTTCCTTTCAAGTAAATTATTAATACCAGAGAGACCAGGAATCGGACTTTAGAAATTTAGTATGCTTACATGCACCAGTTATATTATAGACTAAATCAGAGTGAATCTTTTGATAATTTGTGACGATGTCATGGATGCTGCAGTAGCGTGCTAATTGGACACTATAAATCTTCTTTCATGCAGTTATTTCTGATAAAGAAACATTTCGTGATTTTCATTTCGATTTCCTGATTTACCGGTTTAGTCCATTTCGAGAAAATATAGGACCATTAGTATTTGAACATCTGAATGATCAAAGATGAGTTTTAAAATAATACTTTTATAAAATACGCCACCCCATTTCCGAGTATATCCAGCGCTTACGTACTGCATTATTTGACTATGTCCGAGAAAAGAGAGATCGTGTTTGCTTTGACACGAAGAACAATTTTATGAATTATACGAATTCATCAACTTCAATAACTTCAAAAACTGGGATCTTAGTGCATCTTTGATTCGCAATGAATGGTCAGAATTCCAAATGAAAGTTCTACAGTATCAGTACTTGAAAAATTTACAGTTGGTACCATAATAACAGACCCTAAAAGTAAGGATGATATTTGCAATGATAACGATAATCGCACAATGGAAATAATGACCCAGAACAAGAAAATGGGAATGTGATTTACCATAGTGTCTGTGAATTCTGTTTTTGTAATTCATGCGTAACATTGCATATACAGTCGTGGTTTGGGAAAGGCGCTCCACCACATTCAGGCAACGCGGGCATTAGAAAACCAAGTACCGGAAATTCTGGTCACTAATTTCACACTCAAGGGGGTTGGATTCATCCGCATTCAATCTGATTAAAATCATATCTCTATTCCGCTTCTCTATTTGTCCCATTGTGCAATAAAGCAATAAAGATATGATTTTAATCAGATTGACCCGCATTATATCGTAAAGAAGACGCGTCTCCTCCGGGAATTCCAATCTCGTGACCTCGGAGAAGTTTACACTCAGAGAGAAATAATGTCTGACTGTGTATTGGGGCTTTTTAGGGATCTGTATCCTAATCCAGTTGGCAAGGAATACATGGGACATCGATTGGCATGATAAATATCTATGAAATATTCTGTAAATACATGAAGTATAACGCTCAACTTTTGAGTACACTTCGTATTGGAAGAAGAAGAAGAAGAAGAATACTGTGACGAATGTGTTGCAGAGACATATATACACAATAGAAGTCGAATAATGCAATAAATAATTTCTTCGCAATCATTTATTTATTTTCGAAGCAATTCGGAATATAAATCATACATATTATAGTCAGTTTGGTTATGTTTTATTTCTTTAAAAAGCACGTGCTTTTGTTTTGTTTACATTCTTGTTCTGACCCTAGTAAGGTCAGATTTACCATAAGCAGCAGGAGGTCTAGTTTACATTTCGTTCCCTTAGATTGTTCAGTACGTAATTTCCCTAAAATCAAAGATTTAATTTGAACAATATTTTGGTACATTAGAAATGAAACCAGAATGAACACCCATGACAAATTTCAAGGTTTACAAAAATTCTAGATATCTTGATAAAAAGAATTTTCTTCTTGTCAGATAAACGTGCAAAGAAAACGGTCATTTTCAAATTTATTTCCACGCCCACTTCTATTTATACTCACGGCCCCTTTCAGCATGTTAATACTGGTCGAAATAAACAATAGAAAACTGTATCCTTTCTTGTTACTACAATAGTATACACCTCTCCGACAACTATATCACCCAGAAATGAGAGATTTAAAATAGGGGAAAATCAAGGAAAGCATTCAATGAAACTATTCTCATATAAATTAACAATCTCATGCTGTGTTTTCTTCTCTATATTAAATCACTAGTCGATCTATACAGTTTGTCAGAAGAAAAAGAATGAAGCAGAATGAAGAAATGAAAGAAAAGGTAGAAAAGATCGTAAATTTCATTTCGGAATGGAACCAAATAACAACAAAAACTTCATAAGACATGCCTATATATCGTTCTGATGCATGCGGTTTGTTAATTTACGAAACTCGTTCTAAATGTCATGTGATAGATAAACAGGAAAAACCGTAATAAAGAAGAGCAAAAGGAATAAAGTAGAGTTATGAATTAGTGTGTAAATTGTCGAGAAAGACAAAATTATAGAAGCGTATGCCCAGCCATAAGGAACAGGACAGACGAGAAAACGGAGAGGCCATCATGATCAGCTTCTCTTACACTCTTGACAAGAGAACGTCGGTTGTCGTATTTTCTTTTTTTCCTTTGTGCTTATATATAACCAAAAGAATGTGAAAACAACGCTGTTACTTAGAATCAAATTAATAAGATAATATAATTAAAATTATAAAACTATAACAAAAGATTCTTGAACAATACCTCGGTTTTTACTTCTCATCCGAAAGACACACCTACGAGTAGCCAAGGTGGGGCTTGATCCAACCCGGGACCTTCCGGTCATGAGCCAGACACTTTCCCACTTGAGCTACGGAGCCCCCCCCCCCTCCCCCACCCAAATCCGAGGGGTGTTAAAAGTCATATCAAGCTATAAAGATTGTTATTATTAATTGGTTGAGCATTACGCAATTTATAAATCAGCCTGTTCGTCTAGAATTGAAACGTCGGCCAGACATATTTCGAGCTGACGATATTTTGTCCATACAATTTATGCACACATATTTAGCGCGGATATTATTTATCTATTTTCATTATTCATTTATTTATTTATTAATTTATATATTATTATTTTAAATTATTATTTTGATTTTCATCTTCATTTCTTATAACTTCACGTTCTGGAGAAACTCGTTTATGGATAAATGTTTGGGTCAGAAATGTAAGCAACCAATAAGAAAACTATATAAATAAAACATGAGCTGTGATAAACTTTAGCATTGATCATACCTGCGCCGGCAAACCATCGCCATGATATTTATATTCGTACAAAGATCTTTTTTCTTCAAGTTCCCATTTTCTCTGCTCCCTAAATACTTCATTTTGTGGTAGGGCGGTGTCCAAATGGCGAAAATGATAATGGCGTCCTGCTTTGATCCATCTGTGTATTGGGAAAATGAATACTTGTGATGTCTCGCATCTCACTTCGATTCTCTCAGGAAGCCATGCTGGTGCAATGCCGTAATCGTCTCTCCAAAGCTCCAAATATTCAATATCTTCGTTAAAATTTACGTTTTTAAGAGAAAACCTGTCTTCTTTGCCTTGTTCAAAGTCGTTCAGAAAGAAGTTGTCTAAATCTAACTCTTCAGACTTTCCTCCCGACACTCCATGCAGAATAATTTTCACATTGGCATCCGTGCCCGCAAACATCCTGTCACCAGTTTTGACATTAATAGTAAAATTTTTCCCTGGCATTGTCTACAGCTTATATATATAACACTATTTGCACTGTGATTTTGATTTAATACATGTAAGAAATATCTCTGTGTAATTTCTTTTTTATGCACTCCTCCAGAAATGGATCAATTCTGTCAAACTGTCCAGCCGTTCTGAAACGTTTAATTCCGGCAATTGCTCAGTATTGATCAAGCGACATGTGCGCATTCCTTTCGGTTAGAGAAGCCGTTTTATATGTGTTCCATCGCCATTCTGTGAACGGTGAATGTGAAGAATACAAGTGCTTACTTCATTAATAAATCTTATCTAAATGATGTCTACATGTACAAAACGATCACTCTAAGGCACTTCTAAACTCTCTTTAAAAATCTTCAGACTTCGCCATACGGCATTCCAGTTACTGTCACTGGAGACCAAGGCAATCCCAACACTTTGCTTTTCTGAAAATTTCGGCCGTTTCTTTGCATTAATTACATACCAGACAAAGCCCAGAGGAAGACAACTTTTTGTATTACGTAAGCGGAATTTGATAAAGTTAGCAAGAATAAACACAAGGTGGGGCAGGATCATGTTAAACTGTTTCCCTGCTATATATCTATAAATATAAAACTACCGGCCTATATTTATCACCTTTTATACAGACATATATAAATTCGTTACTAGTTGTTTTTAACCCCCAACCCCACAAAGGCCCAGAAAAAGAATTAGGGGGGGGGGGGGGTCAATGTTAATTTTACCACCGGGAAGCGACACATATCCGGTTTTTCTTCATTCAAAACCCCCGTTTTAACCCCGTTAAACATGTAGAATATAAATGTCACGGTAAATTTCTCGTTTTTCCGACGGAGTATGCACTACGAGGTATTTTGCTGTAGATGTTACCTTGCGTGAAATGTTGTGTTTTGCATAAAGCGATAATTTTCATGTTTCGGAGAAATTTATCTGATCGCCATAGAGCAAGTGTACGAAATATAAAAATACCCAAGGTGGCTCAAGTCAGCACAGGCTGCTTATGATAAAACTGAGTCACATTATTGAGTTTACTCCATCGTCTGGCCGAACAAGGTGCTCCTGTTCCAATGGCATTGTCATTTTGCCCCATATTGTGATGATATCAAGATCATTGCATTTTATGATGTGATGGTGTGTGTATGACTAGTGTATCCGTTTAAGCGCATGAAGCATGCTTATTTTGCCCCATAATGATCAACAATATGGTCAGCGTGTCCCATTACATGACAGAGGCATGGTCAGTGCATATTACAATGACACGGCAGCATGATCAGAGTCGGCAATATTAATGTGACAGGACATGGCCAGCTTGCTACACAGGACGGATCAGTTTGCCCTGATATGACATGGACATGGTCAACATAGCCTATAATGTGACAATGACAAGGTCAATGACAATGTGCTTCATATCGTGACTGAGCATGTAAATATGCAGTTTGATTTAACAATGGCATGGTCAGTGTGCTTTATATTGTGACAGACTCATAACAAGTTTGCCCATTGATGTGACAGTGACATAAACAGTATGTATTGTGTGTGATACTGACAAGGTCAATGTGACAGAAACGTGGTCAGTGTGCTCCATAACATTACTGATAATTTTATGGTCAATATACTCCATATGTGACAAGAGCATAGACAGTATGCCCTATAATGTGACAGGAACATGGTCAGTGTGTTCCATAGCATATCTGATAATTTTATAGTCAATATGCTCCATATGTAACAAAAGCATAGGCAGTATGCCCTATAATGTGACAGGAACATCGTCAGTGTGTTCCATAGCATATCTGATAATTTTATAGTCAATATGCTCCATATGTAACAAAAACATAGGCAGTATGCCCTATAATGTGACAGGAACATGGTCAGTGTGCTGCTTAACATAAATTTTATAGTCAATACACTCCATATGTGACAACAGCTTAAAAAGTATATCCTATAATGTGACAGAAACACGGTCAGTGTGCCCCATAACATGACTGACAATACGTTCCATATGTGACAAAAGCTTAGACAGTATGCCCTATAATGTGACAGGAACATGGTCAGTGTGCTTCATAACATGACTGACAATACGTTCCATATGTGACAAAAGCTTAGACAGTATGCCCTATAATGTGACAGGAACATGGTCAGTGTGCTCTATAACATGACTGACAATACGTTCCATATGTGACAAAAGCTTAGACAGTATGTCCTATACTGTGACAGGAACACGGTCAGTGTGCCCCATAACATGACTGACAATACGTTCCATATGTGACAAAAGCTTAGACAGTATGCCCTATAATGTGACAGGAACATGGTCAGTGTGCTTCATAACATGACTGACAATTTTATAGTCAATACACTCCATATGTGACAACAGCTTAAAAAGTATGTCCTATAATGTGACAGGAACATGGTCAGTGTGCTCTATAACATGACTGACAATACGTTCCATATGTGACAAAAGCTTAGACAGTATGCCCTATAATGTGACAGGAACACGGTCAGTGTGCCCCATAACATGACTGACAATACGTTCCATATGTGACAAAAGCTTAGACAGTATGCCCTATAATGTGACAGGAACATGGTCAGTGTGCTCTATAACATGACTGACAATACGTTCCATATGTGACAAAAGCTTAGACAGTATGCCCTATAATGTGACAGGAACATGGTCAGTGTGCTCTATAACATGACTGACAATACGTTCCATATGTGACAAAAGCTTAGATAGTATGCCCTATAATGTGACAGGAACATGGTCAGTGTGCTGCATAACATGACTGACAATTTTATAGTCAATACGCTCCATATGTGACAAGAGCTTAGACAGTATGTCCTATAATGTGACAGGAACATGGTCAGTGTGCTCCATAAGGTGATGGAACATGTTCGGGGTGCCTTGTAGTGTGACAATAACACGTGACTATTTCACTGTCGATGTGCCCCATAATGCGGTTATAACAATCTGATTAAAACCATATCTTAACGGTTCGGGTGACTGAAACGTCATCAGAGTTTACCAGAACACGACCTCTTACGGGGTTTCGCGAGATCTTTAACCGCAATGGGACAAATAGAGAAGCGGAATAAAGATACGGGTTTAATCAGATTGCGGTTATCAGTACATCTGTGCCCTGTGTGTGCACTCTGGATGGGATAAATGTAGGGGTGATTTCATTCTAACTATAACATGGCTATAGTCATACAGTGGTGAAGGACAATGTAATTCCTATTCTGTACGTCTAAAATTGAAATGATATCAGAGCACAACTGTGCAAAGAACGATAACTCTAAAATTATTGACACGCACGAGAGGCTGTCATGCATATTTTATAGGCGAATTGGCCTTGGATGCACTTTAAAATAAATGAGAGTTTCAACATCGTTCTACTAAACATTAAGAACGGCTATACGCACTAAGTTTATATCTTATAAAAACATCAATGGTAAAGCTGAATCCGAAAACATGAGGAGGGAGGCAGATTTTGCAAAGTTTTATATATCAATTTTCTTTGGGTGTTATGATAATAAATTCATACTCATTTGTATTTATTTATCTATTTATTTACATAATGATATTAAAAAAATTCAAGTTTATTGATGTTGGACCAAAGATGGTCGAACAATGAACACTGGAACAACTTTTCACCACAAGAGCAAACTGACCACTTACAGTCCTGGCACTATATAAGCGCATGGGCAAAATAGATCCGAAATGTCAAACCACTCCTTGCCAACACAGATCTGCAGTGACCCATCGCTACTTACCAACATAGATTTGCAATGACCCACCGCTACTTGCCAACAAAGATTTGCAATGACCCACCGCTACTTGCTATAAGTTGCCAACGTTGATCTCCAATGACCCATCTCCACTTACCAATATACATCTGCAATGACCACCGTTACTTGCCCACATAGATCTCCAATGACCCACCTCTATTTACCAACATAAATCTGCAATGACCCACCGCTACTTGCCAACATAAATCTCCAATGATCCACCGCTACTTGCTAACATAGATCTGCAGTGACCCACCACTACTTGCCAACGTAGATCTTCAATGATTCACCGTTACTTGCCAACATAGATCTCCAATGATCCACCGCTACTTGCCAATATAGATCTCCAATGACCCACCGCTACTTGCTCACATAGATCTCCAAAGATCCACCTCTACTTACCAATATAGATCTCTAACGACCCACCTCTACTTATCAACATAGATCTGCAATGATCCATCGGTACTTGCCAGCATTAGATTTGCAAGACCCACCGATACTTGCAAACATAGATCTCCAATCACCCACCTCTACTTACCAACATAGATCTCCAATGATCCACCGCTACTTGTCAATATAGATCTCCAATGTCCCACCGCTTCTTACCAACATAGATCTCCTATGACCCACCTCTACTTACCAACATAGATCTGCAATGACTCACCGATATTTGCCAACGTAGATCTCCAATGACCCACCGCTTCTTACCAACATAGATCTCCTATGACCCACCTCTACTTACCAACATAGACCTGCAATGACTCACCGATATTTGCCAACGTAGATCTGCAATAAGCCATCGCTACTTGCCACCATAGATCTCCAATGATCCACCGCTACATTCCAACATGGATCTCCAATGATCCACCGCTACTTGCCAATATAGATCTCCAATGACCCACCTCTACTTACCAATATAGATCTCCAATGGTCCATCGCTACTTGCCAATATAGATCTGCAATGACCCACCGCTACTTACCAACATAGATCTTCAATGACCCACCTCTACTTACCAACAAAGATCTTCAATGACCCACCTCTACTTACCAACACAGATCTGCAGTGACCCACCGTTACTTGCAAACATAGATCACCGATGATCCACCGGTACTTGCCATCATAGATCTCCGATGACCCACGGCTACTTGCCAACATAGATCTGTAATGACCCTCCGCTAGTTGCCAACATATATCTCCAATGACCTACCGCTTTTTGCCAACACATATTTTTAGTGACACGCCGGTACTTGCCAACATAGACCTCAAATGACCCACTGCTACATGCGAACATAGATTCCAATGGCCCTCCGCTACGTGCTAACATAGATTTGCAATGGCCCATCGCTACTTACGAACATACATTTACAACGACCTACTGGAACTTGCCAACATAGATCTCCAATGGCCCACCTCTACTTGCCAACACACATCTCCAATGGTCCACCGCTACTTGCCAACATTTATCCCTTCAAATTTTCCAAATGAAGTAGCGTTGTCCACATGTTGGACCAACGAAGAAAATGACGTTATGGTTGCATTGTGCCAACATAAGTCCAACCTGTGGGTAACGTTGGGCTAATGAAAACATTACATTGGTCCAATGTTATTTTGCCAACACTTATCCAACGCGTGGCTAATATGAAAAAAAAAACCACCAATCATTATGTCAGTGTTGAACAATGTTGGACTTAAGTGAGTTACAGCAGGATAAAATGATTACTCAACATAATGGGAATGTTGGTCTAACATGTGGAGCCAACGTTGTGCCAACGAGCAATATTACATTGCTCCAACGCTGTTTTCCTACATAAGCTTAATGTACATATATGGCGAATTTTTAAAGTCTTCATACAGATAAATGTTATGTCATTTTGTAAGTACTAGACGACAAACGATTTTATACACTTTATATGAGAGGTTCCTAGTGGGAGATACAAAGGTGGCGTGTTGGAAACTTAAAATATCTCTCTTCTCCACTAAAATTGCCTTGTTATAGGTGGGACTATCATGTTATTTATTTATTTTTAATTTGTGTCCTGATCAATTACAACAAATTGAATATCTATTGAAAGTCCGACGTAAAGAAATAGATAAACAAAGACATATGAATAACAATTTATCAAAAGTTACGTTACTTAAAATAGCATTCAAGTACGTGTATATATACATATACCTATTGTGAGAAAACAAATGTAAAGTTTATAGTAACTATTTTCCTCACGCCCATCTTATAATTTTCAATCACGTTAAGTAGCAGAAATACAAGCTTAAAGGGGTTTGTCCTGTTCCTAGGGATCTGTTTTCATCATACTAGCAGTTTCCAAAGATCTCGAATGAATGTGCCCTCTCTCCATTTCCTTACATTATATACCTGGATCCGCATCATAGATTTGCAGAACCGTTAGAGAGAGAGAGAGAGAGAGAGAATATCGTAAAATATTTCCCCATCATCTGCACAAAAACAGAAAACGGAAATTTCCTCAACATTCACTTAATAATTTTCATGATACTTTTCATATATATATTAATGTAAAGATGATGGATAATAATCATAAGTCTAAAAATCATGAAACCAGAGGACATACAAAATCAGTGAAAATGAAAAACAAGTGGAAAATAACAAAATATGTCTACTTGAAGAGCATATGTGAACCCCTGTGATGGAGTGAGATCAGGTGCCCGGGGAGAGTGAGCATCTCCTGCTTGCTAGCAACACCCGTCACATATACCCAGTAGAAAGAGTCAAATCGTGTAAATTCCATATGTATTTATATATGGAGAAGTCAAAGTAGGTAACCTTCTATTATAGAAGGTGTCAAATCTGTGTAAAATGATCGAAATCGGTCTCAGTCCAGAATATCATT
Source organism: Pteria penguin (assembly GCA_035048485.1). Taxonomy (NCBI): domain Eukaryota; kingdom Metazoa; phylum Mollusca; class Bivalvia; order Pterioida; family Pteriidae; genus Pteria; species Pteria penguin. The sequence continues at coordinate 19,303,380 of CM068585.1, read as the reverse complement.
TAAAAGTCTGGATAACGAGATATCATATGGAGTAATAAGAGTCTCAAAACGACTGTAGAACTTCCTCAGTGACGTTGCTAGTCTAGCACACATATAACCCTGGTTGAGCAGCTTAACTGAAAGTCGCCTAGCCCTCGAAACAAAGTCATTGTAATTTGAACATGCTCTGGAAAAACGTATTAACTAAGATATGAATACGCCGTATGCGGGCGATGATGGAATGTTGCTACTTATGAAAGGAAAGTTTGTGATAGGGAAATTGAAATCGTCACGTTTGTCATAGAGTGAGGTGTTCAATTGATCACTAATGTCGAAAGACAACATAATATCTAAATACGAAGTAGAATTACTACTTTCTGTCGTGTCTTTGACCTCCAGTTCACTCGGATATATGATGCTAAGGTAATCCGAGAATGAAGGATTATTAATTGAAAGCAAGTCATCTATATATCTGTAAGTAAAATTGAAGCCAAGAGCCATTTTTTCCCTTGCGAAAGCAAAGACTGAATGAATTCAGCTTCGTTTTTACTAGTAAATGCATTTTGAATAATTTCCGCTAACCTGTCTTTTAATTTCTGATGAGGTATCGTTGTGTAAAGAGTCAAAAAGTCAAAAGACTTGATGGAGTGAATTTTAGTAAAACTTTTGGATTTTAGATGTTCTAACAACTCTTTTGAATTTTTAAGGATCCATATTTGATTAATTCGACTTCTGGAATATACTGTTTCGCAATATCTATAAAGGCCAGATTTAATTTCTGATAATATTTTTGTGAGTAGCATCGATATAGATTTTGTGGAACACTTCGAGGAACCAGCGATAAAGCGTTGTTTGTAAAGATTTTTGTGCTTTTTTGAAATGCAGTACAAATATGGAAGTTACGCACAAAACCATGTGATAAACAATATATATACCATCATATCTAGCAAAGGGTGCTCTTAGGTTCACATTTTGATTTAATGTGGCTTATTGACTAGAATATTGAACACCAGCAATGCGTTTTTATTTTGGCATGAGGAGTAATTGTACCAAGTCTTGGCACGGGGGTAACTTTATCAAGGTTAACAGTCCTAACCCTAACGGTTTGGGCTGTTTTCTGTCTGCTAGGGTTTCCTATCAAGTAGTACTACGACACTGACCTTTGATCTCTGACATCGAAAAACAATAGGCGTCTTTGTCTTGGCTTGATGAGTAAGTCTAGCAAGTTTGACAGTCCTAGCTCCAATGGTATGATCTGTATCCTGCCTATATAAGGGTTTCTACCAAGTAATACTACGACCTTGATCTTTAACCTTGAAAAACATTAGGCGTCTTTGTCTTGGTTTAAGGAGTAAATGTACCAAGTTTGGCAGTCTCAACCCCAACGGTTTGCTTTGTATCCTGTCTACAAAGTCCGGAGAGAAGGACAACGCCATATCATAATACGTCCAGTCAAAGACGGGCGTATAACAGGAATCAGCAGCTACTGTACAGTATTTTAACACTGACACAAAATACATTCAAAATTTTCTGTGGTGCATTTTGGTACAACATAAGCAAAACATTTAAAAAATAATAATAATATCAATAATAACAAGGGGCATAACTCTGGCAAATTCAAAGCAATTATATCGCGAACTGGTACTGGCCCTCAATAATATAAATATATATGTCCAATTTCAATCCAATACATTGAAACACTGTAGACAAAAGTCCGGAAAACTAAAATCTTTGAAAATTTCTAAGTTCAAGGTCCGTAACTCTCGCAAAACCAAAGCAATCACACCCAAATTCAAACTGGCACTGACCTTCGTTGATATAAATTTATGCTAAGTTTCAATCCAATACCTTGAAAGACTGCAGAAAAAAGCCCGGAAAACATGACCTCGGACGGACGGACGGACAACGCCATAACATAATACGTCCCGTCTTACGACGAGTATATAAAACGTAAAAATTCTCATACTTCAACTCCATATAGGTTTATTCAACTTAAAACATATGGACAAATAAAGTGCACGTGTTTTTCTTTGATTTGCCTCATAAAGGCTGTTATTGTAATGATAAACAGAGACTATTTCTTCTTTTACTTTCTCACACTTTCCCTTTACTTCTGTGTGTCAAGTCTACGACCATATCACGTTGAAAACACCGGTTTTCGTCCGATCACCGAAGTTAAGCAACGTCGAGCCCGGTCAGTACTTGGATGGGTGACCGCCTGGGAATACCGGGTGTTGTAGACTTTTAAAAAAGCCGGCGTGGCCTAGTGGTATCGCTCCGGACTCCTGATCGGGAGGCCGGGGTTCGATTCCCGCTCTGGCCATGCCGGTGTCCTGTCTTTCGGATGAGACAGTAAAAACCGAGGCTCCGTGTCGTGGTATGCATGGCACGTAAAAGATCCCTCACTACTTCGGGTGGGTCCGTTGCAAAGGTCAAAATTTGTATGCCCCGCATCAGGCAGATGCCGTCACCATATACGTGAAATATTCGTGGTGTGTGACGTAAAACAAAAATCAATCAATCAATCTGTGTGTCAACAAGAGACATCGAGGCAATACGACAATGTATACTACAAAATGATGACGCCGAAATAGAATTGAAGGAAAAGCAGCGAGAAGCCGTGATCATTTGGTAAACCACGTTACGCATCGGACTTTATCTAATCGTCAACAGAAGGAAATACGAACTTGAGAGCGCCTTCTAGTAGAGAATACACGAAACTTTCAAAATATTAAGGAAGTGGTCACGTAAAACACTCATGCACGTACTTCCACCAGAAAAAAATACTTGAATACACGATTTCTTTATCATCACATTGCCGATATGATAGAACTTTGTTTTTCAAAATAAATTCAATTATAAATCTAATGTATTAATTCGTTAGACATATAGAGACAGACACGTAGGTAGGTGGGTAGGTAGCTAGCTAGTTAGCCAGTCAGCTGGGTTGGATGGTTAATGGACGGACAGATGGAAGGGCGGACGGATAGATAGATAGATAGATAGATAGATAGATAGATAGATAGATAGATAGATAGATAGATAGATAGATAAGTGATGAAAGGAGAGTTCAACCCCCTCTGGAACTGTGATAGTCATGTACGTGTGCAGGTATAAACACCAGTCTGCGTGATGTGCATGAAGTGTATCAAGTAGGAGCCCCAAGAGGTATCGTCTCGGATCATCACAAAAGATATTATTATTATTTTACGGATAAGAGTGCTTCATCAGTTTATGTGCCTACATCTGTAGAGCACTATCGTGATATTTAGCAAGAATATTGACACGGAAATACAATGCATTAAAAATTGATAGTATTCCTTCATTCTGCTTTAATAGAATGTACGAACCATGAACGTTCAATGAGGATACGCTATAGTCGATTGATCTCCTGTACATTATTTATGTTGTTTAGTTCAAACCAATAACTATACGAAGTTGTAAATAACGTAGTATCACGGGAAAAATCAGTCAATAAATAAATGAAAAATACATGAATAAGAACTTGTAAGGAAGTCTTGAAGTTATCTATAAGTTTTAATCGGATGGATGGAGATATGGAAGGGAAGAAAGATTTTTGTATATGTATATGGAAGTAGGTAAATGTTCTTGTGCGGACGGATGGATTGGAAGGATGGATGGATGGACGGGTGAATAGATGGATGGATGGATGGATTAGAAAGATTGATCGATGCATATAAGGATGGATGGATGGATGAATGGATTACCAAACCCATCAAGTTACTTCAGACCTGTTTAAAAACTTCAGTTAGACACAATCCGGGTCCCTTAGTATAATGTCGGTTAACAATACGACCTGCTGATCAGGAAGTATGTTGCTATTTCGCACAATGAGTCCTATATCGTAAGTGCTTCTAAAAATAAACAAGTACATTGTCAACTAGCGATGCCATCCTTCTCAAGTATTGAAAACTTTTATGAATCACATTTCCTCGTAATATCAAAATTGAAACCTACACTTGTTGACAATTGTCACACAAATAAGATACAATTTATATCTTCAAAGAATCTTTTCATATCTATTTGGTGTTACAGTGTGAGGTAAGATACTACATTGTCAAGAGACAGAGTTCTCGTTACTAGATAAAAATAGGGTACCGCTAAACCAGCACATAATATGCCCACATTTTGTTATTCTAGATGTCATACAAACTAGAACTAAATATCCAATCCAACTGCGGTAAATGTATATTGCCTTTGAAACTGGTAAAATAGTTCAGTATTTTTCTTCAATTGTTAATAAATCTATTGATCTTCTTCGCGCATCTATCTACCCATGCTGACACACCTTCCTTTCATAGATACACCGACTACAGTTGTATTAAATTTTGAAGAGATGTCGAAATTCCTTTTGTATATGCACATCTTTATGTCATCTTTCTTCGTACCAAGTTTCATCAAAATCCACCAAAGAATTTAGGAGGAGTTACGTGGACACGATATTTTGAACTGATAAATCTAAAAAAAACCTCGGGCGTCATAACTCCTGTGAATATATTGGACAACATTCCCCTTCCAATATGCACAGCTTCATATGGTATTCTTTCAACGTTTCATCAAAATCCATCAAAGGCATTAGGAGGAGTTGCCAAAACAAGGTATTTCGCAGAAAAAAATCGTTAAAAAAATCAAAGTCCAAAGGCCACGATTCCTGTAATTTTTTGGACAGCATTCCTCTTCCAGATGTCAACGGCATAGATGCTCAACAGGTGAAGATTCCTGGCTGTCTACACCATAGGTACTCAATACGCCAAGATCCCTGACTACCTACGGCATAGGTAATTAACAGATCAAGATCCCTGGCTGTCTACGGCATAGGTACTCAACAGGTGAAGATCCCTAGCTGTCTACAGCATAGGTACTCAACAGGTCAAGATCCCTAGCTGTCTGTCTATGGTATACGTAATCAACAGATCAAGATCCTTAGCTGTCAACGGCATAGCTAATCAACAGGTCAAGATCCCTAGCTGTCAACGGCATAGCTAATCAACAGGTCAAGATCCGTAGCTGTCAACGGCATCGGTACTCAACAGGTCAAGATCCATAGGGATCCTGACCTGTTGAGTACCTATCGAGCTATGTCGTAGACAGCTAGGGATCTTGACTTGTTGATTACCTATGCCGTAGACAGCCAGAGAATTTGACCTATTGTTTACCTATGCTGTAGACAGCTAAGGGTTTTGACTCGTTGATTACCTATGCCGTAGACAGCTATGGAATTTGACCTGTTGATTACCTATGCCGTAGACAGCTAATTATCTTGACATGTTGAGTCCCTATGCCGTAGAGAGCTAGGGATCTTGACCTGTTGAGTACCTATGCCGTACACAGTCAGGGATCTTGACTTGTTGAGTACCTATGCCATAGACAGCTAGGGATCTTGACCTGTTGATTGGTAGTCAACAGGTCGAGATCCCTGGCTGTCTACACCATATGTACTCAACAGGTTAAGATCCCTATCTGTCTACGGCATAGGTAATCAACAGATCAAGATTCCCATAGCTGTACATAACAAGGGTATTCATTAGTATGTTAAACTCTCCAGCTGTACAAGTCCTATAATATATGACCAATACATTATAGGACTACCTAGCTGTCCGTAGCGAGGGCTCTCTATCATGGATTCTCGAAATATGTATTTTGAAACGTTCCCTCGCTTTCGACATACATGTACATGCACTACTAGAATGTATACTAAAGCAAGGGAACGTCTTAAAGATACATAATTCAAGTACTCATGTTTTCGATAATAAGCAGGATCTTAGATGTCCACAATGAGGGGTGCTCAAAAGCAGGAGCCCAGCGACAGATCCCGTTTAGTGACTGTCTTTTACGGTAATCAGTCGATATTCCGAAGGTCAAACAGTTCGGAGGTCCGATAGTCCGAAGGTCCGATAGACCGAAGAACCGTTATGTCGAAGGTCCTTCAGAGTATCGGACTTTCAGACTATAGGACCGCGGTGTATTAGTTCTTCGGATTATCGAATCTTCGGACTTTTGGGCCTCCGCACTGTTGAATTGCAGGAGTTCCGAACTATTGGGCCTTCTTCGAAATACCGGACTTTCGAACTATTGGGCCATCAGAATGCCGGGTGGTCACCAAACTTTGTAGCAGTTCATGATCTTTAAAACATCTTCACGCGCCGGGTGCGGATCTCTGGATACACAAAGCCGAAAGTGCTCACTAGCAGTCGACATTTCTAAGTGTTCACTAGCAGTCAACTTTCCTAAGTGTTCACTAGCAGTCAACATTCCTAAGTGTTCACTAGCAGTCAAGGTTCCTAAGTGTTCACTAGCAGTCAACATTCTTAAGTTTTCACTAGCAGTCAACATTCCTAAGTGTTCACTAGCAGTCAACTTTCCTAAGTGTTCACTAGCAGTCAAGATTACTAAGTGCTCACTAGCAGTCAACATTCCTAAGTCTTCACTAGCAGTCAACATTCCTAAGTGTTAACTGGCAGTCAAGATTCCTAAGTGTTCACTAGCAGTCAACATTCCTAAGTGTTCACTAGCAGTCAACATTCCTAAGTGTTCACTGGCAGTCCACATTCCTAAGTGTTCACTAGCAGTCAACATTCCTAAGTGTTCATTGGCAGTCAACATTTCTAAGTGTTCACTAGCAGTCAACATTCCTAAGTGTTCACTAGCAGTCAACATTCCTAAGTGTTCACTAGCTGTCAACATTCCTAAGTGTTCACTAGCTGTCAACATTCCTAAGTGTTCACTGGCAGTCAACATTCCTAAGTGTTCACTGGCAGTCAACATTCCTAAGTGTTCACTAGCAGTCAACATTCCTAAGTGTTCAGTAGTGATGATGTCCCGCACCATATCTTTAACATTATTTCTTATCTTCAATACAGTTTTCAACATTTATTTTAACACTGATATATATGTAATTATATCGTATTTTAGCTGTAAACTATAGTTACCCCAAGACACTAAAAATAAGACCAAAGCATGGTGACTGCTACATTATTAATATAACCATGTTTACAATGCAAAATAGACATGTTAAATTGGATACATGTGGACGTTCAAAAATTTATGACCTTCATACATAAATATGTTTATCAAATTTATAGCGACTGCATGGTCTCTAGTGGATATATTGTATAACTTAAATAATTCCACAATGACAAGTGTGTGTATTGTGTAGGTACTACAGCTTTTATATACAGCCCACACATCCATTATTGTAAATCTACTCACTATTATGACAATATTTCTCTAAGTCCTTGGTCATTCAATGTGTTACACGGTCCATTGATCCTTGTGAAGGATGCGAAGGACGAGCAATGGCACGAGCAGGAAAAGGGGCGGGGACCTTACATACGACAAACAATTGATAATGATATATATTAGAGGAAGACTCTATGATTTTCAATTCATTTATCAACAATGAAATCTTTTTACAATAATCAGTTGCAAGTATTTTTAACTGCACAATACATAGAGTAACCCGCTGCAAGATTGATCACTGTACTCGTTCTGAGTACGTATATACAGTATACATCATACACATTGATCACTGTACTCGTTCTGGGTACGTATATACAGTATACATCGTGCACATTGATCACTGTACTCGTTCTGGGTACGTATATACATTATACATCGTGCGCATTGATCACTGTACTCGTTCTGGGTACGTATATACAGTATACATCGTACACATTGATCTCTGTACTCGTTCCGGGTACGTATATACAATATACATCTTACACATTGATCACTGTGCTCGTTCTGGGTACGTATATACAGTATACATCATACACACTGATCACTGTGCTCGTTCTGGGTATGTATATACAGTATACATCGTACACATTGATCACTGTACTCGTTCTGGGTACGTATATACAGCATACATCATACACATTGATCACTGTCCTCGTTCTTGGTACGTATATACAGCATACATCATACACATTGATCACTGTACTCGTTCTAGGTACGTATATACAGCATACATCATACACATTGATCACTGTACTCGTTCTGGGTACGTATATACAGTATACATCATACACACTGATCACTGTACTCGTTCTGGGTACGTATATACAGTATACATCATACACATTCATCACTGTACTCGTTCTGGGTACGTATATACAGTATACATCGTGCACATTGATCACTGTACTCGTTCTGGGTGCGTATATACAGCACACATCATACACATTGATCACTGTACTGGTTCTGGGTACGTATATACAGTATACATCTACACATTGATCACTGTACTCGTTCTGAGTACATATATACAGTAAACATCTTCCACATTGATCACTGTACTCGCTCTGGGTATGTATATACAGTATACATCGTACACATTGATCACTGTCCTCGTTCTGGGTACCTATATACAGTATAAATCATACACATTGATCACTGTCCTCGTTCTGGGTACGTATATACAGTATACATCGTGCACATTGATCACTGTACTCGTTCTGGGTACGTATATACAGTATACATCGTGCACATTGATTACTGTACTCGTTCTGGGTACGTATATACAGTATACATCGTGCACATTGATCACTGTACTCGTTCTGAGTACGTATATACAGTATACATCATACACATTGATCCCTGTACTCGTTCTGGGTACTTATATACAGTATACATCATACACATTGATCACTGTACTCGTTCTGGGTACGTATATACAGTATACATCGTACACATTGATCACTGTACTCGTTCCGGGTACGTATATACAGTATACATCGTGTACATTGATCACTGTACTCGTTCTGGGTACGTATATACAGTATACATCGTACAAATTGATCACTGTACTCGTTCTGGGTACGTATATACAGTATACATCGTACACATTCATCAATGTACTCGTCCTGGGTATGTATATACAGTATACATCATACACACTGATCACTGTGCTCGTTCTGGGTATGTATATACAGTATACATCATACACATTGATCACTGTCCTCGTTCTGGGTGCGTATATACAGTATACATCGTACCCAATGATCACTGTGCTCGTTCTGGGTATGTATATACAGTATACATCTTGCACATTGATCACTGTACTCGTTCTGGGTACGTATATACTGTATTTATCGTACACATTGATCACTGTACTCGTTCTGAGTACGTATATACAGTATACATCATACACATTGATCACTGTACTCGTTCTGGGTACGTATATACAGTATACATCGTGCACATTGATCACTGTACTCGTTCTGGGTACGTATATACATTATACATCGTGCGCATTGATCACTGTACTCGTTCTGGGTACGTATATACAGTATACATCGTACACATTGATCTCTGTACTCGTTCTGGTTACGTATATACAGTATACATCGTACACATTGATCACTGTACTCGTTCTGGGTACGTATATACAGTATACATCGTACACACTGATCACTGTCCTCGTTCTGGGTACGTATATACAGTATACATCGTACACATTGATCACTGTCCTCGTTCTGGGTACGTATATACAGTATACATCGTGCACATTGATCACTGTACTCGTTCTGGTTACGTATATACAGTATACATCGTACACATTGATCACTGTACTCGTTCTGGGTACGTATATACAGTATACATCATACACATTGATCACTGTCCTCGTTCTGGGTACGCATATACAGTATACATCGTACACATTCATCACTGTGCTCGTTCTGGGTACGTATATACAGTATACAGCATACACATTGATCATTGTACTCGTTCCGGGTATGTATATACAGTATACATCATACACATTGATCACTGTGCTCGTTCTGGGTATGTATATACAGTATACATCGTGCACATTGATCACTGTACTCGTTCTGGGTACGTATATACAGTATACATCGTACACATTGATCCCTGTACTCGTTCTGAGTACGTATATATAGTATACATCATACACATTGATCACTGTCCTCGTTCTGGGTACGTATATACAGTATACATCGTGCACATTGATCACTGTACTCGTTTTGGGTACGTATATACAGTATACATCATACACATTGATCACTGTACTCGTTCCGGGTACGTATATACAGCATACATCATACACATTGATCACTGTACTCGTTCCGGGTACGTATATACAGCATACATCATACACATTGATCACTGTACTCGTTATGGGTACGTATATACAGTATACATAATACACACTGATCACTGTGCTCGTTCTGGGTACGTATATACAGTATACATGAGGGGCGTGGCCAGAGTGCAAATGATGTGTACGCACCAGACAGGCAAGGGGTTTGGGAGCTGCCTTGAATCCCCAGTGGGTCCAAGTCCTGGTGGGAGCCCAGGGGCGAACCCCAGCAGAAGCTATTGGATTTTGGTGTTTTTTAAAAAGAAGGATAAAGTCGTCATTCTGAACTTGTATCAAAGGAATTACAACAGTATTATCAATCCGGAAAGGAAAACGACCACCTCTCTCTCTCTCTCTCTCTCTCTCTTTCATGAGACACTACATTTTTGACAAAATGATGTGTACGCACGTGCGTATTTGGCGTAATGGTAGCTACGCCCCTGTACATCATGCACATTGATCAATGTACTCGGAAACAGATTCTCCTTTAGGTAATGGCTTAGAAGATCGTGGGTCTAGAGATACAATACTAACTTCCCATCGATTTAAGTCCTTCTTAATGACATCTAGTAGTCAATGATAAATCTTAAAACTGCCTCTCAAACAACGTGTATAGCTAGGACGTGGGAACTGTATTGATGCCGGCATGGAGAATTGGCAGGAGTAAAATTGCATGGGATTATCCATTAATCGTATTTTGAGGTATCCCATTTCGCTACTGAACCTTATGTTCCTCATCAATTTTCGAGCCCCACCCCCTGATGCTTTGCTAAGGAATGTGTAAATGCTAAATCAATGTTTAAAAAGCTCTAGTAATATATTTATACACCTACTCGTAAAATAGTTATGTTGACTTTAATATTCTATTTGCTTTGTCATTGTTCGAGTTTTACAGATACAGAAATAATTACGGAAGTCAGTGTTCAGAGCAACTAAATAAAAGAGTAGCTTTTGTATCCACTGTACACGATCTACACATTACTGCCTTTCTGTTTAGACTAGAACAGACTTCACTCGTCATCTTCCCTGCTTCAATAGTCTCTGATACATTAGTAAGCGGAATGAGGGGGTGGGGTGGGTGGGGTTCAGGCAAATGCAGGTGTTATCTAGGTATATAGCAAACCAGTCAGTTATCATCACCATGGACAAAACATAGTTTCAGTTTGGACTGTTATACTCAATTTAAATCGTATATGGTATTGTAAGTAAGAAACCTCAGTATAACAGGCGTCATCTCCTAAACTCACAGGTGTAAAGGATAATGTGTTAGATAAAAACAGAACGTGTTTTCGTGCAGTATGATTCATGAAGGGCAATACGGCAAGTCATCTCCTAAGAATATCACATTAATTAACTTGACCTATTTTGAAAGTGTGTCAAGGTGTACTGGTATTCTTTCAGAGAATTTGGTCTAACAGATGACCGGAAAATGATAAAACTTGTTTGATTTTTTAAACAATCTCGAAAAATCGGACGTTTGAATCAATGTTCTGAAAAAAATCTTACCACTGGATCTATATTCTACGCGCTCGAGATTACACAATATAGGCATTCAAAACATGAAAAATGAAAAAGTTTCATGTTCATACACCATATTGTTGAGAAAAAAAATCCCTTTCTTAAAATACGATGTCTACAAGTGCGTGCATATCAAATGTGCTTTTTACGTGACCCTTGGATATATATTGACGTTTACAGCTTTATAAAGAAAGTTATCAGATAAAAAGCCATTGGGTCTGTTTATTTTATTTGTAATTTAACAAATCGGGAAATTATTTGTCCTATATGTGGGCGACCAGTCTTCTGATTGTGAAAGATAATGGACTACCCATAGTGGCGAATCCACGATTTCGGAAAATGGGGTGGGGTACACATGAAAGTTAAGTATTAGCCCAAACACTCAGCAATTTTGGGTTCCAAATATGGGTTTTACTCTTATTATTTGAGTGTTTTCAATGTTATAATCTATCATCTATACATGCCGTGTAAACTTGTGGCCCAAAAAAAGGGGGGGGGGATTCCCCACATCCTCTAAATCCGTACTGAGCCAGAGAAAACAACAGATACTGAGTGGGTAGATATAGTTCCACACGTGGAGTTTTTACCACTGAATGTATATGGGTAAAAAGAGTTTCAGTGGGTTGATATGACCGCTGAATACATATATAGACACTGAACGGATAGCACAGTGTTTGACCACTGAATATCCATGGCGACATTCAAAAGATAGAGTTCTAGCGCGCTGTTTTGACCACTGAATATCCATGGTGACATTCAAAAGATAGAGTTCTAGCGCGCTGTTTTGACCACTAAATATCCATGGCGACATTCAATAGATAGAGTTCTAACGCGCTGTTTTGACCACTGAATATCCATGGCGAAATTCAATAGACAGAGTTCTAACGCGCTGTTTTGACCAATGAATATCCATGGCGACATTCAATAGATAGAGTTCCAACACGGTGTTTTGACCGCTAAATATCCACAGAGCAATTGAATGAGTTAACAGATTTCTAGCGCGGTGTTTTCCCACTGAATATCCATGGAGACATTGAGTAGACTATTACAGTGACTACAAGTGTTACAGATAATGTTTACAGATTCTCAAAGCAGTTCGATGGTGTCTCTTTCCCAACTCTGTCTTCCCCGAACATCACGTACCATAGAGATGCCCATCTCCCCAATCTTCACTTATCATAAAGAAATCTACAAACGCTTTATTGACAGTATAAATCAGCTTACCTTTACAATATTCAGTACCACACCCTTCGTTCCTTCTACTTAACGTGTGACAATAAAACTTCTTGAATGAACGAAATTAAAAACTGCCTCATAAAAGAATATTGATATCGTTTTGAATTCGTTTTTCTGGTGTTATTTTTCTCTGTTCAATACATTTAAATACGTGTATATGTATTTGCATAGAATTATAGAACAAAAGTTCAAATTACACCTCCCCTTCTCGATATTATTATATAGCCTTACCTGACATGGACATCCAGGGGCCTTCTGATCATATTCATACACCCCCTTCTTTTCCTCTAGTTCCAGTCTCCTTTGGTCAGTATGGGGGTCATCCTGGGGTAGAAATGTATCCAAATGAACGATTTTATACTTGAAATGCGGTCTTATCCACCTGTAAATAGGGAACATAAATTCTTGATCTTTGCTTTTGATGGTCACAGACACGTGATCAACATACCAATCACTGAAAAGTCCAGCATCATCCCGCCATATTTCGATATAATGAATTTCTTCTAGTTTTGTTTTATCTTTTATAGTAAATTTATCCGTTCGGCCTCTTTCAAAATCGTCTCTTAAGAAGTTATCAAGCTTAGATTCGTTAGTAAAATTTCCTTTGCAGTCATGAAGTACAATTTGTACATTAGCATCCGTGCCTGCTCTCTTTCGATCTCCAGTTTTCACTTTCACCTTGTAGACCTCGTTACTTGACATAGTTGCAGAAGAATGAAACGAATTTATGACCCTATTGTATAAAAACAATCCGACATCGTTCACCTTACGATTGCATGATAACAATTCTGATTTAATAGCTTTCCCGTTCGAAAGTGAACTCGCCTGCGCACGTGTCACGGACCGATATAGGAGACGGAACATCTTATATCCTGTAGGTCATATATCCCAGGCAAACTAATCAATGTATGGAGATCAAACCGTAGCTTCCAAATAGAAATCTCCAAATAAGTCAACAAAGTTATTTAAATATTAGTTTCCTGAGGATGTTAAACACTCAAGAAGTATTTACTGAAGCTACACTTTGCGCGATAAAAAGTGTTGTATGAGTAGGAAAATCCTTGTGCCCACAGCTAAACAGCAAATGATAACGAAGCGACTGTCCCGAAGATATTCTTAAAATTTAATGTTTGTCAACTCGATTGTAGAAAATAGTCTGTCTAAGGTGAAATATGATACTCTTTTGTACGCGTATTTACAAATAACGATGTTTTTTCTTGCACTTTTGTATTGATTTGTGAGAGCGAGTTCAATATCTTAATACTTAAATCCTCTTAAAAGCAAATCGGTAATGAGCTGGTATTTAAATGACGAGTATCCTGAGAAGTCACAAAATAACTGAAATCCTCTAAGTATTTATAATCTATTTTCAAAGATGAGAAATTCTTGCAATTAAATGGATTTTTTCCATTTATGTTGATGTTGAAAATTAAAATAAAGCTATACTATTTGTGAAAAAAGGAAAAAAGGAAAGAAGACAGAGTAAAAACCGAAAAAGTACCGAAGGGTAAAGCATATCTCATAGTCCATGGAATAAAAGGACAATATCGTGTATAGTGTCATATTCAGACAAATGCGAACCCCAATAAAATCGAGGTGAGACCAGGTGCCCGGGAGGAGTAAGCGTTCCCTGGTTGCATGCAACACCCGTCGCAAAAGTCCTGCAACAACCTTTCAAGTCAAGGTGACAAATACATAAATATACACGCACGAACACACGAAGGATACAAGAACACAAAATTAAATTTTACCATTCAAGGCAAGAAATGCTGAAATTCTGGTGTCGGAAAAAGCACGTGACCAAATGTTTGTATATATATATATATATATATATATACATATATATATATATATATATATATATATATATATATATATATATATATATATATATATATATATATATATATATATATATATATATATATATATATATATAGATATATAGATATATAGAAAAAGATAGAAAGAAAAAAAAACAGGCAAACAAGGAAACAGAAACAAAGAAAAAAATCAAACATACAAAATATGAAAACTTATATCGATATCATTATGTAGTTTCTTCAGCTCATCATTAAGGAATTTCAGAAGAAATAGCAACACAGATTCCACAAGATGACGTCACAGCAGTAGTTCACTTCCCCCATAAGAGGTTTCCTTCCCCTAGTTCCGAAGTGTTTCTTGTCGGCAAGATAGACTGCGATCTATCAACTAACGAACAAAGAAGTACAGTTGGAGTATTAATTAGATTACGAAGCTTCACGTTCTGACAAGCCATGACAATTATGAATTGTTACATCAATCAGTATAATCAGAGGTATAGACCTCTTCTTATCCAGTGAGAATACGTAATTGTGCTCTGTTTAAAAACTGTTGACCTTTACAGTATGCAGATAGTTACGACTGTACTGTCCACATACCACACAATATCTGTTCCTTCATTTTCAAGACTCTCCAATGCCATAATTAAATATTTAAATGTATCGGTATGATACTTGAATTAAGACACTTTAAATACAACTTGACCTCGATATAAATTATCTTCTTACAATGTACTGGCTCCTCAAATTACACGATAATTCATGTATAAATCACATTTTATACCAGTCCCAGTCATAGTTGTTTTTATAATAGTATCATTCATTTCTTTCGGGCGAAAAGAAATTCTGGCGAAGTCAGAAAATCCTTGTTCACGAAATTTTCAAGTTACTCGGGTCAATTCCATTCCCATTCCTTCATTGTAGATATCAGTCTTCATCTAATCCGTCGTCATGTGTCAAACCTCATCCATCCCAACATCGTAAATGTAGCACAACACCCAACACTTCGTAGATTTCAGATCACATCCATCCCTTTTTCATTGATGACAGGGTCCATCCAGCTCTTCATCATAAGTGTCAGACCTCATTCATCTCTTAATCGTAGGTGTCAGACCTCATTCATACCTTCATCATTCGTGTCAGACCCCACCTCGCTCTTCATCGTTCATATCAGACCCCACCCCGCTCTTCATCGTTAGTGCCAGACCACACCCACTCTTAACGTAATATTCAGACTTCATATATCCCTTCGATTGTGAGTGTCAGGCCCCACCCATTCCTTTATCGTCAGAAATGTCAGGCTCCATCAAACTCTTCTTCGCAGGTGTCAGGTCACATTGGTCCTTTTATAGTAGATGTCAAACCTCATACATACCTTTATGATAAGTGTCTGGCTCCATTCAACCCTTTATCACCCTAGGGATCACGCTCTATTCAACTCTTTATCAAAATGTCAGGCTCCACCCCTTCATTGTAAGTGTCAGACCTCATCCATCCCTTAATCCTGAGTGTCAGGCTCCATCCACCCCTTCATTGTAGGTGTCAGATCTCATCCATCCCTTAATCCTGAGTGTCAGACTCCATCCACCCCTTCACTGTAGGTGTCAGACCTCATCCACCCCTTTATCCTAAGTGTCAGGCTCTATCCACCCCTTCAGACCCATTCGAATCCTTCATTAAGGTGTTGGACCCCATCCAATCCTTTAATGTAGATGTCAGACCTCATCCATCCCTTTATCGTAAGGTAATTGTCAAGCTCTATCCACCTCTTCCTTTTAAGTGTCAGATCCATTCATCCCTTTTTCATTGTTGTCACTGTAGGTGTCAGATCTCATCCATCCCTTTATTGTCTTAGGTGTCTGGCCCCACCCAACCCTCCATCGTAGGTGTCTGGCCCCATCCAACCCTCCGTCATAGGTATCAGGCCCCAATCCTACCCTGCATCGTAGGTATCAGACCCCTATTCAACTCTCATCATAGGTGCTATACACTATCCATTTCTTCTTCATAGGTGCCAGACCCAATCTTACTCTTCATTGTAAGTGTCAGACCCCATCCAGACTTTCAAAGTAGGTGTCAAACCTCATCTATTGATAAGTGTCAGACCCCATTCAGACTTTCAAACTACATGTAGGTGTCAAACCCCATCCCTTTTTACATCTTTGATGTCAGACCGCATCCATTTCTTAGTTGTCGATGTCATGACCAATACATCCCTTCTTCGTTGGTGTCTAGTCACATCCATTCCATAATCATGTATCCAACCTCACCCATTCTTTCGTTGTGGGTCTCGGGGCCAACCCCACTCATTTCTTCGTTGTGAGTCTCAGGACAAATCCATCCCTTCCTCATAGTCGCCATGCCGCCAGTATGAAATGTAGTGAACACAGTAATATACCTATGTATTCCAAAGTTAACTAACTTCAGTCCGTTATGATTACAGAGAATTTCTTGCAAGATCAAGATCAGACAAACAAACCGACGTTTTCGTTAAAGGATAACAAAATAACACATACTGTGGTCTAACAAGGTAAAATGAATCATAAAGAAGTGCAAATGCAGTAATTTGAATTGCGATTTAGTTAGTCTGATGGTACTGTTAAATAGTCTGTTTAATTCAGCATTATCTTGGTGTATGGTTTGACAATTGGCTTTCGGTACAGGCGATCGAAGTACAAACCCGAATGGCGGCATTGTGTTTAGAGGGCTGGCTCCATTCTACCCTCGTGTCATGATATGAAGAAGAATACGCAAGATCACAGTTACTCATTTCGTTCATATTTTGTATTTTAGTCACCTACCCAATCTATTGTTCTACACTTGATGATTTTATATTCTTGATTTCAGTCAAATTATGAAAGATGGCAAGACCTACCGATGTGCATTGTGAATAACTAAAAGTAAAAAATTACCACTCGACAATAAGTAGTATCAACTGCATTGTGTTGTTCAGCCATTAGAAAGACCATAAATAGGCATGCATATAATAAACTAGAAGCATAAAAAGTATCAATATTCAATACTATTCTGTATGTCATTGAAATATGATATATATATATATATATATATATATATATATATATATATATATATATATATAATATATATATATATATATATATATATATATATATATATATATATATATATATATGTCTATTAATGAAAAATTCTTTAGAATCTTAAAAACTATCACGTGAATAAAATATTACCCATGATACACCGCAGCAATTCCTGAACATCCAATGGCGATACCGAAAGCCTTATAAAACATATTGATATTACAGAAAACAACGTACATACAACTACATTGTGTATTGTAGGGTCACGAGGAAGGAAGTTGGTCATTCTCAAGTGTTTTGATTCCCTGAATTAGCGTTTAGGGCGGATACAGGATCTGTATCTTTATTTCTTGAGAAGGAAGTTTTTCCTACATCTCTGTATCAATCGATCTACAAGCAGTCAGTTCTGTCTAAAGACGTGATATATAATACTATTTTCAATGCTTCAATTAGTGACTCATTTACTGTTTAAGAACACTACTCCATCCCCCATCTCTGGCACTTTGTGTTGTTTTGTCATGGACACTTCATCAATGTGAACAGGAAAGGGCATTAATACATAACCTTAGCCTATAGTTTATACGAATCACATATCGCTATTGTGGTCCCCTTTGTTACTATGGTCACCCTAATATTTAGCAGCAAGTCACGGATGAGTACACTATTATGGCTACAGTCACTACACTTGAGACTGATCGTCATACTTTGTTCAAGCTTACAAATGTCCTGATACATAAGTGCAATCGAGTTTTGTAGTGGACTTAAAGTCATTGAAAGAGAACAAATCGTTCTCGTTCCTACTCAGTGTTCCGAAATATCTCACTTTTACACAAATAGATCTGCGATGGTCATGCAGATACCAAACACATCAATAACAGTCAAAATATGAATGTTCTAATAAGTGACAGTGTTAATGATACTGAGAGAGACAATACTCAGAATGTTTTAAACAGTAATCCCCTTCTTGATGATACCACATGTAGTACTGTATATACCGGTATTGATCAGGTTTTGAACATTCCTGAAGGAAATGAGCTGGACTCATCATACCTTACACAATAGAATACCAGCATCTATACTGGTGCTCCAGATCTCAGTTTGTCAGATTCAAATTACATTAAGGAAAATGACACTAGCGCCTCAGTTTCAACCGCGGCAAGAGATGAGACAGAAAATACACTCATTGAAGATCTTTTACCACGTTTAAAAGACCAAAATGAACACCGAAGGTCTCATAACATTAATGAAGAGCCTGATGAGGATGTAAATATTGATGACGACATATATCTAAGTGGAGGGGACGAACCTATTCAGCCAGGCTATGTCATGACAACATCAACCAGTGTGATGTTGATTTGGAGGTTTATCATAGCGCATTCAATGACAGTTGTACAAGCAACAGATTAGCTTGCTTTGATAAATCTTCATCTTTTTCAAATCAAGCACTGAAATGTTTATATCACTTGAAAAATTTTTTACAAAGCTGAAAAATCAAATGACTAAGAACTACTGCTGCACTTATTGTTTCACAGCTTTATAAAATCATACAAATGTATGACCAAACAGTCTGTCAAAAAAAAAAAAAAAATAATAATAATAAAAAAAGTAAATAAAAATCAAAGGTGCAGTAGACTTTTTCATTGAACTTGATGTTGTCCAGCATATTGGAAATTTATTTACAATGGATTATTTCACAGAAACTTTAAATCACAGAATAAAACAAGAGGCCCAAGTGGGCCTATATCGCTCACCTGAGTACCTATATTATCAGTCATGCATGAAGGAAGAATTCATTTATTTTTGCATTAATGTGACTAAGTCAACACAGATGTTGAAAATATGTCAAATTTTATTTCAGGCTAGAATAAAAAAACAACACTTTTTTGCACATCCATTCAGGTGATTTTGATATTAAGCATTTCCTTTGTCTCTGCAAGAAGTCATTCAGGGCAACAAGTTAGTCATTTTCTTTAGGTGGGGCCTTTTGTTGACTGATTTCAAGTCTGGGTCATGAACAACAATTGTTTCAAATATTGTCCAGATCTAACTTAAAATTGCCTAATTTCATATGTTGAGAAACATCTAAAAACTTATTTAGATGTGTAAAGAAATGAAAAAAAAATTTTGACCACAGCTTGATTTGAACCGCTACTCTCCATATTTCAATTACCAAGTGGTATATGTACTATTGTGAGAACTGCTTTTTAGACATGGTGGCATTATCTGTTAACCAATTTGGATGAAATTTACCAAATTGATAGAGGACTTTTAGTACTTCATGTATTCCATGTTTCATTAAAATCTTTCATGTGGTATAACAGCAGAAGTGAAAAATGTGAATGAATTGTTCCTATACACCCTCATTTGGAAGTCTTAAAAAATTCAAAGAAAATCCAAAAATTGAGATATTGACAAAATTCTTTCAAAGTAACAATCCTTACCATAATTATGATCACAATAGTCCATAAGAAATCATCATTATCAATTTACTAGGAAATATGACACTTTTTTCTGCATTGAATCACCAAGTCCAAAGAAATGTCGAAAAAAATTCTAAAATTTGATTTTGGAAGGGAACCAAAATGACAATACATCTTCACTCATCTCTCTAGATCATTTCTATGCATTCTGTTTGTCTCTGTATACAGCCCGTATGAAAAAGAATATTGTTAAACGAGGGAACTCTTTTGTGACCTACTCTTGACTATGATGGCGCCACCTGTAAAGAGGTCTGGACGAAAACAACAGAATTTGAAGAGGATCATAAGTGACTTATTTCTACCAAGATTTATTAAAATCCTTCAAACAGTTTTGTAGAAAAAGTTGAAAATGTGAAAAATGGCCAACCCCCCCCCCTTTTTTTTTTGGAAGTCTTAAACGTAAAATTCCTAATTTCATATTTTGAGTGTTGAGAAACATCTAAAAACTTATTTAGATGTGTAAAAAAAAAAAATTTTTTTGACCACAGCTGGATTTGAACCGCTACTCTCCATATTTCAATTACCAAGTGGTATATGTACCATTGTGAGACCTACTTTTAGACATGGTGGCATTATCTGTTAACCAATTTGGATGATCCGCACAAAAAACAAAACCTTTGAAAAGGACTATGAGTACTTGCATCCTACCCAGTTTTATCACAATCCTTCAAGTTGTTCTGTAGATCAAGTTGAAGATATGAAAAATTGTTTTCTTGGAAGTCTTAAAAAATTCATAAAAAATTCAAAAATCGAGATATTGAAAAAATTCCTTCACACCAGCATTCCTTACCATAGAAATGATTAAATGAAACCAAATGAATGCATCAATGTTTACTAAAAGAAAATAATAACTCTTTAATGCATTAAAATAACAAAGTCCAAAATAAAAATGAAAAAACGTCAAAAATTTGATTTCGGAATGGAACCAAAAATATCAACACTTCTTCCCATATGCCTCTATCTCATTCCTATGCAGTCGGTTTGTCGCTGTATGCACCCGATCTGAATAAGAAGTTTGTCAAAGGAGGGTACCCTCTGTGACCTACTTTTGTCTGTGGTGGTGCCACCTGTTCATGGATCCTGACAAAGATGACCACATTTGTCGGGGACCTTGAGTATTTGATGCATGCCAAGTTTCATTGAATTCCAGCAAGTGGTTCCGAAGAAAAAGTTCAAACTGTGAAATGTTTACACCAATTATCCCCCCCCCCCCTTTTTCTTGAAAGTCTTAAAAAATTCATAAAAAATCCAAAACATAAAATATTGAAAAATTTTCTTCGCAGTAGTATTTCTTACCATCAAAATGATCAAATTAAACCAAATTAATGCATCAATGTTTACTAAAAGAAAAAAATACCTCTTTTCTGCATTAAAATTACCAAGTACAAAAAAACGTCAAAAAAAACGTCAAAAATTTGATTTCGGAATGGAACCAAAAATAACAACACTTCTTCACACATCCCTCTAGATCATTCCTATGCATTTGGTTTGTCTCTGTATGCCCCCGGTCTGAAAAAGAAGTTTGTCAAAGGAGGGTACCCTCTTTGACCTACTTTTGCCTGTGGTGGCGCCACCTGTTGATGAATCTGGACGAAAAACAACAACACTTGTAGGGGACCTTGAGTACTACATGCTTCTGTTCAGTGGTTCTGGAGAAGAAGTCGAAAATGTGAAAAGTTAACGACGGACGACGGACGACGGACGACAGACGACGGACGACGGACGGACGACGGACGACGGACGACGGACGGTGATTGATCACAATAGCTCACTTGAGCCTTTGGCTCAGGTGAGCTAAAAACCCACAAAAATAACATTGAGGATATCAATGATGGATCATTGTACAAGAGTTTTCCTACTTATCCTTGTCACACTTATTCCCTTTGCAGTGTGGAGCTCGTAAAAAAGTTCCCCGCGGAGGGTTTGACTTAAGTGTTATTATACCTTTTTCCTGATGTTATGTGGTTTCAACACTTTCTATACAGTGTTTGTTCACATTCATTTATATATACAGTGTTGAATTATTAATGTTTCGTCTCTGTGTAAGGACATTCGCGGCGTGTGTAGCTAGCCAAACAGGGGACGCTCACTCCTCCCGGGCACCTGGTCTCACCTCTGAATTTCAGGGGTTCGTGAATGTCCACGGTGATACATTGCTGTTAGTGCCATAGTCATGTGACACCAGTTACTTTCGTATTTTGCATTACGGTGGTATACTAGATCAGAGAAATGCAAATTACGTCTCGTTTACTGTTAACACCTATGGAGTACCAATCTTCAAAAGCAGCAAGACATTAATTTGGCTTACTAGTATATTTTGTTGACTGATGAGCTCCCGTTTACAGGGAAACATGATTTTATGTGGACTATGGTTTTGGCAGGATAAGCCACCGATGAATATATTTTAATCCTTTTCAAAAGTCCATAAAAATTAACCAAGGGAATAGAAGTTAAAATTGATAAAGATGTTGTGTTTGTAAAAGCATTTCTTATGTGTTTATCTTGCGATATCCCTGCTCGAAGTGCAGTGATGAATATGAATCAACACGATGTTGAAAACTTATGCCCTAAATGTATGCAGAAGCGATATAAAATACCAAAGAGAAAAACCAATTATGAAACATTTTGCGAACCATGATGAAGGTGATCTTCGTGTTGCGGTCATGGCTAGGACTACCGGAGAAAATAAAATATACAGATTAATTGTCGAAGATAAATGGATAAGAGATTTGGAAACGCGCAGGCCAAATGGATGTAATATTAAAACTAACTAACATGTGATTGTATAACTAATTTATGAACTATTTATTTCTTGTGGTGATTCTATGCTTAGTTTTCTTTTAATGCAACCCCCCCCCCCATTTTCGGTAATGAGGGGGTGTTACTTTGCCGCTATCTCCCGGTCGGTCTGTCGTACGGTCGGTTGGTCGATCAGATTGTGATATTTATATATATATTTATATTTATGCTTGTATTATTTTGTTGTTTAGTCTATTTTAATGCCATACTTACGCGCGTAATAATGACGTTATGACGTCAACGTTTGTAGGAATTTAGAAGCTTGTTTATATTAGACATGTAAAGATGGATGTTACATAGTTCTTCTGTACTTTTCTAACAATTGCTTGATAAAGGCCAGGAGGCCGAAAATTTGCGGCAAAGAGTGTTTGTGTTGTTTCTTTTAGTGTATTTTACTTCCCTTTGGAGGACTACTTATTCTATCTTATAAGGCAATTGATTATGTAAAAATTAATGCTTCTGCCTCCATTTCAAATTGGTGCCAGTCAACCTGGATGTATTTAATGTCCTCTCAGAGAAGCCAATATCACATAGTGAGTCGAACTTTCCGAATATTACCAATTTTTATACACCATTCATTGGCGATGTCCGTCTGTCCGTCTGCTATTGGACGCGGTGAATTAAGTGAATGTTGTGGTTTTCATAAAACTTGCACAGAATGCTTGAATAACATTGAAGAAGAGCCCTTAAGATTTTCAAAATAATTGACATTGTCGTTAGAGAGTTAAGAAATTAAAACAATTCACAGGTACTGTGTTACACGAATCCAGATTTCCGTCCCATATACCAAAACCGTCATCGATGTAGCGTTTGTAAAATGTGTACAGACAGGAATTTGATTTATGCGCTAATCTGCAATAAATGTAAACAAACTATTTATGTAGGAGAGACAGAAAGATCGTTAAAAGAAAGAATAGAAGAACATAGAAGCGATATAAAATACCAAAGAGAAAAACCAATTATGAAACATTTTGCGAACCATGATGAAGGTGATCTTCGTGTTGCGGTCATGGCTAGGACTACCGGAGAAAATAAAATATACAGATTAATTCTCGAAGATAAATGGATAAGAGATTTGGAAACGCGCAGGCCAAATGGATGTAATATTAAAACTAACTAACATGTGATTGTACAACTAATTTATGAACTATTTATTTCTTGTGGTGATTCTATGCTTAGTTTTCTTTTAATGCAACCCCCCCCCTCCCCCATTTTCGGTAATGAGGGGGTGTTACTTTGCCGCTATCGCCCGGTCGGTCTGTCGTACGGTCGGTTGGTCGATCAGATTGTGATATTTATATATATATTTATATTTATGCTTGTATTATTTTGTTGTTTAGTCTATTTTAATGCCATACTTACGCGCGTAATAATGACGTTATGACGTCAACGTTTGTAGGAATTTAGAAGCTTGTTTATATTAGACATGTAAAGATGGATGTTACATAGTTCTTCTGTACTTTTCTAACAATTGCTTGATAAAGGCCAGGAGGCCGAAAATTTGCGGCAAAGAGTGTTTGTGTTGTTTCTTTTAGTGTATTTTACTTCCCTTTGGAGGACTACTTATTCTATCTTATAAGGCAATTGATTATGTAAAAATTAATGCTTCTGCCTCCATTTCAAATTGGTGCCAGTCAACCTGGATGTATTTAATGTCCTCTCAGAGAAGCCAATATCACATAGTGAGTCGAACTTTCCGAATATTACCAATTTTTATACACCATTCATTGGCGATGTCCGTCTGTCCGTCTGCTATTGGACGCGGTAAATTAAGTGAATGTTGTGGTTTTCATAAAACTTACACAGAATGCTTGAATAACATTGAAGAAGAGCCCTTAAGATTTTCAAAATAATTGACATTGTCGTTAGAGAGTTAAGAAATTAAAACAATTCACAGGTACATGTACTGTGTTACACGAATAGTGTCTTAACTATCTAAATCCCTCTATAACGCCTCGTTCCCTGTTCCTCTGTGGTAAGAAAGGGAGGTCAGAATGCGGCCGTTTGAACCAGTATTTCCTACAAGTTCCGATATTTATCTGAGGAAAATAATGCACCAGTATGTAATGTAAAACAATGTATAACCTTTTGAGATCTGCCCTCAAAATTACGATCAAGAATGTTTAAAAGTGCCAACAAATGCAAATTTGAACGGCACAACTCGCGAATAGTTTGCTCGCCAGCAATCTGTGACAGGTTTATTTACATAACTTACATTTTTTTTTTTGCGTGGATAAGCTAGAAAGATTCTGAATCATAGTTCAGTGCAGATCAAATCTATTTTATGACTACAAACAAAAAACAACAAATATCTATTCCATTTTATGGCTTTAAAATCCCTTTTTGTCACGATCTTGTCAATGTTGTCAGGCATTATACCGATCTTGTCTTTACAATCAACATGACAAGTTGGCGAGCAAACTGTCCGCTAGTTGTGCCGTTCGAATTTGCGTTTGTTGGCGCTTTTTTTGCTTGAATGAAATTTTGAGGACAGACAACAAAACGTTAGATGTTGTTTCACATGCTGGTGCTTTTTCCCTTTGATTATCATCGGAACCTTTTCGGAAATACTGATTCAAGAGGCCGCATTCTGGCTGTCATTCCTTGCCTTGGCCTTGCTTAGGGGAAAGGGAACGAGACGATATAGGGAATTTGGATAGTTAAAAACACTCTTCATATTACGCAGTGCCTGTGAACAATTCAAGATGTAATTACATAAGCAAATACCATGTAAAATGATAATTGTCAGTCAATCAATTTAAAAAATTACGAAGGTCTGTGTTAAACAAGAAATGATCAAACACGGTATAATTTGGTTTTGAACGGTTGATAGACTAAGTAATATGAATATAATGACATTGATTTAAAAAAAAGCAAATAAATGATATTATACTTTTAGTATCAATCTATTAACAAAATAAATATTAAAACTGAAACTGATCATGACTAATTGTAAGCATCAACCGCATCGACTGAAAAAAAGTGTCTATCAGTATTCAATTCAACAATAAGCAGAGAAATTATCTGTGACCGTCTATATCCAATTCAGCACTGTGCTGAGACATGCCAGATCGTCAGTATTCAATTCAGCACTGTGCTGAGACATGCCAGATCGTCAGTATTCAATCCAGCACTGTGCTGAGACATGCCAGATCGTCAGTATTAAATCCAGCACTGTGCTGAGGCAATGTGTGTAATCGTCAGTATTCAATCCAACACTGTGCTGAGACATGCCAGATCGTCAGTATTCAATCCGGCACTGTGCTGAAACATTGTGTGTAATCGTCAGTATTCAATCCAGCACTGTGCTGAGACATTGTGTGTAATCTTCAATATCCAATCCAACACTGTGCTGAAAGTGTGTGTAATCGTCAGTATCCAATCCAGCACTGTGCTGAGACAATGTGCGTAATCGTCAGTATTCAATCCAGCACTGTGCTGAGACATTGTGAGTGATCCGTCTCGTGAATCCATCTGATTGCATATTTGTATACGACTTTTTTGTCTCTTCCGTAAACACCCGAAATTTACATAACATGTCAATAATTTTAGTAAAATGCAAGGTTGTTTTATTTTTGAAACGTATATAAAGCTGTTTTTGTAGTAATGATGTCAGAATTGATTGTATTTCCTCGACTTTACCTGGCTGCATTAATCTACACCGATCTGAAAAAAAAATGTATTTTTTATTTTTTATAAGTGCACACCCACACATCCCCATCCCCCCTATATATATATATATATATATATATATATATATATATATATATATATATATATATATAAATATATATATATATATTAAAATTAAAACATGACATATAGAAGATTTATCCAAACATTTATGAATACTGTAGAAATGTTCCAACATATCTTTGGTCTTACACCATACACAATAAAGCAATATTTTAATAAAAGCAAATTTCTTAATTTTCTGTAAAGCAATTATCTATAAAATGTTAGAACTACAGTCGATTGTGCCTACTCCACACTTTTATTATTGATCTTAACCAGGAAGGCAAATTTTATTGTTGTATAACAATACAATTGAAATAGAAGATTTGCACTTAAAGATTACTAAGAAACTTAAAGGAAATCATAACAGACACTATAGCAACAATCACCTCCATGCCCTGGTAAATGTAACCTGTGTGTGTGTATGTAGGTGTGTGTATGTGCGTAGGTGTGTGTGTGTCTGTGTGTGTGTGTGTGTGTGTGTCAGAGCTTGAAATAACGCTTTATATTGGTTTTTGATTGATTTTCGTTTAACGTCACACCACGAATATTTCACGTATATGGTGACGGCATCTGCCTGATGCGGGGCATACAAATTTTGACTTTTGCAACGGACCCATCCGAAGCAGTGAGGGATCTTTAATGTGCCATGCATACCACGACACGGGGCCTCGGTTTTCACTGTCTCATCCGAAAGACAGGATACCGGCATGATCAGAGCGGGAATCGAACCCGGGGCCTCCCGATTAGGAGTACAGCGCGATACCACTAGGCCTTTATATTAGTGACACTGTATTGAAACACATTGTAGAACCCCACACTGTGGAGACAAGTTTTGTTCATCAAACCACGAAGAAAAGACATTATAGCAACACAATTTTAGTTGGTCGGTTTCATAGAACGTATGTGGTTGGTAACATTTAAATTCGGAATTTTGAGTCGAATGTCGTCAAGGCTTCTACTGTTTCACTACTGCGTTTTACGTCGCTTTCAACGATTTTTCAGTTATATCGCGACATGGAAACAGGAGGTAACCAACCTCTTAAACATAGTGGCGCAACCCGGGAACCGAACTCGAGATCGTCGGCGCCGCAAGCCAACCGCTTAACCACTACACCAAGCATGACCCTACATTGGTAAGTAGATACTCTTCACTGCTTCGGATGGATCCGTTGGTTAAATTATGAGGCCGTGTACCAAGCCGGTGACGCCACTGTACCAGTGAAATAAACGTAAAGGGACGTAAAACAAAATAAAAAACAAAGCATGTCTGCCAGATCTACTTTATCTTACCTGTAAATGTCATAATGATTCCAAGGCATATTGCCAGCTCTTGATTTGTCATCTTCAACTGCTGAATTTCCTTGCACATATTTAAGTTCATTAAGCACTTTTCTCTTGATTCGAAAACTCCTATTGTCTGATTCTGATGTAGGATATCGCCTGTTTTTAATAGACTCATACCTGTGTCTGCATTACTACCACGATGAACACACAGTAAATCACACTCGAAAATTGAACCTTAAAGCACAAAATAACAAAAGACACTGTAAAGCACAATGTTGGTACATGTATAATTAATATAATATATATGAATTGCCAATCGTATACCCTGCCTAATGAACTGTATAGATCTTCATCTTTTGCAAAGAACCACCACGGGCAGTGAGAGATCTTTAACGCGCCAAGCGCACTGTGACACGGGACCTCGGTTTTCACTGCCTAATACGATAGACAGGACGCAGATATGTCCATGTCGGGAGCCGAACTTGGGACCTTTCAGCCTTGAGCCGAGCACCTCACCCCACTGATCTTCAATGGCCCAATTGGATCCATGTGCCATGAAGTTTACACAACAATACTGATGATAAGGACAGTAATCAATAACATGAAACGAAATGAAATAAGTCAACGCAAACTAAAACAAAGCCAATAATATGTCAACAAGAGCAACGCCTAGAGTGGCTTAATATGCCCGTCGCTTACTTTGGACGAAATCAGTGTGAACGTATTGTTTTATTACCCCCAAACATCGGTCTCTTTGGTAATACTTTTATGAAATATTGAAATCCAAAAGGAGTGGTCCAAGTTCAAGAACTCTGTAACGACAAAATGGAATTTGCTTAAAACTAAAAGGTGGCTTCCCCTACACTATTTAAGCATTCTGTATAAGTTTCATGAAAAACAACTGACGTTTACTTAAGTTATCGCGTTACATAGCATCTCCATATCATCTTATCATAATAAAAACAAAATCCAAGTTCCATAACTCCGTAACGACAAAACAGAATTTGCTTAAAACCGAAAGGCAACTTCCTCTATTTAAGCATTCTGTACTAGTTTCATGAAAATAGCTGACATTTACTAAAGTTATTGTGTTCCATAGCATTTTACTATAGCAAAAATGAAATCCAAGTCCCATAACTCCGGAACGACAAAACGGAATTTGCTCAAAATCAAAAGGCGGCTCTACACTATCTTAGCATTCTGTATGAGTTTCATGAAAAACAACAGACGTTTACTAAAGTTATTGCGTTCCATAGCGGATGGACGGACGGACAGACGGACATCGCCATACCATAATACGTCCGGTCTTTCGACGGACATATAAAAATTAAAATTTTTATGAAAGGAAACACCCATAACTTTATTGAATAATGATTGTGTATTTTAAAAGAGTAATCTTCCTTGCATTTAATTTCAAAGTGTCATACAACCGGGATAAAGCATTAACTCAGAGGAAGCCGTCACTTCTTTCAAGTTTAAATTCGAATCCAGATAAAAGCGAGTGGGAAGGTCGGTGTAATTTCCCCTGCTAGTCCGTTTTCCCATCCCTTAACATATGAAGCAACCACTGGGAAAATAATCCTGATTTGGAAACAAACAACTAAAAATAGTAACCAAACACCTTCACCAATACCAATTTAATACCATCATCATCTACATATGTTTTTAAATGATACACATGTTAGACAGTAATGAATCACCTGTTAACAGTGAAATCTGATCGTTGATTGCCAGAGAAGAGAATCCTGGGATATGTGATGCAAAGTTTTGGCATTGATTTTTAAACTTCTCCATGGACATTTTGACTTTCTCCACCAGCTTGAGGCGACCATCTACATCTAGTCCCGTCAGCTGGTGAAAAGACCAGAACTCCTCCCAGGAGAGGGCCTTCAACTCTCCAAACAAATTTATCTGCTGTTGGTAGTGGTCCTGTATGTAACAAACCAGACTTTTGAGTGGAAAATTTAGTATTTTTGTAGTACAATATAGTGTAACTTTTCCGATATAAAACTGTTTAACTAAAATGATATTAAAAAGTTATCGGTTATAACAATACTTGAAAGGATCGTTCTTCAATATGATATAAATAAAAGGTCCGTGGTTTAAATTTAAGTGTTCGCTCATGTTGTACTTACGAAGTGCTTTCTGAGCATATCATCGATTTGTTGTTGAGATAACTGAGGTCCCACGACCATATGTGAGTACAATGCCGTCAATTTCTCGATGCATTTTTCTTCAGAGAATGTCATAGTGGAGCAGTCCTGATTGTGTTTAAAATCATTTAGGTCATATTCTGTTCCACTGACATATTTTATTTCTATGCTCTCAGGCGATATATTCCCATCTGTCGACCACTCTGCATCTGTAATACTAATAAACGATACAACAAAGCCAATTTTCGTATTTGGGATTTTTCCTAAATTATCAGAGGATCAAACGATTTTAAAAGATGGCAAATTTTCGAAAAGGAAATAGTGAAAAGCAATGATTCTTTTCATATGTGTGTGTCGGTGTGTATGTGTAGGTGTGTCTGTGTATATATGCACGCACGCACACACGAACCCACACACGTACGCACATAGACGTATATAATGTATGTATGTATGTTGGCACATGCCTGGTTCATTGTCTATTGTTTAATACACGTAGAGTGTCTATCTGAATAGATGGCTGTACCGTAATAGAACTACACACAAATCATAGATAACATATACATACCTGAATCAGACAAAGAGAAAGTGGAGGAGCATGACACGGGGGAGTAGACGGCCACCATATGGTCATTGTTCAAGTTCCGGCAAGAACATACCAAATTGATAATTTGTTGACTGAATTCTTGAATTCTCTCCATGAATAGGGAATATAAATTGGTACGTCTTTCAAAAAGATCGTTGTTTATTGTTTGACAAGTTTGAATTGTGCATGTGGATTGTATGTTTTTCACTTCCCTGATCGTGTCTGTTCTCTCTGTGAGAGTATACCGTCCAAGACGAATACCTACAATACAGTAAGAAATTTGTCGAAACAAGACGTGAACAAAAGCTTCATCGCTTTAGAACCATACTGTTTTCCTGCCAAAACTTCAATTTCGAGAAAATCGAGTTTGAAGTTTTGAATACAGCTATATATGCTTCCTCAGCCAAGAAACAAATATTGATAACATGCATAAAGTATATTGATAACATGTATAAAGGGTCAAAGATTTAATTTGAATAAGTCATCACAACATCTAATAGGGTTTCTTTGAATTTGAAGTGCTTCATTTGTAAAAGAAAATTTTTCTTGATTTTCTTATGAATTTAATTACAACCGCAAAGTTCTATGTCCATTTTGACTCATGAGAAGAAAACTATTACAGGATACTGAGATAGAACAGAATGGTGCTTTTCCTATCTGTAAATTTCACACAGGTTTTCCATTGATTACAATGGAAACTATAGTGGTATAAGAGGATGAAATTCAAAAGGTGACATTCCCTTTCCTGCCAAAACAGTCTCAGAAACTGTCCGAAATAGACAAAAATGACAAAGTCCAAAAAGACGTCAAAACATTGAAAGACCACCCAACCCACTCCACAAAACACACACACAAACCAATAAAGCAAACAAACAACTCATAACATAAAACAATACACACACATAACAAAAACAAATAAATAAAAAAAGTAAATAAAAAGATAAGATACAACCTCCCCCAGCAAATAAACAAAATACAGAAAAAAGAAACCCACAAAAAATCTTTTTCCAATTTGAATGAAAAGAAGATACTTGAATCTTCTAAAACGCAACAGTTATCATTCGTTTTTAATCAATGCATCCCTTTTGAAGATTATATTCGAATGAGAGTACCCTCTCGCGCTCTTGGGCATACATCTGTCTATGGTTGGTGGCGCCACTTGCTGACAGATCTTAGTAAAAAATCTTTGTAGAGGTCCACTAGTACTACATGTACCATCTACGCAAGCCAAGTGATACGATCCGCTGCTCGACTCGGCTTAGGTGGGAGCTTGAAAAAAAATCGTCTCCTATTTGAGATGCGAGGACATTCACAGTTTAAAATATATGCTGAATAACGGGAATTGTACATGGTGTGTAAGTTTGTATAGTCGACTTCAGTGTGTCATATATACATTTTGTTTCAATTAACCCGTTACGATAGTTTATTTGAATACATGTACCTTGTTTGGACATTCCCAGAGCCACACATTTGTCCATTCTGCAAGCGGAACAAATCCCTCTCTTTCTTGCAACAATTTCGCAGTTTCTGTTTTTATAACATATATAGGGTTCGTTCCTTTTTTGATACCGTTGGAAAAAAGCCTGTTCACGATAATACAAATATAAGTAAGTGCAAAAGTTCATATTCTAATATCATTTTGAACGAAAAAAAATGTTTGTCTTTCTACAGGATTTTTGGGCGAAAATATTGCAATTTTACAATATGAGCTCAACGCTCACATATTGCAAACTATCTCCGTTACTTAATTTTAAGAGAGAAACTTTCTACCAAGGGTAAAAACTGAGTATTAAAATGCAATAACTCTTATAAATATAAAAAAGTTGGACTTATCGTCTTATCATGAGATATATGCGTGGCATGTGTGACGATACTAGCACAAAAACTGTTCGGTCTGTATCCAGTTTACACGGTTTATCAACAAGATTTAGTTTGTGACCTTGACCATTGACTTCTGGCATTGAAAAATGCTTGGAGTCATCTTTATGTCATAAGGAGTACGTGTATAAAGTTTACCGATCATAGCTCAAGTGATTCGGTCTGTATCTTGTTTACAAGATGTCCGTGGACAGACAGACAGACGCACAGTGCTATAATGTGATATCTCCGTCGACGGCAGCCATATGTATTTGTTACAAATGAAATAGAAATCATCTTGCCTCAATACGTTTATAATTTCGAAATGATATATTCATATATTAAGCATCTTTTGGCACAAGCTATATATTGTGAGGAGTGGATTTACCTTGCATCCCTGACATGTGTTTATTCCATAGTGTATGCCAGTAGCTTTTCCGCCACAGACTCTACAAGGTGGTAGAATTAACTGGCTTCTCCTCTTTTTTTCCTTCAATTCTTCTGTCTTGAGTAGATATGTTTTCATTGTTGCTTACCTATGCAGTGAATCACAGCTGGAGAACAGAAGAAAGAAAAATGAAGAAACATGAGTGTCACTAAATATTCACAATAAAACTGTAAAATTCTGCATGATGGAAAACCTCTTTTAAAATATGAAGATCTTATTCCTTTCGGCCATTATAACCCAACCGGTGACCTATGTAGATTGCAGACAACTCTTGTACCTGAATAAATTAAATAGTTTTCTTTATTAAAATTACGCATTGCTGAATAAGCATAAATGATATTTTCTGAAAATTCAATAGACATTTCCTTTGGGAAACTATCGAGTCAACGATTTGTCCATCATTTAAGAATAATGCATTATATACCGTTGCTAGCTTTTTAGAGGAAAATAAAAGTTGAGACATTTATTGAAATACATGTACATCTATATTTTAAAGTAAATAAATATGGTCAAATCTTGTCTTACTAATTAATGACAGGGCCATTGGTCAAGTAATAATTGAAGTGTATGAATATGAAAGATTCCAAGAGAAATCGAGAATTTGCTATGAGAAATATACAATGAAAGTTAAAAAAAAAAACAACCCTAAAGATCACTAATCTATAAAATAGTGGTGGTGGTCAAGAGTTGGTATAAGTACATACGATCATGCGCCGCCCTAGTCTTTCAATTGAAATAAATTTTCTGAGAGGGGATCCATCCATGTATTACATGTGCAAAATTACTTTACATTCAAAAATAACGAGTAATTTTCGCCGATTTTCAGTGTGGATCTAGACCCCCAGTCCACCCCTCTGGATCTGCTCATGTGTCAGTTATAGGATATTTAAAATTAAAGTAGTTTACAGACTATCCCAAAACTCAGTTACAGTCTATCCTACAGTCCATCCATGAAAGGCAGAACTGCAAGATAAGTTAATTGTTTCTTTCTGGAAATGATCACAGTGAATCATAACAAATGTTTACCTGGACCTGTAACTTGTCATATCAAAGCTCCAAAGAAATATAATTTTGAAAGACAGAGAAATATTTGGGAAACTTATTTGTACCAGACAGATGAAAAGAGGACAGAGCGGAAATTTATAGTCCTTTTCCGGTTTTACGGATAAATGCCTTGATAGTTTTCTTATGGGTACTGAAAATTATAATATCATTTTATTTTCAGTTATTCCCCGCTGACTCATTACCCCGATACAAACTATTTTTCCCAACACCGTAACAAATGATGCAAATTGACGAATAAAATTTTATTCGAGATTTTGTCATACAGAATTATATCCTATCTTGAAACATATTATGACATAATAATCATTGTGATGTCAAAAAATTCCTATGGAAAAGTCATTTTTCCCTTCATTTCCAGTAGTTTTATATCGGTTTTAATATCAATTCTGTGTATTGATTGATTGATTATTGTTTACGTTACTCCACGATTATTTCACGTATATGGTGACGGAATCTGACTGATGCATTGCATACAAATTTATACCTTTGCAACGGACCCACCCGAAGCAGTGAGGGATCTATTACGGCTACTGTGACACGGGACCTCGGTTTTTACAGTCTCATCCAAAAGACAAAACACCGGTCAATTCTGTGTAAGAATCAAAATCAGCTGGCCACGACATGTCATAGATTTTCACTATTTTCTCTTTCATTGGTAAAATCAATGCATAGTAGGTGAAAATGAAGTTTTTGGGCAAATTGAATATTGGTTGCTATGGCAACCAGGTTGTTCGTTTTGGCACTCTTTCGAGACTGTCAAATAAGCTATTTTTGACATTTTGTTACCACGGGTACCATCATCAAATCTTTTTGATAATAACACATTTTAGTCTTTGTAATTCCAATTCTAAATGATTATTGTTTTACGTCACTCCACGATTATTTCACGTATATGGTGACGGCATCTGCCTGATGCATTGCATACAAATTTAGACCTTTGCAACGGACCTACCCGAAGCAGTGAGGGATCTTTTACGTGCCACGCCTACCGTGACACGGGACCTCGGTTTTTACTGTCTCATCCGAAAGACAGAACACCGGTGTGACCTGGGCGGGAGTCGAACTCGCGACCTCTCGATCACGAGCCGAGCACCTTATCCACTAGGCCACACCGGCTTAATTCCAATTCTAAAAAAAAAAAAAAAAAAAAAAAAAAATACCAGTCACAGTTGTGTGATAGTATAAGTTGGGTAACTGATCATATCGAGTCAAAATAAGTCAAAAATGAGCATAAAGATATAGTGAATTTAATAAGGCAATGTTTTGTTCGCTTTTGACCATTTTCAAATTCAAATATCTATTTAAGTAGATAAGTAAAGACCATTGTTATTGTGCAAACAAAATAGTGTCCACATTTGAATTCAACAATTAATTCTTACAAAAGTGTTTTAAAGAACTATTAAGTAAATTGTTTATAAAACATGTAAAAATCCCCCATTTTCAACGAAATTTAAGTCTAAAATAAGACATGACCTTGACCTTGAAGTCAATGACTTTTTGGGTTTTTTTTTTTTTTTTTTTTTTTTTTTTTGTTATCAGGCAAAGTCAACACCATACATGTCACTGCATAGACATTCAACAATGTAAGGCATATTGAATGTACATGTAGATGTAAATTGATTTGGATATATGTAACTGAAGTTGCTATAGCAACCACTTTTAATTAATAATTTTGATTAATAATACAGTTTATAAATAGTCATAAAAAATAGAAAATCAAAGAAACGTAACGACTAGGCTTTGGTTTACGCCAGAGTTATTCCACGTTTGATACCTGCTGCAAAGTCAATCTGATTAAAACCGTATCTTTATTCCGCTTGTCTGTTTGTCCCATTGCGGATAAAGATCTGGCGAAACGTCGTAAGGGGTCATGTTTTGACGGTCTGTGATTTTCAACCAATCAGTGGATCGGCTACAAATTCCTAGGAATGAAATTCACATCCCCAGCGTGCCTGACCTACAAGGTAGTTTTTGAATAGTTGTTGTTACATATTGCGTTACTTGCACGTGCCTAGCCTAGTCATTTATTGGCTATGGGAAATAAGGTTTTGGTGACTGAAACGTCATCAGAGTTCATCAGAACATGACCTCTTACGGGGGTTTGCCAGATCTTTACCCGCAATGGGAAGCGGAATAAGGATATGGTTTTAATCAGACTGCTCCAAAGTCAGATAACTCTGAGTTACGAAAAAAAAAAAAACCAATATCCGATCAGACTCTACTCCATTCTTGGTGTAAAGCCGATGTACGAACCGATCCCAACATGGCGACAGGGGCAAACGATTCGTACATGTATGTTTATATCCTTCAATATCAGTACATTACCCATATCCTGTTTGATTTGCACGAAACATTTGTAAGTTCAACGCATTAGATGAAACCTAGCGAAAATGTTTTGTTTGTTTTGTTAGTGTTTTACGTCACTCCAAGATTATTGCACATAGCGGTGACACCTGTCTGGTGCATTGCTTCATTATCTTGTACTGTAATACTGACCCACCCCAAGCGGTGAAGAATCTTTAATTGCCAAGGTATACCCTGCAACGGGACCTCGGTTTATACGGTGACATGGGACCTCGGTTTATACAGTGAAATGCGGCCTAGGATTATACTGTAATATGGGGCCTCGGTTTATACCGTGACACTGGACATCGGTTTATACTGTGACACTGGACCTCGGTTTATACAGTTACACTCGACCTAGGATTATACTGTGATACAGGGCCTCGGTTTATACCGTGACACTGGACCTCGGTTTATACAGTGACATACGGCCTAGGATTGTACTGTGATATGGGACATCGGTTTATATCTTGACACGTGGCCTCGGTTTATACTGTGACACTGGACCTCGGTTTATACATTGACATGGGGCCTAGGATTATACAGTTACATGCGGCCAAGGATTATACTGATACTAGGCTTCGGTTTATATCGTGACGCTGGACCTCGGTTGATATCGTGACACGGGGCCTCGGTTTATATCGTGACACGGGCCTCGGTTTATACATTGACATGGGGCCTAGGATTATACAGTGACATGCGGCCAAGGATTATACCGTGACACGGAGCCGCGGTTTTTACCGCCAAAGGACAAATAGGGGGAAGAAGATGATAAATCACTATAGAAAATCCCATCCGACATTCGGAATCGAACCAAGGTTCTGAGATTTGAAGTGTAGCGCTATGCCACTGAAACAAACTGACGGCTCCGAAGAAAATAAAATGCTGAACACGATTAAAGACGCGATGGTAAAATGTGATAGTGGTGATAAGAATGCCAACGAGAAAAGGTAAGAAAAAGAAAACCAAATAATGAAAAAGTGAAAACAACAATGTTGTGAATGCCAAAACATTAGAGTAAGAATGCGAAAACATGAAAGTAAGAATAGGTGAAAAATGAAAGTAAAAATGCGGAAAAACAATGAGAATGATTGTTTGATAAATTTTTGCTTAACGTCACATCAGGAGGTCTTACTTTATATGGTAATGGTATCTATCTGATGCATCTCGGGTTAATTAAATTGATTGATTGATTTAAGAAATGAATCCTTTATTTTTTGGGTTGATTGAGGTATCAACCTAAAATTTGAACGGAAAACTGCATCAGTGCGCGAAGCGCATTGATGCAAAAGTTTTTCGTCCAAATTTTAGGTTGATACCTCAATCAACCCCAAAAATATAGGATTCATTTCTTAACATTTTATTTAGCTTATATATGGAAACAAAAATTTAATAAGTGTCCAATAAACATAATTTATTTTGGCACTACATTACTTTTTTATCTCTGATACATGGACATGTGACTTAATCGCGTAGTAATACAATGACCAGGTGAACAACATTTTGAAGTCAAATAATGGCGGCTAACACGAAATTCGAAAATTTGATCCTAGTGTCCATTGAAAAGATTAGAAGTGAAATAGAATAAACAATTAAACACGAATTAATGAATCATGCATGAGGCTGATCATCTGTTACCTAAGGTATTTATATTTTAAATGATATTATTATTAGAAATACAATGCATATTGACTGGTTCACGTGCGTGTCACAAGGTGAAAAGAGTAGGCTCAGGAACTTGGATGGGAGGCAGCACCTGCTCTGGTGTCCGTTCTGTCTGCCTAGTCGGGTATGATACCATAGAAATGACAGTTATCAAAGTCCATTGTCAAACGATCGGCTAGTAGCAGACGAGTAGTTTTTGTGTTTTGTACTTGACTACATGCTGTCATGCATTTCTAAACAGCACTACAGTGCGCTGTACTGTAGACTAATTGATAGACCTAGTTATATTTTACTTTTTTATTGAATAAGAGTAAGAAATTATATTTTATATTTAATAGTTTCTGAAGTGAAGTGCGATTTCTCTTGAACTTTGAATTCGTTATATGTAACGAAACAAATTTATGTAATCGATTAACAACAAGGGAATCACTGTTCCACAAAGAGAACGCGGTTTCGCATTCCAGGGGAAAGTAGCTCCGACAATTGTGACATATCTGCACTCAAAATTTTGCTGGTGCAGAAATGAACTCAATTTTTTAACCAATTGGATTCGCCGGAAAATCATCAACGCAAAGAAAATTAAATGATTATTGCTTTACGTCTCTTCACGATTATTACACGTATATGGTGACGGCATCTGCCTGATGCATTGCATACGAATTTACACCTTTGTAACGGACCCATCCGAAGCAGTGAGGAATCTTTTACGTGCCACGCATACCGTGACACGGAACCTCGGTTTTTACTGTATCATCCGATAGACAGAACACCGGTGCGCCCAGGGCGGGAGTCGAACCCGGAACCTCTCTATCACGAGCAGAACACCTTATCCACTAGGCCACTCCGGCTTCACGGAAATTAAAACCTATACAACAAATCTATATCAACCCGAAGCAGAAAGGGACCTTCCCACGTCTACGTTGATACAGGACTGGTATTAACGTCTTGTCCGAAAGACGGGACATGGAAGAACTACCGGTGGGACTCTAGCGCGGGAGCTTCCAGTCGCGAGGTAGTTAGACTACAAAACTTAAAAGAGGGCATAAAAAACACAATGGTTAGACTGCAAACCTTAAAAGAAGGCATACAAAAACACAATGGTTAGACTCCAATGATTGATTATTGATTGATTATTGTTTTTACGTCACTGCACGATTATTTCACGTATATGGTGACGGCATCTGCCTGATGCATTACACACAAATTTAGGCCTTTGCAACGGACCCACCCGAAGCAGTGAGGGATCTTTTACGTGCCACGCCTACCGTGAAACGGGACCTCGGTTTTTACTCTAATCCGAAAGACAGAACACCGGTGTGCCCAGGGCGGGAGTCGAATCCGAGACCTCTCGGTCACGAGTCGAGCACCTTATCCACTAGGCCACACCGGTTTTGGTTGGACTCCAAAACCAAAAGAGGACATACAAAAACACAATGGTCAGACTGAAGAAAAAAACGTAAATGAGAACATACAAATCAATGGTTAGACTGCAAAAGCTTAAAAGAGAGCACACAAAAACCAGTGGTTACAATGCAAAAACTTAAAAGAGAGCACACAAAAACCAGTGGTTACACTGCCAAAACTTAAAAGAGAGCACACAAAAACCAGTGGTTACACTGCCAAAACTTAAAAGAGAGCACACAAAAACCAGTGGTTACACTGCAAAAACTTTAAAGAGAGCACACAAAAACCAGTGGTTATACTGCCAAAACTTAAAAGAGAGCACACAAAAACCAGTGGTTACACTGCCAAAACTTAAAAGAGAACATAAAAACACAACGGTTAGACTGCAAAACTAAAAGAGGGCTTACAAAAACCAGTGGTTACACTGCAAAAACTTAAAAGAGAGCACACAAAAACCAGTGGTTACACTGCAAAAACTTCAAAGAGAACATACAAAAACACAACGGTTAAACTGCAAAAACTTAACAGATAGCATGCAAAAACACATTTGTTAGACTACAAAAACTGAAAAGAGAAAATACAAAAAAACAATGGTTAGACTGCAAAACCTTAATAGGGAGCATACAATTACCTAGTGGTTAGATTTCAAAAACTTAAAAGCGAGCATACAAAAACGTAATGGATTGACTGCAAAAACTTAAAAATAGGGCACCGCTAACGGGTGCATGATACGCCCGGATCATGATTAAATGTGATCTACAAGCCAAATCCTTTCATATGACACCATCAAAAGTTTTTCCCCCCTTTAGATAAGGAGGAGAAGCCCGGAAAAACCTTTCCGACCCTGCCCATTTTTCCCCACCCCAAGGGCCTGACCCCAACTTTGAAACCCACATGCACAACTACAAGCCACATCCTTTCATACGACACCATCAAAAGTTTTGTTCCTCCTTTAGTTAAGGAGTAGAAGCCCGGGCAAGTTTTTCCGACCCCGCCCATTTTCCCCCACTCCAGGGGCCTGACCCAAACTTTGAAACCCACATGCACAACTACAAACCACGCCCTTTTATATGACACCATCAAAAGTGTTGTTCCCCCTTTACTTAAGGAGGAGAAGCCCGGACAAGCTTTCCCGACCCCACCGATTTTTCCCATCCCAGGGGCCTGACCCCAACTATTAAACCCACATGTACAACTACAAGACACATCCTTTCATATGACACCATCAAAAGTTTTGTTCCCCTTTACTTAAGGAGGAGAAGCCCGGACAAGCTTTATTGACCCCGCCCATTTTCCCCCACCCCAGGGGCCTGACCCCAACTTTGAAACCCACATGCACAACTACAAACCACATCCTATCATATGACACCATCAAAAGTTTTGTTCCCGCTTTAGTTTAAGAGGAGAAGCCCGGACAAGGATGGATGGACGGACGGACAGACGGACCGACGACAGCGGTATAGCATAATACGCCCACATTTTTAAATGCGGGCGAATAAAAAAGAGCATTCAAAAACAATATTTAGAACGAAATGCACACAATGTTAGAGCATACCATAGAATACTTAAAATGCAAAGACGCGATAAAAGGAAGTACGAAAACTAAATGGCCAGATAACAAAACACAACGATATGAAAGCAACACAGTAGAATTAAAGCGAATGTCATGATGAGAGAGAGAGAGAGAGAGAGAGAGAGAGAGAGAGATCTGACTCGGCTGCATGACAAAAGTCATCAAGGAAAAGCAGAGCAAACAAGAATAAGGACATAAAAAGGCATCACAAAATGGTCGATTGTAATACGGTTGAGTACCGACTTTAGACGGTCAATTCCAATTCCAATTATCACTCGATTGATGTAGTTAAAGACCTAAAGACGGTACTATGTGTGTATCCACTAAACCATAAATAATAATTAAATTCAAACCGGTTAGCAATTTATAATTCCTTGTACATGGTATTGGCAAGTTTTCAATGCTACACTTCATTGGACATTATAATTATTTCCTCATTGACGTGAAATTGTATTCAATTCATGTAATGGATCGAACAAATTAAATTTTATTTCTAAGTAAACACTTCAGGTTACTACATAATGCCAAACATTCGTTCCTGAAATAGTTTATCGATTTATTTATTGATTCAAAATATAGAATACTTTTACTAGGACAGCCATGTGTTTATCTTAAATTTACATAATACTATTAAAGTCCATTTCATTGTGAATCACGTTAACTAGTCGTGTTCATACGATGTAACTTGGATTGGACTCAAGATAAATATTAGTGCGAAATAGATCGTACTGAAAAGAGAACAGTACCATGTTTTCGTTTGTCGCTGAAATTGTTACAGATAGTGAGAAATGCTGCATGCAAAATGCGAAACTGTTACAGATAGTGAGAAATGCTGCATGCAAAATGCGAAACGGGATATTGAAAACAGTTTCATTCCTTATTCCTAAGACGGACTTTGGGATTAAGTTTAATCCCATGATTTCCTGTCATGAGTTGACCAGATCCGTCTTATATAAACATTAAAAATTTCCATTCTGTTCTATATTAAGATGTGCTAGATCATATCAGATTCTTTTGACAAGATATGATTTAAAAGCCATAGCAGATAAACGATTTGATATTAAGACAACAGTTATTTTTATGCCTAGCAAATACAATTTTTCATGATTTAAATTTCATCCAGCAAAATTGTGCCAAATATTGATCATGAATTGTCATAGATTTATATAAGTATGAACGATGCATATAGTATTTGACTGTACTCGGCAACATTACATGATCTGCGTCAAACATTGGTCAAAAATTTTCTAAGAAAAGTCGTTAACACTTAAAAACACCCTTAATTCGTATCTCACCGGCGTGGTTCATCCATGTCCCGTGTATTCGATCAGAGAATAAAATCCGAGGTAAACATGGCACTTGAAAAATTCCTGCAGGCGCGTCCGCTGCATACATGTAGGTCATATAAGTGAAATAATCTCAATGTGACATACTAAAATTTATTTTGTGGATTTATGTAATCAAACCCAGAGAAAAGTTTTTAAAGAAATACTATTACAACAAACCCTCAGTCTTTAAGTTTATTCAGCTTCTAAGCACACAAAATACCAAAGAACTATGTGGCTTAGGTAAATTTATTTTTCATGCCACCAAATTAAGAACTGATTCATGTGTATAAACATCTATAATACTTCATTGTTTATTGGTATCTTCTGTGTGTATGTCTGATATACATTTTACGTCATATACTAGTTAACATATTTATATATGAAATCTGATGTTGTACTTATATATGTTCATGTTTTAACTTAGCTTAACGATGAATTTATATATTTTCATATACATTTAATCATAAGTGTATGCCCATGTACTTTACATAATTATTCCATCGTCTTCTTATATGCTTGACCTCAAGTGTGTTACATACTTATAATTAATTCTGTAATGTATTTATATGTCTATAAGCTGTACAGCTTCTGATGAATAAACAATGCAATATGTAATCAGTGATATACATATTTTCACCTGCATTCGTGTACATTGTCATAGCTTACTTACTGTTTTCGGATAGTACGTGCTGCTCCCGTCGTTACGTCAGTAGTGTTCGAGTCATTCTGTGAGAATGGTATAGCGGAGTTAGTATTGATGTACTCAGTATTTACGGTCAATCAACATGTCACACATAAGTAGTGACCCATTTCAAATATTTAAATTTCATTCATACTTTGGAAAACTATTATATCTACTTCATGTAATAGTCTGTATTTTAAATGTCTTGCGAATACCTGTTTCCTCGTCCCCTCTCTTAACCTTTAAAACCTGTACAGTGCGAATATGCCTTTCAGGTCCTGCACTATACCGGAAGAAGAAAAGAAAAATGTCGAACTGTCTAATAATGCAATAAACAAATCTTGATATCTCAGAGTCATTCGCAACAGAGGTACATTTCTATTTACGCGGAAAATGCAGCGACAACTATAACTACGTCACATGAAAGCTGGATAGAAGGAATATGGATATTTGTCTTATAGGTCGCGTGGTAGATCTGTTTCAAGATATACTGCCATCTTCAGGAGATATGCTAAATTCTGTTTTAATTTCTGTAAAAATTGAATCTTTTGTGATATGATGCCTTTTGTGCTTGTTTCTGTGTGTTATGCATGTCTATGGTGACTATTGTCATACAGCCAAATCTAAAGTCTACCTTTCTTACTTTGAGAGTGGCATGTCCTTTAATTCTTATGTTCTATACATGATAAAGACCACATTGCATGTAGTTGCCTCAGAACTATTATAGCAATGGTGGATTTAGAAGAGGGTCCCCTTTTT
This sequence comes from Pteria penguin, assembly GCA_035048485.1. Taxonomy (NCBI): domain Eukaryota; kingdom Metazoa; phylum Mollusca; class Bivalvia; order Pterioida; family Pteriidae; genus Pteria; species Pteria penguin. Next base: position 19,259,481 of record CM068585.1, on the reverse strand, counting down.
CGCCACAGATTTACAAGGCATACATAGATCATTGAAAACACTCTAATAGTATGAGTAAAAATTCAGATTTGGCACACAAAATGACCGAGTATTTTGGCTAAATTAAAAACCTGACTTTCACTTCTCTTTTCGGGAATCCTGAATCCTCCACTGGCTAATTCTTTCATTATTAATATAAATGTTTTACTTTACGGTGTGCTTTAATCGTTTTCTCTGTAGTGCAGCGTATTGTTTACAGTCTAGCTGCGGTCTTGGGTCCATTTGATATTTACTGTGTTGCCTTTAGTGACCTAATAGCAAAAGCAAGACAAGGCCATAAATTATCAAGGGTTAACCTATATATAGTGTAAAATTCAGATTCTATAATGTTTAAAGTTTTAAGGTCAACCCGTCTTATTTGCGAGGTTTACTCTTTGCATACATGTTTTCAATATATTGGTCAAAATTTATCAAAACATGGGACCGGTGCAGAATGGCAAATTAATTAAAAAAAAACCACAGACCCCATGACCTCATGTATGTAAATAAAAAATAAAAATTGGGTCCCCATGCTCTCCAACTTGCAAAGAAGTTGGTGCCCCATGCTAGTCACTAGCCCTATGACCATAAACTGAGAGTACACTTAACGCCTTTAAAATACTTAAAAGATTCAGACAGTCGGTGGTATTATACGGACTTTTGGTAGTGTTATCCGAACAGTCGGAGGTGTTATTCAGACAACAGGTGGTGTTATCCGGACAGTCGGTGGTGTTATCAAAACAATAGGTGGAGTTATCCTGACAGTCGGTGGTGTTATACAAACAATAGGTGATGTTATCCGGAAAGTCTGAGGTATTATCCAGACAAAAGGTGGTGTTATTCGTACAGTCGGTGGTGTTATCTAGACAGTAAGTGGTGTTATCCTGACGGTCGGTGGTGTTATCCGCACAATAGGTGGTGTTATCTAGACAGTAAGTGGCGTAATCCGGACAGTAGGTGGTGTTATCTAGACAGTAGGTGGAATCCGGACAATCGGTGGTGTTATCCGTACAGTGGATGGTGTTATTTGGACAGTCGAGTGTGTTACCCGGACAGTCGAAGGTGTTATCCGGACAATCGATGGTGGACTTCCGTTAAAACTCTAATCTATATAAAACATGGAATTTTCCTCTCAAGGATCAGGATGACATCGCTAATAATAACAATGAAACCTTTGCACTGCGAACTTGCAACCGGTAAGTCAACAGCGTAATCATTTGTCATGCCCAATGACAGCCATTTTAAGAAAGTGATGAAATGGCCTTTCATATGCAGTCGGCTTTAATTTGAAGAAATCCTTGTTTCTGCAGTGTTCATTTGCTTCAAATAGATGAGTAAGATGGGGAGGGGTTGCAAATTATATTAACGAATATTTTTATTACGTTGCACATAATAATGCTCAGATTTATGAACTGATGGCGTATGAATATGATTATATTAATTATATCTTGTTAATATTGATAATAGATTTCTTTTGATGAGATAATTTCGTTTAGATTACGCATTACGTCAGATATTCCTATGCGTCAAGCTATATGCGTCTTCAATTAAAATATACTTCCTCACAAAATTTGATAAGCATTATATTATCTTTGACCAGTCACAGTCGTTTGGCACATGAAGATGCTGGCACCAGCCTTTACCTTGTTTGACTTGCACCTTGTTTACAATCTTACTCATCTGCGGGTATTGATGCGATTTTACTGATAGCGGTTTCCAGTCTGCCTCCGGAAGGTTGAAGTCATCATCTATACAGAGGTCATCACATACACAAAAGTCATCACAAAAATTCTAACCTTTCATTGGAATGAGCAGGAGCGAGCGTTATATCATTTTGATACCTGTAAGTACACTACCGTGTCAAAGACATTTAGGGTACGACCACTTGATTCTGAAAGGGGGGGGGGGGTGCTGGCAGTTTTTGAAAACAAATATTCTGACTCTAAATATGCTGGAAATAAAAAATCTGGCTTTGACTGAAATGAAAATAAATATTCTGGCTACTAATATGTGCATGTACCATATCATGCAAATATAAAGCTGAATGTTCTTTAGAAAACATGTTGATTTTTTTCCAGCTCGCTTCGCTCACCAGATTGCACCTTATACTATAATGTATATATGTTTAATTGTATAACTCATATTTCAGCGAAATTTATAGCACTGGACAAATCTTGCTATTCAATATGTTCAACACAACTTAATAGAATTGTTGCTTTTTGAAAAATGTATTTGCCTGTCCATTTTGAGAGGCAGACAAGGGACAAGGCTCTACCATCTGCATTCTGAGAGATTTTACTTCGGGTTCTTGTTTGGAATAGTGCCATTCACGTCCCTTTGCCATCAATTTCCAAATCCTTTCCCCAGCTTCCCATCGTGTTGTCCGTCCCTCATTTATATGCCAGGCATACTGATATTTTAAAGTTAAAACGAGTGGCCAAAAAGGGTCTTAACTGAATTTGTCTCGTCTCTCACCTGAGCACATAATTTTATGCAAAGATGATGTTTAAATTAAATCATGTGCATTTCAAAATTTATGGTGGCAATATTTGTTGACAATGTTTCATTCCTTATATATTTCATTCAAGTCAGTGCAACAGGACATTCTTCAAATTTATGTAAAATAAACACAAACATAACTTTAAAATGAGAACAAAAGTAAAACCAACAAAAAAATGCGTATCTTCACTTAATATACATGATAACAAAAGTGAAGAGTCCAAAATGGGCCTATATTGTTCACATTAGACATAAAAAAAATCACTACACAATGATATTGAACAATGATTGTAGATGGCCATGAGTCTTTAGTTTCTTTAAAACTTAAAAATGTAAAATTGAACATGAGGAACATCTTTACTTAATGTCTACCAAGCTTTATCAGATTTAAACTAGAAGTAGTAAAGACAAGGTTTAGAATGTGAAAAATCAATATTTCACATATATCAAAATTATTTATGAAATACTTTTTAGCATTAAAATAAAATAGTTCAAAGTAAGTCAAAAACGAATAAAGTATTATCATTCGGGCAGGAAGCCAAACAGCAACCTTTCCTCACACATCCTTCTATAGTGATAAATAGATGTTCACTCCCGGGATACCAGAGACTGAGAGAGACTATACACTTATAGAAACTAGAAGTATAAAGACCTATGCAATAAAAGTAGTGTTTGCATATCATTTGTTGAGTTTACCTTATAATTATATTATAATGTGTTTTGTTAACAAAATATAATTATAGAAGGATGTGTATATATTTAGACCTTGAGCTGCCATATACCCCTGTCACCCCCCCCCCCTCCCAGGGGGGATTTTCGAGGGTATATTTTTCTGAAAGCTTATTAAAAATGCTACAAAATGAGCCATGTTTGCACACTGGCCGTTGGGGCTTTACTGAGTTATGGGGAAAAAACATCAGATTTTTATAAAAAATCGCTGAAAATTGGAAATTTAAAAAAAAATGTAAACAACTCGATAAATTCATGAAAAAACTTGTAATCTCATAGATTTTGATATAATCTATCAAGTAAAAAAAGTTTCAGTACCATATCATGTATCAAACATGCTATTTTTTGGGTTAAATGTGCTATTTTTTGCAAAATTAATAGATTTTTTTCTTATTTTATTCCACTTCGTCTATCCGGCTTAGTGTAGGTCCAGATATTTGTTTTAATGGTTATGGAATGATAAAACAATGTCTAATCTATTTAATGATATGCCATTTACCCAATCATGAATTATCGAAAAGGGATATTTAAAAATATTTTCCATTAAAATGATGCCGATTATGAAAATCGCTGAAATTTGGAAATTTTGAATAAAATGTAAACAACTCAATAAATTCATGAAAAAACATGTAATCTTATAGATTTTTATATGATCTTTCCAATAAAAGAGGCTTCAGTACCATATCATGCATAAAAATGTGATTTTTGGGATTACCGGTAAATGTGCTATTTCGGCAAAATTAATAGATTTTATCCTTATTTTATTCCATTTCGTCTATCCAGCTTGGTGTAGATCCAAATATTTGTTTTAATGGTGTTCAATCACGTTACGGGGGCAGGAAAATTTGGTTGGGTCGGGTCGGATTATTTATTTGCAGATCTTTGAATGCTGGAATATTTATTTCCTTGATATCCTGAACAGATCATTTATTTTCTTGATATTTTTTTCGTCAATAGATAATTGTTAGAATTGCATTGTAAATATTAGTCCGACAAATCTGACGAAGGGAATTTTTATCTTTAATTTGTCGTTATGCCCTACATAACGACAAATGATAAAAATGCCCTTCGTCAGATTTGTCGGACTATATAAATATATACCATTAACAAAACGCATGTTAATATAAATTAAACAAATAACATGACAATACCACTTTAATCATATATGTCTTTGTAAATTAAATTCTAGTTTTTATAATAAAGTGCATAGTCTATCTGATATCCAGGAGGAGGATTTCCAATTATCACTATATAGAAGTATGTGTGAACAATTGTTGCTGTTTTGGATTCCAGTCCATATGACAATATTGTATTCGTTTTTGACTCACTTTGAAATATTTCATTTTAATACAAAAAAAGCATTTCATAAATATTTTTAATATATGATATATTGATATTTTACCTTTTCATGTTTTCTTCACTACTTCTAGACTGATCTTTAGGAAACTTGGTGGATATTCAGTAAAGATGGTCCTGTGCAATTTTAGATGTATCAAATGTTTTAAAGAAACTGAAGACTTTTGACCACCTACAAGCATTGTTCAATGTCATTGTACAATGCTTATTACAATTATCATCATCATCATTATCATCATCATCATCATCATTATTATTATTATTATTATTATTATTATTATTATTATTATTATTATTATTATTATTATTACTTTTCTTCTCATTTTAAAGTTATGCTTGAATATTTTACATTTGAATAAATGTGTTAAAATCGTTTTGTCTCGTTGCACTGATTTGAATCAGGTGAGGGATGAGGCGAATTCAATTAAGACCCATTTGGCCACTCGTTTTAACGTTAACATATCGGTCTGCCTGGCGTATAAATGAGGGGCAGACAGCACAAGAGGGAGTCAGGGGAAAGGGTTGGAAATTAGCGGCAAGGGGCCGTGAACTACATCGTTCCGAACAAGAACCTGAAGAGAAAATCTCTCAGAAAGCAGATGGTAGAGCTCTTGTTGCCCCTCAAATTGGACATGCAATCGTATTTTAAAAAAGCAACAATTCTATTAAGTTTTGTTGAACATTTACAACACAGTATATTATAGGTAGCAATCTACCAATCAATAGGTAGATTAAACTCAACGTGTTTTCTATAGAACATGCAGCTTTGTATTTTCATGGTGTGGTATATGTGCATGCCAGCAGCCAAGATACTTATTTTCGTTTCAGTCAAAACTAGATTCTTTACTTCCAGTTTATTTCCATTTACGGGACAAGAATATTATTTCCAAACAGTGGCAGTCCTCCACTATCTCGGAATCAAATGGTCATCCTCTTAAGATGTTAATTATGATGTACATTCAATAGTAGGCAATCATACTGGTAGATGGCCTGTATAACACAGGTCCGAGGGATTATAATGAAATGCAAAATATACGCCAAAATGATGACCATTGGTATGAAAATTCTACGTACAAGTATTAAGAAATAGATACAGTTCTGATCTGTTTCCACCATGAGGTAAGTTAGCTCTCGATTACAGATACTTTCCTGTTGATTTCACCAATTTATCATGGCTTAAATCAAGGGTAATGGTGATATTTAATCAAGTACAAAATATAAAAAAATTCAGCTCTGCGTCCACACTTGGATGCGCAACATCTATTTGTATTTGTTTTGAAATTTCTATTTCTTTCATTTTAGCTCACCTGAGCCGAAGGTTACAAAAAATAATTTCTATGATATTTTGCAATTTCTAAAGATTAAACAAGAGGCCCAAGTGTGCCTATATCGCTCACCTGAACATCTGGATCAAACGAAGCGCAAAATGTGTGCATAATATGTTGAGGAACAAGCATGAAATTTTTCATTGAATTCTGCCCAGTAGTTTCAGAGAAGAAGTTGAATATATCAAAAAGTTTACGGACAGACGACAGATAATCTGGTATGACATTTGGCTCGGGTGAGTTCAAAATCAAAGTCCCATAACTCTGTAACTACAAATCAGATGAACCTGAAAATCGAAAGGCGGCTTCCTCTCCATATTCTTGATCTATTGATTTCTGTGACGGGTGATGCATGCAAACAGGAGACGCTTACCCTCCCCGGGCACCTGGTCTCACCTCGGAATTTTTCAGTATTTCGGGGTTCACAACAGTTTCTTTTTGAAACTTACACGATTTTGTATCTGTCCTTGGACTTTGAGAATGATTAACGGTTTGGTACTTCTTCGATATTGATTCAGTATATTTCAAGGGAATTAAGTCAAAACATAATCAAAGAAAAACTTTCATTCTTTAAAGACATACATACAAAGCTATTGACGTGAAAATTTCTTGAGGAGAAAATCACCTGCTATCGTGTCTTGTGACGTGAAAATGATACAGTATCTTGAGCCCATGTTTTTTCTCTCAAAAATGGTAAGGGAAAGAGTTGTTTTTAATTCTTTATGAAAGAACATGATGATTTCATATTTCAAACAATTATTGTAAATCTTAAATATTCAAAATATATCAGTATCTGTATGGTTTGCACTTCACTGGAAGAAGAAGTCAATGCAAATTGCAATGATGCAGTAATCTTTCCCCTTTTGCATAGAATAAAATTTATAAAAATTGGCCTGTGGTGGCACCACCTGTTGACGCATCTTAATTTCAAACAGTTCTGAAGATAAAGAAGAAAATGTGAATACCCCCCCCCCCCCATTTTTTTTTAATTAAGAAAAAATTAGATAAAATAAAAATCTAGAAATTGAGATATTGAAATAAAATTTCTCTTTATAAAAGTTCTTTTCATACATACAATTAAAAAATAATTGCCCCCAGCGGGGATTGAACCCACGACCTTAAGATTCCTTTAAAACTTTCATTACCAGTAATATTACAATCTTATAATCTTCATAAAACATCTAAAAATTAAGATATTGACAAAAAACTTTCAATGTGGCATTCTTTGCCCTTAATATGATTAAATGAAACCAAATTACAGTATCAAATTATAATATGAGGAGCAATAATCAGTAAAGTCACTTGTTTTTGCATTGAAAAAGTCCAAAAAGACAACGAAAAAACGTCAAAAATTTGATTTCGGAATGGAACCAAATACAACAACACTTTTTCACATATGCCTCTAGATCATTCCTATGCATTCAGGTTGTCTCTGTATGCCTCTAATCTGAAAAAGAAGCTTGTCAAAGGAGGGTACCCTCTGTGACCTACTTTTGCCTGTGGTGGCGCCATCTAAAGCTGCTGATTGATCCGGACAAAAAATAACAACCCTTATAAGAGACCATGAATACTTGCATCTTACCCAGTTTCATCACAATCCTTCAGGTAGTTCTGTAGAATAGGTTGAAAATGTGAAAAACTGTCCTACCCCCCCCCCCCTTTTTTTTTCTTGGAAGTCTTAAAAAATTCATAAAAAATCCAAAAATTGAGATATTGACAAAATTCTTTCACAATAATATTCCTTACCATAATTATGATCAAAATAGCCCATAAGAACTCATCATTATCAATTAACTGAAAAACATTACAAATTCTGCATTGAAATTACTAAGTCCAAAAAATGTCAAAAAACGTCAAAAGTTTGATTTCGGAATGGAACCAAAAATAACAACACTTCTTTACACATCTGTCTAGATCATTCCTATGCATTCGGATTGTCTCTGTATGCCCCCGGTCTGAAGAAGAAGTTTGTCAAAGGAGGGTACCCTCTGTGACCTACTTTGGCTCATGGTGGCGCCACCTGTCAATGGATCTGGACGAAAAATAACAACACTTGTAGGAGACCTTGAGTACTTCATGCATACCAAGTTGCATCAAATTCTGTTCAGCAGTTCTGAAAAGGAAGTCGAAAATGTGGAAAGTTAACGACGGGCGACAGACGGACGGACGAAGGACTATATTGATCACAATAGCTCACTTGAGCCTTTGGCTAAGGTGAGCTAAAAGGGGTGGAGGATATGCTATTAGTATGAAATAATGCGTTTTGGAGGACTTTTCTTCAGAAATGATTAAAAGATAAAACATGGTATGAAGTACTCAAGGTTCCCTGCAAAAGTTGCTGTTTTTACCAGATCGGTCAAGGGATGGCTCAAAATTGCGGCAGCATAGACCCCAGAGGGTATCTTCCTTTGACAAGCTCTTTCTTCAGAGCGGTTGCATAGATCATTAAATTGAATGCATCACAGTGATTTAGAAGGGTGTCTTAAGTAGTGTTTGCACATTTCCGGATGTTTTCTTTGATTGATAATGTACGAATGGCATAGAATAATGTAATATTGCTTTCGGTTCAATTTTAATTAATTTTAAACTTCTGAAAAGAATACTTTCGTTACAGAAAGTTTTAGTGCTTTTGTATCTGCCCAATGCGCTCGGGTGAGCGATGTATACCTCTTTCAACCTCATTTTTCCTTTTTTATTTTTCTTTTTTTTTTTATAGCGTTACGTTTGGAGGTTTTTATTTGTTTAATTTTATCATAATGAATAACTTAGTAAACAAAAAGCTATAAATGATAATCATTATCTTTCTTTTTTAATTAATTCTTATAGACCACAGCTACATGTACATACTATGAACAGAATTCATTTTAACATACAAACAGTTATTGCTTACATTGTTTTATACCTAAAAAAGAGATTCATACCAAGCAGGGACGTATACGTCCCTGATAGCATTCCTTATCCCCATTTCTGGTTTTAAAGTGACAATGAATGTTATACAGGAACCACGGCACCACGGTCTCACTTTGCATCGCTATCTTCATCCCTGGTTCCGTGACAATGAATATTATACAGGAACCACGACACCATGGGCTCACTTTGCATCGCTATCCTCATCCCTGGTTCCGTGACAATCATTGCTACGATAAGTTTTGAACACTAAGCCGTATAATCAAACAGCACTGTACATACCAGTATTAAGCATTCTAGATTAAAACAAATAATAAGTAAATAAATAAATAAATAAAGAGTGGGAGAGAGAGAGAGAGATTTTTTCACTTTTAGTAAATTTAATAAAGTCAAACAAATGTTTTGCATGCCGTAGAATATAAATATGTATGATTATATATGTGCAAGTCACAAGGGCTTGACGCATGCATCGTGTTTTCGGTAATGTAACCCCCTACCCTACCCATCCTTACTGCATTAAACTGTGCTTTCCATTTTAAATACACTGAGTCTAACACATATACATAACGTCCATTATAGTTTATCTCCGCTTTAACTCTCTCCCTTCCGGTTGAGGAGTTTACAGCGGGAATAAACTGTGGACGTTGTGTATATATATGAGGACCTGCATTTAATAATGAGTATTAGAAAAGGGAAATTAAGACAAATTATTGCAGTAAGGATTGGAAAAGGAGATGTCGTACTATCCATAGTCCATAAAGTTTCAAACTTATGACATGAATTAAGGGTACCAGGTACTCATTGATCATTCGCTAAAGGCTTCAAATCTTAAAAATAATACGAATATATGACCATAGTTTATGCTACATTCATATGGGTGACCTTACCATTGAGATTTTTATTTAAATTTAGCATTGACCAATGCCTTTTTATTCATTTCTATTAAATGTGTTCATTCAGTTGGTATATTCTATATAGCGACGGCATAAATATTTACATATTAGAACAGAACGACTTAATACTATTGAATTTAAAACTTCCGTTTGATGCTTAATTTACATGTACGTGATGATATCAAAATAAATATGTGTAGGTTGGGGGAAACCGAAACGACTCTTAAAATGAGAATTAAGGTATGCTTTTCTAAACATTTTGCTAATCCCTGCATGCATTTTTACATATTTGGCATATTTCTGTTGTAATGACGTATAGGAGTGTTTAATGCATATGCGAGTATTGTATGCAACGATTAACAACAATACAATGCTAAATAAACGATTGAGCGTCGTCATAATAAGATTATATATATGCTACAGTCTGTATATCAATGTATTTTTTCAATGCAGCTCTAGCAAATGAATAGCTCGTTTCTTGATCTTTCTCAAGACTTTGCAGATTAAAAGAGTATCCGGGATGGAACCCACATCAGTCAAATATATATATATATATATATAAAGCACAAAGACACTACAGTTAACAAGGCACCCTATATTTCACTTATATCCGTTCCCCGTCTGGGACGTCGGGTAGCTCAGTCGGTTAGAGGGTCGGATGCATGACAGCTAGGTGATTCGGTACCATAGGTCGTGGGTTCGAGTCCCAGACGGGGAACGGATATAAGTGAAATATAGGGTGCCTTGTTAACTGTAGTGTCTTTGTGCTTTATATGTTTGTCTAATTTGTCTTTATTTTCTACAGGTATTTCTTCGGAGATCCAAGGTCCATAGTACTCCCAGGTGTTTCACTGATTCTATTTGTGCTTAATATATATATATATATATATATATATATATATATATATATATATATATATATATATATATATATATATTGCAAAAATATTTTTTCTACCAAAAAAAAATGATCCTTACAGACTTTTGTACATATAGATTATGAATGTCATACGAAAGCAATAGATCTGCGAAACTCCGTTCTCTGTCCCATGCGCTGCGCTCCGCCATGTGTTTTCCGTCGTATATCCTTTGTCCCCCGTTATATATCCTTGATCTTATATCCTCCGTTCTATGTCCTCCGCCCTCCACTCATATTCTCTATCCTCTATCATATATTCTCTGTCCCCATTTGTCCTCCGTTCTATATCCTCCGTCCAAAGTCTTTGCCCTATGTCTTCCGTCCTGTGTCTTCGTGTCTTAGTACTTGTTATTGAATTTCCTTTCGGGGTATGAGGTTTTATATATCTAAAAAAAAAACAAGGACAAAGTTGCATGACACCTATAAATATATATTGACATGTAGATTGGTTGACTTGATGATCTAAAGGAAATTCCAATTTGTCATTTGCTGCAACATCTTGTTTCGGCTATCCCAAGGTATTTTCATGTTTTAAGATGTGACTTGCAAGTGAGAAGTTATGTAAAGGATGTAAAACTAACAAGATATATAACAAGATAACATTTTTTCTACAACCGCTTAATAACTGACAATATTTATACATGTTCAATACCCATAGCGGATTCTGCCTGAGTAAAGAGTTTCAAACTTCCCTTTCATTCTGCCCTGGAATTTCAAAAATAATAAACATACTAGTAAATGACAGTATTTTAAAATTTAGTCATACGTGGTCGATTGAGATGTGTTCTAAATTCATTGCTTGTACTTACGCTGTTTTGACTTTTCAGGTGTCTAATAGTATTTTAAGGTACAGTATAACATGTGCGGATACCTAACGGGGACCCCAACGTAGTACATGTTTAATTGCCTTTTATACATGCCATGGTCAAGTTTGTTACCTTCAACATAAGTGTAAATTCTATTATATTCAATCTTTTTTCCATACTTATTATATAACCTTTTATTTCAACAAAGTTTGTTTGTTCGTTTGAGACCTGTAACAAGTATTTACAGTGATCATCAAACCAAGGCTTATTTTTCTTTCTTTTCTAAAAGAACTACAATGATAATGTGGACAATGCGCTCTGTGGATAGATGGAAAACTCAACATGTATCGTTCTGTTTTACTCATTTAAAAGATCTTGCTTTTTGACTCCAGAGTAAAGGAACTTTTTACTGGAATACCATAAAAGAAGCCGGTGCAATTTCCGTGAAACAAGTTTCGAAAATTAAACATTCCCAAACGGAAAATCTAATATTTTAACAAATATTAGAGGTGTTGTCGAGTAATTAAGATTTATCGTAAATGTGTTTATAAGCTGATTTTGGTTCAGTTTAATGTTCCTGAGTATTCAAAGTGTAATGAAAGGGCAATTTAAAACTTTACCCTCGTCATTTTACAAATTTGAAGAATATGTATCCATGAGATTGAAAGGGGAGGGGGGGTTTCTGTCACATTTGTTTGATTTTATGTTATATTTTGAGATAAATGGGATCTGATTTAAAAGTTCATACACTGTTGCATAAACCACAGGGCTTTCGGCTCGTTGCCCCCCTTAATTATACCAATATGATAAATATTATATTGGTATAATTGAAGGGACGGCAACGAGCCGAAAGCCGAAAAGCCGTAAGCCGAAAGGGGGGGGGGGGAACGAGCCGAAAGCCGAAAGCTTTCGACTCGTTGCCCCCCCCCCCCCCCTTAATTATACCAATATAATAAATATTATATTGGTATAACTGAAGGGAGGGCAACGAGCCGAAAGCCCTTTGCATAAACAGTTATATCATAGTGACAGATCTGGTTTACGTTTTGCGAGATTCCGTCTGTTTTCGACTGAATTTTTACGTCTCCCCCTTTTCTTTTTTTTTTTTTTTCTGAGAAAAAGTCAATGAAATTCTGTTTTTCGAATTTTGTTTTTTGTTCGTTTAGTTTTTTTTCAGATTATCTGTTGGTTTTGTTCTCTTAATGTGCATATCCTTGGTGATTTGTGCCATACAGCTTTGTGAGATGTCTTCTGTTTTCTCTCTCAACAAAGTCTTTCGGATTTTGCAATTGTCCGGAATGTATTTTATCCGTTATAGATTTTCTTAATCGTTTCAAAGTGTGATTTTCCTGCAAGACTTTTAATTTTTAATCGGTAATTACAGCTTTTTCTTGATGTTCGTTTTAGGTTTTAAGTACAATGGATCACATGAGCTGAGGGTATAAGTAAGTTATGGTCACAGTTGGGCCCCCATTCCAGATCATCTGATAGTTCTACTGCACTGTACTCTGCTGATGATACAGTATAGACTTGTAGTTGTAGTTGTACTCCGCTGTAGCCAGTATATCATCATAAATGTAGCAAGTTGTTCCATAATGATCATGTAGACATGTGATGTCACTCATGATCATCTTGTAATACTCTCAAAATGTAAAATTTCGCAGGGTGGTATTTCCTCAGCCATCTCGAGTCAATTTTAAGGGGATGTGCTACTGAGAGAGAGGTTTACGTACCACAACCCCTTGGCTTAAGGGCTTGACACATGAAGATGTCTTATCATATTACAGTGTGGTTAATAACATGACACCTGATATTTGCTTTTGCTTAATTGCCTGTAAGACCTAGGGTGTTATACATGTAAGTTGCCAACTGGTACTGTGAGTTGTAACAGTTCCTGGACGTTTTGCTGGTTTGAGCACAATGGTCCAGAAATCATCCAAAATTTTTATACAAAATAAATGATATTTAAAAGAGAATAAGATCTTTCTGGTTAAAGTTTGATTTATGGCTCCTATTTTATTTTATTTATCACATTGTGACCTACTTTCAGTATTCAAATGCGGGGTAAACGTGCACTTGATCAATGAACCTAAAATCGTTTTTTTAAGGTCGAATAATGCAATATTTTCATATGAGCATTTTTGTAAAAGTTTGACCTTCGACTTTAGCGAATATCATGTATTTCTATCCACTAACAATATCAGTAGACTGGATCGTCCGGGAACTATTACAGTGAAGTGGGGGAAAATGGCGAAAAGGAGAGTCGTAAAAATGCATAAAATATTTGGTTAATGTATGGTTTTGTCATAAGTTTGGTATTTTTCTATACATAATGGGTAAACCATGCACTGTACCTAACCTCATGTATTTTGATCTTCTGTAGCAAAAGTTGTTTGCTGAAAACTTCAAAAATCGTCCTGAACTGTTACCACACCAGGAGAGTGGTCTTCAGTGTTCTAAAAAATTTTCAAAAAGACACTTACCAATGCGTAAATGACTAACTGAAATCCACTTACCCATGGTAAAAATGTACTTACCCAAAGTAAAAGGGATATTCAAATTTCTAACAAAACATTTTTCAACGGATTTTACCTTTTCTTAAACAACCTTCCGTTTGAATACTGAAATGTATTCAAAGTGTAGAATGTAGACGTTGATCTTTATCGAGAAAGCTATAATACATGTATGTTCATTACGACAGTATTACATACATGTATCAGAATATCCTGTTTATGTTTGTTTACAGTGCAGTCCGGGTGGAACTTTGAATGCCCACTGTCCACAGTGGGCAGTCCACCTGAAATTTCAGTGGGCATTAGGAGTGGACATTTTTCTAAGCTATCAAGCTGTTCACTTACATGAATGTTAAATCTAACTGGCTCTTATACAAGAATGTCCCCTGGACATTTTTAATGCCCACTCTAAAAATGCCCACTGTGACCAGTGGGCAAATAAAGTTCCACCCGGATTGTTCTGTAGTAACATTTTATCGCTTTGAAAGAGGATAAGAATTAAAGTTAGCGAATTAAATGATTATGAAGTTCAAACAGTGCCTACGTAATGACTGTCCATTGAAATGTGATACATGAACTTTCAGCAAGCATAATGATGACTGGAAGTTTTATGTCAGATACCTGTTGTGAACAAGTGAATCCAGAGACAATGCTTCTTGAGTTGAACAATTTCTCTGGCCATTTTTAAACCCAATCTTTCTAGACTTATTTTGATCTGTCAACGGCTGAGATGGAAACAGGAAACATGCTATTGTAAAAAAAAAATAATGTATAAAAAATCGGCAATTCTTTTTGGTTCTGCTATTTCTGATTGTGCATTAAAAATTTATGCAATTGATATTACTCAGAATTTACTTACCACTAGGTAAGGAGGTTTAAAGCTTTGCGGTTACCTGAGCTGTTTTTTTACACTTACCGCTGGTAACGGGTAATTGGATTTCTGGAACAATGGTCTTCTGCCAATACTTTGCCAGGCTCCATTCAGGAACATTATTGCACATGTGTTGAAAGGTTAAAATCGTGTCAAGGAAGGCCCATTTAAATCTGAATAAAATCAATGTCATGTAATTAAATCTGTGGCGATGATCCTGGTCTTGAATGACTCCAGTGAGTCAGCATTGACTATGTCCTGTGGCAGGGAATTCGGAATGACAATGCCAGCAAGAAAGAATGAATACTGGTAGCTCCTGTCGTGGCATGATGGTTGGATAAATGGCTGCATGTGTCCTCTGGTTTCTGTACCTGATGGATGGAGTGGACTGGATGGCAGATCTATCAGGGTTTGGTGCCATAATTTGAGAAAATACTTAAATCAATTATTTCATTTTAATTTATTCCATTATCAAACGTTCACATATAAATTGCCAAGCAGAATGGTTTTATTCTATTTATCGATAAAACAGACCCAAGTTAGACACCACATGGTACATCATGACTGCTCTTGCCCTGTTTCACCTCTCTTGAAGGCTTGCCAGCAATCATAACAACTCGTCCATTTCGCAAATAATTTGTAAAAAAATAGCGATGGTGTTTCAATTGGGCTTTCCAGCTGGAGGTTGTGGAGCATGGATGTTGCACGGCTTTTCTGTCTGTAGTCTCCAGTGATTAACTGCGCGACTCTACTGAACAGTCTCTATTGCATTTATGTGGGTCTTGTTGGTACGATCCCAAACAGTCAAGGCATTCTCCAGTTGAGGACGGACCATCAATGATTTGCCACTTGTTGGTAATGCATACTACCTCACACTTTTCAGGATTGAAGCTCATCTGCCATTCATGGTCCCATTTTTGTAGTAGGTCTAAGTCCAGTTAAAGTGTCTTGTGGTCGTGCATTGATTTGATGACTCTGTGTAAGAAGCAATCGTCAGCAAATGGTCTTACATACATTTGCCTTGCTGTGAGTCCTAGGTTGATGTACTGTATTATATACAGTGACTAGTAACATCATGTTACCCCCCCCCCCCAAAAAAAAAAAAAAAAAACCAAGGTCTTGCAACAATGGCAAATGTCAGGTGTTATGATAGCACCTGACATTTGCCATTGTTGCAAGACCTTGGTTTTTATGTAGTGGCCAACAGTTATTTACATAAGACCTGACATTTGCCATTTCTGTAAGACCTATGGAGTAGCAGTATCGTCAGTAATACATGTTTTTTTTACTCATCATTTGTCACTAATCTTTACAGCTGATAGCATAAATAAAGCAATTGACTGATCGTCAAATGCTTGACATCACACCTTTTGGCACATTTATTCATGCCACAAAATGGCAAGTGTGGAATGCACTTTCTGTTTAATAAACACACTATTCCAATTGGGTCTTTTGGTTATGAAGAGTTATTTCCCATATGAGCAGGTATCTGACGTCAAATCATTGTGACATCATGCAGTTTCTGTATCATTTCCCGTAATTTTACATCAGGGTTTGATGTCAGATACCTGCTCAAATGGGAAATAACTCTGTATAACGAAAGGACTCAATTGTGTACCTGACATTAATAACTTCAACTGGAAAGCTATTAAGATTTCAAACAACACAAGAGAAATTTATATGAACAATGTTTACTGCAAATGTTGCAAAGATTGAATGAAAAACATATTTGTTTCATGTAAACATTTAACATTTAAGGTAGATTTTGATACATGTCATGTCATAACCCTTACATCACAAGAGAACAATACACAACTGTAGAGAATAATGTGTTTATCCATTATTAGAAATAACAGTGTACATGTACATGTAATCACTTAATCTGAATTTGTATCTTTATTTTTATAGACAATGATATCATACTAAATTACAATGGCAACCAAAGTGACAGCTAATCCTGAAATAGACATTTTAAAGGACGAAAAAGAAGGAAAGTTAAGAGAGGTTGGCAATCAAGCTGTATGGTCTCTTTCGTCATGTAAACCAGGTAAAATAAGCACAGATATTTTACGCATACATGTAAAGCAGTTAACATAAATTTTATATGATTCATCATTCATTGTAATTGCAAGTCAATTATTTACCTGTATTTTTATTTCAAAGCAAGTCAAAGATTAAGGTACATGTGTGCAAAGAGAGTACTTAAAAGATAATCAGTACAATCATTATATAAAGGGAATTACATGTATAAACTATGTTGTTTATTATTCCTTGGTATATATTATACATGTAAGTGAAGTAATTTTAAATGAATTTTATTGGTCATTTCTTTTTATTATTATTATTAGTACATGTAATTGTGAAATTTTACCAACACTGTTACATGTATCAGTGAATCATGTTTTTTTCCTGAAGCTTTTAATATATAGAAATTTTGATTTACATATGAGCACTGGATTTTGTTTTCTTTATCAACAAAAGCAATAAAACTGGCACTTCTCAGTAACTCACTTACTCAGTGTACATTAGTGTCATTGAAGTGTTTGTGATAAATTTATGAATGTGCTGATAAACAACAAACAAATTATATTCTATTGTATGTGAACAGAGTACAGTTTATTCCCAGGTTCAGGGTCGTAAACTGAGAAAATACTTAAGTCATGATTTCAAATTCTTCCATCAAGCGTTAATTTAATAACAGGGATTTGGATTTTATTAAGTTTTATTCTATTTATAAATGGAATTAAGCCATCGCGCATAACGATCTGTTTGAATGCTTGACAATGGAATAAATGAAAATGAAATTATTCACATGTATTTTGTCAGTTTATGGTCCTGAATCACGACTGATATTTACATGTATGAAAATTGATAGCCAGTCATAGCATGCATTACATAATGACTACTTTCCAATTATTATTACTGTCTTTCATAGGATTTGGTGTGGATCAACTAATAGACAACACAGCAGATTCATACTGGCAGTCTGATGGACCACAACCTCACCTGGTAAATATCCAGTTCCGACGTAAAACAACTATTCATGACATCTGTATCTACACCGACTACAAATCTGACGAGAGTTATACTCCAAATAGGTAATAATAAGTATATTTACCTGGAATGTTTCACCTTTGCTTGCAAGGTGTATGATTTGAGGTGCTACGATTACCATCATTATGTTCTAATTTTATGCTAAAAGATTTGCCAGGGGAGTGTTGTGTTCCCATTTTCTGTTAAGGAGATTTCGAGGAAAGCGATGTATATAGGGTACTGCAGTGCTAACCATAGTGGTCTTATTTTTTAATGCATGGGTTTACCAAGAGAGTGTTCCATACAAACCATAAGTATGATTTTGACCAATAAATGATCTGAAATAACAAAATGGTTGTCATGAGACATGAGGAATATTCCAGATGTAAAACAGATAATCGAATCAAGCTTTACAGTAAATTTTTCTTTTTTAAATAGAAAGGTGTATTGCAAGTAAATGTTACAGTTAGCTTCTACATTTTGAATACATCACAAATTATATTTACTTTAGAAGCATAGTTGTCGGTTAAATTATTGTATCTTCTTCATTCTGTTTATTAATACTAAATATTTATTTCAGGATATCTCTGCGTGCCGGTTCACATTTTAACGACTTAGTCGAGGTAGAGCAAATAGAGCTTAGTGAGCCAGTAGGCTGGGTGTGTGTTCCCATGAAAGACATTAATGAGAAGCCCATCCGAACATTCATGGTGCAGATAGCAGTACTGTCAAATCATCAGAACGGCAGAGATACTCATCTACGAAGAATCAAAGTACGGTCCCCTGTACAAGATTTCTCCATGGCTAAAATGCCAAAATTCACTAGTCCTGAATTCATACAACATGCTTACTGGAAATGAATATAAATGACGTGGATATTGTATATTGAAATAGTAGCTCATTGAAGTTTTGAATTTTTTTTAAAGTATTAATTATATTTACTTGAATAACTTACTTCAGTGACAGATAACTTTCTTTGCCATAGGCCCTTTTGTCGTGACATCAGTGGTCAAATTTGTTGGCAAAATCACCACCACATTGTCATGATTAAAGTACTTTTTACTGTTGGGCTTCACTAAGCTGTGTTGAAAATTTCTAGAAAAGATTAAATATTTAAATTTTGTTCCAGTGTACTGAATAGAGGAATACTTACTTTCCAAATGATGTAACTGTATTAATAAAAGTAAGATGTAGAATAAAAGTGAAGCCGTAGACTTTATCAATAAAATGTGCACAATGCTTAATGAGCACAAGTAGTTCTACCAAGGATAAAGTTGAATATCACATGTACATTTATTGACATTGTATTCCTGACACATTAAAGACCTTATTGGTTATTTTTGTGATACGGAAGTATTTCAGATTTGACTAGGTATCTGATGATGAACCATTGTAGTGTCTTTTATATTTCCTATAGAACAATCATTTTGGTCTCTTGATTTTATTTTGGATTCCATAGAACTATTCTACATCACAGTTATTGTAAGTCAAATACCTATCCAAAGTGTAGGTATCTTTTATGATAAAGTCCACTTAACTATTAATTTCAACCCTTGATGAGCAATCTTGCTCATTGTCTATATGTGTAGGGGGTGTATTGGAATCAGCTCATCTTGTTTATGTGTGCAGGGAGTATATTAGAATCACCTAATCTTGTTTATGTGTGCAGGGGGTGTATTGGAATCTCCTTATTTTGTTAATGTGTGCAAGGGATGTATTGAAATCAGCTGATCTTGTTGATGTGTGCAGGGGGTGTATTGGAATCACTTGATTTTGTTTATATGTGCAGGGGGTGTATTGAAATCTCATCATCTTGTGTATGGAGCAGGGTGTGTATTGAAATCACCTCATCTACTTATTTTAAATTTTTACATATTATAAAATCAAACTACATTTTACTTTCAGCAAATGTAAAACTTAAGTTTCATTCTTGTTGAAACAGGTAAATAAAAGTTAGAGGACTGGTTTGTATTGTTGGTAATTTTGTGGGGGTCTTAACAGTGATATCAGCATCACAGTAGACAGATAGCCAATTGTCTGACTTAGCACCTACAGGCCATGTCAGACAGATAGCCAATTGTCTGAATTAGCACCTGCAGGCCATGTCAAAAAGATAGCCAATTGTCTGACTTAGTACCTGCTGGCTATGTCATATAGATTGCCAGTTGTCTGACTTAGCACCTACAGGTCATGTCAGACAGATAGCCAATTGTCTGACTTAGCACCTACAGGCCATGTCAGAAAGATAGCCAATTGTCTGACTTAGTACCTGCTGGCCATGTCAGAAAGATAGCCAGTTGTCGACTTAGCACCTGCTGGCCATGTCAAAAAGATAGCCATTGTCTGACTTAACACCTACAGGCCATGTCAGACAGTCAATTGTCTGACTTAACATCTACAGGCAATGTCATACAGATAGCCAGTTGTCTGACTTAGCACCTTCTGGCTATGTCAGACAGATAACCAGTTGTCTGACTTAGCACTTGCAGGCCATGTCAGACAGATAGCCAATTGTCTGACTTAGCACCTTCAGGCCATGTCAGACAGATAGCCAATTGTCTGACTTAGCACCTGCTGGCCATGTCAGACTGATAGTCAAATGTCTGTCTGTTCAAATTTTTGTGGTTTTATCAAAAACATCTAATAAAAGAAAAAATATATAAATTTCTGTTCACATGTAATCCATAGGTATTACACACAATAAAAGCTTACGAGATGAAGCAATGCAGATTTACAGCTAGTAGTTATTGGATACTAATTATTTGCCCTGATTAATTCATTCCACCAATCAATGGTCATTCCATTACCTTGGCTAGATCAGTGTTTATCCAACAATAATTTTCCTGTACTAAATATTTTCCAGATAAACACAATGGCATTTGGATTAACATGCAAGAACTTTAGTGGTTGATTGCCATATGTAAGTGTAACTTGCGACTACAATAAATTATGTATCAAATTTATAATGTTAATGTAATTCCAGAAACATTAATTTGTGGGTGTAGAAAATTGAATCGCAGTACATTCTCACTTGACTGCTACTATCACATACAAATATTCTAATTCAAAGTGTGACAACCTACCGTAATAGGAAATATTAGTCACAACGAGAGTGAAAGATATGTGAAATTCTGTATGAAATTTTATACTTGTATTTATGTTTGTATGAAATTCAATTTGTATATGAATGTTAATGAGTTTAGAAATGAAGTATTGAAATACCTTACTGTATATTGTGTTTTTTATTCGAAATGGTGATGGATTGTTTTATGTTTGCCCATCTTGACAGCAAGTACTGTAGGTACTGCGACTTGAGCAGAATATTTCTGCAGCGTTAGTGCTGTCCATGGTGTACTTATTCATTACTACGTTAACAAAGCCGTGGTCCAAGATCTTTACAAAAGACGGTACAAGTTTACTAATTCAAGATTACGCTCAAATTTTCTATTGTTTTCTGCTAAAATTAGATTGTACTGAAACATGTACATTTGCCCATGTATGTATATATTGTATAGTATAGTATAGTATTACAGTATGAAAATGTGTAACTGTCCATGGATTCTTCTATTAATAGGGCTTTATTCAAAAATTCTATATCACTCATTGAAATTGGTTCACAGGTTGTAGAAATATTCATTGTGAAAAGGAGGTATATCATGACCTTGGATCAAGGTCATACCTCTGAAGTACAGTGTATATATGATTATGAACTTTAGCATTTGTCTTACCTTTAATTTCTACATCCTTGATGAGATAAAGTTTATGTTATGTAGGAATGTTCCTTAAGGTAAAGTGGCAGGCTATGACCTTGACAAGTAGGTCATGCCTTTAAAGTCAGGTGCACTATTGATTTTCCTGTTCAATGATTTTGATGGGAATTTTGCAGAAGGCATCATCTTTAACATAAAATTTTGTTATTTTTCAGTATCTGGATTTACCATAAGACTTCATTAAAAGTTTGTCTGAAATACAAACTGAACCATAAACCCATGCACCATGAACTTACAGAACAGTTTGAAGCTTGGTTTTATAGTTACATGTCACTGGTTTACCACAATATTCTTTGTGAAATGTTTTTTCAAAGGTAGGGCTAATAAGCAAAACCCTCCAAAGAGCAATAGGTAATAGGTGACAGAATTTGTATGAGAAGGAGAAGGAAAATCAACTTAGACAGTAAAATATATGTACATGTACTCAATTAATATGACTTTTTTACTTTAAAGTGCTATTAGAATGCTAGGGGACTGCATTTTCATAAAATCCTAATTGAGTTGTTATAAAAGAAATAAAAATTACCGCTCCTTCTGCTTCAGTATATCTCTGAGTGATGTCTGATCATACATATTTGCCCAATTTTACGGGAAAACACAAATAAAATACACAATGTATAGGCTCCTGGTTTAATATGTTACACAATCTCTGAACAACCTTTAACGTCATTCTACAGTGATGTTACAATTCAAATATTAACGACATAATGAAAACCCAGGGTAAAGGAGTATTTGCACGCCAACTTCTGACGTCATGTATTACAGAGATTAAGGACTGAAAAAATCCATCGAGCTGTTCACAGATTATTGTTTATATTTTGTGATTGGAGTCACGCAGAAGCTTAATTTTTTGTCAGACTTGTATATCACATGCACATTATATAGAAAAATTGTGAACGTTCTAATAGCACTTTAACAAAAGTCTATTTCATAAAACATTGATTATATCATAGCATTATGTCAGTATATTCTCACATCACTGAGATATGCATCAATTAGTTATATAAGACACGTTATTTCAGCTTTGTACAGATATAATGAGTTCATGTAAGCTGTCTGCATTTACTCCCCATTCATTGGTAAAAGAAATATATTTTTTCTTCAATTGCATTCCAACTTTAATAGCAATACACAATCCATTGGTAATGATAAAACATGAAAATTGGACAAAAACCTACATCAAATTCACACCCACCAACACATTCTGTCAAAATATATTTTATTTTGTACACCTCGTGTGATTTGTTAATATTTGCTTCAGTAAATCTTTAAGTGATCTTATTAGGATACATGAAATGCGATACATTTATATCATAGAGAAAGGTAAGAAAGAGAATAAGGGACATGATGTTTATCTTCTACACAAACTAATATATATTTAAGATGGTACACCAGGTACATTTTATGATTAACTGATGACCTTACTTTAACCATACCCAAACTCTTACCTGATGTTCTCAGTTGTTGCAACTGTTAAAACAGCAACAAGTTGAGTAGGGGTACATGTACATAATTGTAGTTATAGACACACACACATACATATAAGCAAAAGAAGACTTAATATTAAAGGGAACAATTTGAATCTCAATGGGCACTAACTGCTCTCTCCAGATAGCAGATCTGTTTTTGTATTTTTATGTCTCCACTTTAAACATGAAGTTGAAGGACTGATTGATTATTGCTTTATGTCACTTCATGATTATTTCATGTACGAAATGCCTGAAGCACTACATGTGTATCTTTGCAATGGAATCCCCCCCTCACCTAGGCAGTGAGGGAGTTTTTACAAGTCTACTATGACACACAGGACCTCACTTTTTAATGTCTCGTCCAAGGGCGGGACATCAGCTGTGGGTGTCGGACCTGGATCCTCTCAGTTATGAACTGAGCTGCTTATCTACTAAGCCACAATAGTTTTGCTTCAAACATCAATATGTTTCAACCTTATAGACAGATTATATATCATCACTTGATAACAATGAATATAAAAGATACATTACAGTCATTTATTCACCTGAACATTAATTAATAAATCTGATAGGAAATCAGCTTTCCTCGATGTCACCTTAGAATTATTGACAATGATATAATACTTCGGGAGTAATACAGTAGCTCAGAATCAACAGAATAATAATGACTGTCTACATGATAATATACTCTATCATCAATATGCATATACAGTGTATACGTGACATAACATTACACAGGATACTTTCAGAATAAAATTCATTCTATAAATTTATTGATATAATAAATTATATAAAATGAGGTATGTAACTTACTGGAAGTATACTTAATTACCCGGTATGCAAGATTTATATTTTGTCTCAGTTAGTGGTGTCCTTTGTTTGCAAGTGCATGTCCTAACTAACGTGTATTAAAGACACAAAGAAGGACAGGCAAATAGTGTGCTAAGATATGATAACACTTGTATGTCCCAAACCTGCATTATCACTACTTTGTACTATAATTAGGTTGCACTGTAGTACATACATTAGGGGTTTTCCACCCTGTTTTAGGGGCCATAATTCAGCCCTATTTCTGATCCAAAATAGCATCAATTTTTCATAATTTGTACATAAAAAATTCCCAATTTCTTGTGGGCAAAATAAGTTATGTTTGGTGGTCACAAGGTGGAAATAGAATGATTTTGAGCCAAATCTCACATAGATATCTATTATAAAGATTCTGAATACTATTTAATGAAGATTTTAAATCAAAATTTAAATCAATGTACTTGTATTATTTATGAATATTTCTTTAAAAATTTCCAGTTTTGGTAAAATTTTGCTAAAATGTCCAGGCTCCATTCCCAAAGGAATGAGGAAATTCTCTGTACATGTATAGTAAGCTATCGCAACTTATTCATGATTTCAAATTTGGAAAATAATTCAGTTTCTAAAACAAAAACTAAATGTTTATAAGGTATTGCCGATGTCCATGTTTAATAAATATAGAGCAAAAAGAGTGTACATGAATTTCAGTGTCATAATCTTTTTAATGTTAACTACAGTGTTACATGTATATATTTACATGGTATGGCACTGTTAACAATACATAAACAATACAGATAAGAAAATAAAGTTACCTTCAAAAATGGAAATAAAAACCAACATACAAGTATATATTATTATATAGAACTCCATTTATATGAACACAAAGGACAATCTCATCTTTAATTTAAATTGGATACAAATTCTTTACATGATTTCATAACTATATCATATAACAAATACCCCCTAAAAAGGTGAACCTTTGTTGTCCCATATAAAAAGGCCCAAATCACAGCTACAAAGCCCACATTGTTTCTAATTTGCTTCACAGATATGGTTTTAATACATCAACGATTCCTTCTTTAAAAGGTGTCCTTTTTTGAATTCCCAAAGCTTCAATTCTTGACGAGTCAATATGAGCATTGTAAGGTCTTGTTGCTCCTGATGACGGTGATTTGTCCGCTTGAATATGATTGGTTGGAAGATTAAAAACATTTGCCATGGCTACTGCCATATCATACTTTGTCATATTTTCATCACCACTCCAGTGATATATGCCTTTGATAGAGTCATCCTGAAGAAACAAATCATTCACATGTAGGATATGTTTATGTATGTTCGTATACTTTCACAGTCGAATTATTTATCCATATCAGTAATGGCAAGTGTTTAGTTGAGGAGGAGACAAGAGTACTCAAATCAATGACCATCAACAGGTAAACCAGCAAACCTTTAGCAGGGACATGTACACAGTCAGACCTGTAGCAGGTACACTGGCAGACCTGTACCAGGTACACTGGCAGACCTGTAGCAGGTACACTGGCAGACCTGTTGCACATACAGTGGAAACCCTGTAACAGGTACATTGCAAACCCTTTAGCATGTACGCTAGAAGACCTTGAGTAGGTACACTAGAAGACTTTAGCAGGTACACTAGAAGACTTTAGCAGGTACACTAGAAGACCTTTCCATTTGCCCTGAGCAGGAAAGGAATCCCAAGTATGAGTTACAGATCTGCACTTTGACAACTTCAAAAGAAATATTTTAATTGAATTAAGAAGTATAGTGTCTGTACTTTCAATAAGTATCCAAAAGCAGACTTGTTTGTGAAATTATTATTTTGATGTTTTATATCTAATGACCTATGGACCTCTTCAACTTCATCAAAATTATCTCTTAACTGAAATAAGTTATATCAACATTCATACAAAGGCATAGGTAAAGGCATTTACCTTGAGTCGTTTATCAGAGAGTTGTCTAATGACATAGGCTATATCTGCACAATGAGTTGGATATCTCCTTTCATAGTCAGACATAACACAGGTTGTTCCAACATTCTTCACCTTTTCAAAGAGTACAGTCACAGCACTTTCTGCAAGGTATTCTATTTGACCATATAAGATGGGAACTCTTAAAACAGAATTTGCTGAAAAAGAAAATGATGTTGTAATCATTTATGGTAATTGTGAAATGTAATGGTAAATTTGATTGGATACCTTATTTTGTTAAACCTCCATCTACGAATTTCCTCCTCTTCCATCGAGATGCAAAGAAAAAACATTACGTGCATAGAACTATATCCCAAAAAAAGAAAACTTTGCACCATGACTTATGCACAATGATGCAGTCTTCCATTCTTTTCTGAGGATATACTTTCACCAACCAAAAGATTGTTATATTCTTGTCTTAATTTATGTGATGAGAAGTAACAATTGAATATTTCCCCCCAAAATTTCAAAATTGCATGTAATTATATCATATACTATATCATGTTAAAGAAATCTCAGTCATTTGTTTACTTACTGTGTGATGCTAAATTAAGGTTAAAATCACCTATACATTGGCAGCCATGTTTAGTAGCAAAAGAAATAAGAGTACCTACATAAAACCTCAGATATCTGTAGATGTATTTGCAGAATTCACTTGCCCTGATTGATACCACAGACACAGGTGCCAGGCTTCAGTGAGTTACACAACATAGAAAAATGTATACATTGTATAACAGAAAGCTACAGAGTTTAATTCAAAATTAGACTCAGATATTCACTGTTTGAATTCTGTCTTCTTGAATTATATTGGTGTCTACACAGTTGTTAATTTTACCTTGGTTGCTATAAATGTTTTACAGAAATTTAATCAAAATGTGATATCTTGTTTCAGTTTTACAGTAATAATTACTTTAGTTTTATTCCATTTTCTGTCTTCTGTTGTAAAAGAAATCTACTTAATGTGCTATTACCTGGACAGCCCTCCAAAGTTGTCACTTCTCCATCTCGTTTACTGATGCCATACTTGTTCAGAGGATTAGTTTCCGAGTCTTCTTTGTAGGGAGGGTTTTTCCCATCAAATACATAATCTGTACTGATGTAAAGAAACCAAGCTCCCACACTTGCTACAGGCATGAAAGACAACAGTGTTATCAGTGTTAAAGATGCAAGATCACATGCTATCTACATAAACATACAATATCTGTATATAAAAATGAAGAAAGACAACGTTAAAGAAAATTTCCTGCAATACACTGTATATATAAATACAAAGAATTCAAAAAGCATGAAGATACATAGTCAAAATACAAAGTTTTGTTAGAAAATAAAAATTGATTTGAATTCTATATAGAAATTTCTTCAAAGAAAGACAACTCTTTGGAGCTAAGATGAAACTTTTGATCAATTACAGGTACATGTATGTATATGTATGATAACATCTAGTTTATAATCTATGGTAATATGGTGCTGTTACATGTTTGATGATATATAGATTAAATTCAAATGACTAAGATTTAAAAGCACAAAACTGATTTTAGCAAAATGAAAAGGAGAATCGATTATTGAATGGATACTTAACACTACCATTTGATAAATGCATACCTGCTTGTTTGCGAATGGTTTTAGTTGACGCTATAATTTGATTAATGCGTACCTGCTTGTTGACAGATGGTTATTGTTGACACTATCGTTTGATTAATGCATACTTGCTTGTTGACAGATGGTTTTAGTTGACACTATCATTTGATTAATGCATACTTGCTTGTTGACAGATGGTTTTAGTTGACACTATCATTTGATTAATGCATACTTGCTTGTTGACAGATGGTTTCAATTGACACTCTCATTTGATTAATTCATACCTGCTTATTGGCAGATGGTTTTAGTTGACACACTCGTATGATTAATGCATACCTGCTTGCCGTGGGATGGTTTTAGTTGACACTATCATTTTATTAATGCATACCTGCCTGTTGACAGATGGTTTTAGTTGACACTATCATTTTATTAATGCATACCTGCTTGTTGATAGACCTTTTTAGTTCACACTACATGTATTATTACATTAATGCTTACCTGCTTGTTGGCAGATGGTTTTAGTTGCTTCAATGTTAAGGTTATAAGTTTCATCTGGCTTTTTCTCAACAACATCTGGCCTACGTTCTGCTGCACTATGTATGATAACATTTGGCTTAAAGGAACAAAGCATAAACGTAAAATAAAATTTTAACTGACTTCTTTTATAATGCTTGACTATAAAAAATATTGAATAGTTCAAATGGTCTTAGTCACCTTAGATTTTATTCCAGGTCATTCTGACATCAATTATCTTGCATTAACAATATTGTAACAAGATGGTTCTAGCAAAAAGCTCTGTAGATGACCATATTTGATATCCCAGGTTTACAAAGAGAAGTATGGAATCACTTTCTGGATTGAATAATATATTGTATCAGAATCTTCCTTGGCTAATTGTTCATACTGGAATGGATAGTTCTGAATAAGGTTAAACTAAGAGCTATGGCTCTAAACATTTATAAAACTACATGTAATTCATTGTCTCTCATTTTTATGTTCCTGTTGAATTATCCACATTAGAACCAAAACACCCTTAAAATGATTTGTGAGTGACGTCCCATCAACACAATACATGTAGCTTGTCTAAACTAAGATCCTTCTCTTTTAATACATGAAATGGTTTGTTTGCTTTGAAGTGACTGCCTTTTATACCAGAATCTTTGGACCAATGACAGGTTTATTACAGTAAGAATAATAATCAACTCTTCTTTTGGAGATTCTAATATAAGTGATTTAATAAGTTTTTACTGATAGTTTTTAATCAATTTTTTGTTAGTTTTTTGTTTTTATTTTTTTTTTTTCATTTGTTTTCGATAAAATTACCTTGAATTCCTGAATAACTTGCTGCACAGCAACTTTATCAGTAAGATCAACTTTCCTTAGTGTGTCTCCAGCCCTACTAAATGCTAAGCCTAAAGTCTCCCATGTTTTATCACCCAGGAACTCTTTATAACAAGCTCGGCCCAAGAGTCCAGATGCTCCAGTTATCAAAACTCTTTTACTCATGGCTGATGTTAGAAATCTGCAGAAAAATACATGAATATTAAAACAGATTGTACTGTATTATGTGGAATTTCAATATATTGTGACAGCTACACCGGTAGCTTGCAAAAAGACTGGTAACCTTTGTAACAGGCTAATAAAGTAATACCATTAAGTACACAAGAAGAATAATAAAATAGCAAGATGATGTCTTTAACGCTACAATAGAAAATTCAAGATCCATAGCAACAATATAGAGTACTACACAATGCAAAGAAGTGAGAACCATGTCTTAAATAAAACTTAAAAGATATGAATGCTTTTCTTTCAATGCACACATGCGAAAAAAAACTAATTGCTTAATTGCTTTCAATGCACACATGCAAAGAAAAACAAAAAGTTTTTCTCTCTTTTTTTTGGCATGTGTGCATTGAAAGCATTAAGCATTCATATCCTTACAAGTTTTATTTTGCTTTTCTTTGCATGCGTGCATTTGAAAGTATTTAAGCAAATAGAACACATTTTAACTCTTTTTCCCTTAATGCCATCATCTGATGCATCCCTAACACCCTTACATGTATTAAGCTTTAGCGACCATTAGCGAGCATTTCAAAGAAATGACATATCAACAGAATCTAGATTAACTGAAGTTTCATTTAGTGTCATTATCAGATCATCAGTGCAAAGGTGATCTTCTAATAAACAAAACCAAGTGAGAAGAATCTGTACGGGAAAATATGATCAGTTTATACATAATAAACAGTCAATCTCTCTATGAATGTTTCATTCTGAAGCACTCCTCACATGGATGTCTGTATATAATCACTGCATGCTGCAAGTAGGACATCCTTTCACTACTCTTTTCCTAATCTTCCTTTTGTAACATGATTTTTCTATAGCTGCACCCAATTACAGGAAATTCCCACAGTCAGGTAACAAAATAATGGAAGAAAATAATTTCAAATTGCCTGATAAAATTGGATGTGGATTATGCAAAATTTCATGGGAGTTACAAAGGATCATCATAGAAACAGTCAAAGTTAACATTACTTAATAAGTTTTAACCAAAATAATGTTGTAATCATGAGAATTTGGAGAAAATGCCAAACATGAATTGTGTTTGCTCTACACTGAAGAGTTGAATGGGGCAGCTCTTGTAGACCCAACCTGAAAACTTTATAACACATTAAAATAGCATTATGAGTTAGTTTGGGGTACATTAGTCTAAAAAACTCATAATGTTTGTCACAAAATTTAACCTTCATAAATATGTATATTTTCGAAAATATCCGAAATACTACAAAAGGCTAATTTTTTTTCACAATGGTTATCTAATGAACAAAGCTTGTTGTAATCATTGACACAATACATATTTCAGAGACATATATATAAAATGTACATACAAAATAGGCAGGTCATGACATAAACCACTTTAAGGATGCAATAACTATAAAAGTTAATATTACACTGCAGTAGACAGGTTATGATATAAACCCCAAAGAAATTGAGTGTTAACATATATTTCCTAAAAAGTAGTACCGGTACTTAAAATTTTCTTAATTCATTATCTAAAAAATTGTACTGAAACATTTTTCTATATGTAGTAAAACATCTTAGATTGTATTGAAAAACCTTTCTCATGTAACATCTTTATACAAAAACGTATCACACAAATGAGGGATCTTCTACGTCATGTGCCACGCCTATTGTAACTTGGGACCTATGTTTTTACGTCCTTGTTCCCAAACCTCTATAATGCGGGTAACACAACCAGGTGCTGGTCAAAACCTACCCATGCCAAAACATACCCAACCAGAACAGTCCCAGTTTTGGTCAAAATGTACCCACTTTTTTGGTCAAAACGTAGCTTCCTTCTTACAGGTGCATTTGTGCGTGATAGAAAAAAAATATATTTGATTGGCATTTTTTGATTTACAAGTGTTGTGTTGAATATGAATATGAGTTTATGGTTTATTATCACATTATAACAGAATATAAATAGTAATGTATTGGTGTATCACCATGGATAAGAAATATTTATTTGCTTGCATGAAACTTAAGTTTCAATAAAAATGAGAAACTTATTGAAACAAAGACAATGGACAATAGAAAAATATTTTTATATCTAATGTATAAAACTGAAAGAAAAAAGGGAGAAAAAGAAATTGTATATATACGTTATTCACAACAAGAGGCCCACGGGCCTTATAGGTCACCTGAGTATTGTGTAACAACTTTCAAATAACTTTGGTTCGTGTCTTAAACCAGAGGTCATGAAATTCACAATGCACAGTTTTGAAAGAGGCACTATTGCTTATCATTATTTATTTATAAACTTAGCATGCTTACTCTATTTACTTAATACCCAGAGATTGATTGGAGTATAAACAAAGAGAAAATGCATTTCCACTTTATAACCAGTTTTGTACCTCACCCCAAAAGAACCACTGACCCTGGGGCCATTTATTTGGGGTTGGGTTAAAAATAACCATTTTGCTAGATGCACCTTTTTTCATCAGAAATATATATACTTGGAACCCAGGAGCAGAGGAAAATATATTCAAAGAATTAATGTATTTTCACTATATAATCAATAAAGCCCCACCCTAACACCATAATACTGACCCTGGGGCCATAAAATTCACAATTTTGGTAGAGGCACCCTTGCTCATCATAACTATGTGCTTTGATAGAAGCAGAGAAGAAAATTTTCAAAGAATGTATGCATTTTCACTATATAATCAATAGGGCCCCACCCTAACATCAGAACCCTTAACCCTGGGGCCATAAAATTCACAACTTTGGTAGAGGCACTCTTGCTTATCATAACTATGTACTTAGTTGGTTTATTTAATACCCAGGAGCAGAGAAGAGGATTTTCAAAGAAATAATGCATTTTCACTATATAATCCATATAGGGCCCCGCTCTAACACCAGAACCCCTGACCCTGGGGCCATAAAATTCACAATTTTGGTAGAGGCACTCTTGCTTATCATAACTATGTACTTTATTTGTTTATTTAATACCTAAGAGCATAGAAGAAGATTTTCAAAGAAATAATGCATTTTCACTATATAATCAATAGAGAGCCCCACCCTAACACCAGAACCCCTGACCCTGTGGCCATACAATTCACAATTTTGGTAGAGGCACTCTTGCTCATCATAACTATGTACTTAGTTAGTTTATTTAATACCCAGGAGCAGAGAAGAAGATTTTCAAAGAAATAAGGCATTTTCACTATATACATTTTTAGCCCCGCCCTAGCACTAGAACCCCTGTCCCTGGGGCCATGAATTTCACAATTTTGGTAGAGGGCTCAATGCTGAATACATTCATGTCAACAGTTTGGCTGCTATGTGTCCAGGAGTAAAGAAGAAGATTTTGAAAGATTGCATTAATTTTAGTGGTTTTGGCCCCACCCCTCAGCCCCTGGGAGAGCAGGCACCATGAAATTCACAATTTTTGTTCCCCTTCAGCCATAGATGCTTTATGCCAAATTTGGTTAAAATTGGTTCAGTGGTTGCAGAGAAGAAGCTGAAAATGTTCAAATGTTAACACACGACGCACGACGAACGATGAACGACGCACGACGACAGACGAAAACAGATAGCAATAGGTCACCTGAGTTTACTCAGGTGACCTAATAAAAATGATAAAACATTTGGTACGTTTTGATCAAGAATATGTTTGTATATATTGTTAAAAAAAACTCAGTGTGTTGAGTAAATTTCTATTGACGTTTTTAATCAACAGAGTATAAAACTATACTGTATTGAATATAAAAATACACTGAGTATGTTTGAACAATGAGGCTGTATTTTATTAAACAAGAATATCAAAATATATGCAATAAAAGTGAAAAAATA
The DNA here is from genome assembly GCA_035048485.1 of Pteria penguin. NCBI lineage: Eukaryota > Metazoa > Mollusca > Bivalvia > Pterioida > Pteriidae > Pteria > Pteria penguin. The sequence goes on along the minus strand of CM068585.1, from coordinate 19,226,651 downwards.
AATATTGGGTACCTTTTGACCTAAATACTTTGGGTACATTTTGGTGGGTTGAGTACATTTTGACCAAAAAATTGGGTAAGTTTTGACCAAAATTGGGTAATTTTTGACCAAAACTGGGTACATTTTGGCATGGGTACGTTTTGACCATAACCCACACAACCTGATGTAATATTTTACAGACGAAATTTTTCTCTTTAATTGCACTAGATGGTGTAGCAACGTCACTTAATGCAATCACACAACTTTGCAGTGATACAATGTACAATGACATCATTATATGCTGCAGTGACGTCAAAAGATTCAAACATGTCGTCGCAGTCAGAGGGTAAAACTGTTAATTATAAGAGAATTCAAGAATAAATCAAGAAAAAGGTGGGCTGCTCTTGAATGAGTCTTTCAACTGTATAAAAGCTGGTGTGGCCTAGTAGATAAGGTGCTCGTGTCGTGATTGAGAGGTCCAGGGTTTGACTACCGCCCTGGGCACACCAGTAAAAACCCAGGTCCTGTGTCACAGTGGGTGTGGCACGTAAAAGATCCCTCACTGCTTCAGGTGGGTCCGTTGCAAAGGTCTAAATTTGTATGCAATGCATCAGGCAGATGCTGTCACCATATACGTGAAATATTCGTGGAGTGACGTAAAACAATAATCAATCAACTGTAATAAAAATCACTCCAGGAAATATTAAAATATTTTAAAATATGTATGTTGTTTATAATTATTAATGTCTATTTGACTAAAATAGCATGTTAGACCGAGATACTCTGCCCTTCTCTCACTTTTGATATCAGCGGTTTGTGGGAGAAGGAGGGAGACTTTGTTCATCAAAAGTTGGAATTTCAGCGATACCAGGCGGTATCGCGATGTACAAGCCTCTGGCGACAAATAAACGCTTGCCCAGTGAACTTGCAAGCTATAATCTAATAAATGAACAATCAACTTACTCGATCACAGCAATATCTTCTCCAAATAAGATCTATAACTTCTACTTGCTGCCGTTTTATCTGAACACACATAGCGATTCTCCATTTCATCATTTGTGTATTGAGTATGACGTCAGATCTCGCCGGACGTGACTTTGCTCAGTCATGACGAGGTTGCATCGTATTTTTCTTTACGAAAAAGGGGTAGCTGTTGAAGTGTCACGAATGCAAAGTTGCGTTATACTGTCATACTGTATACATAAATGGCCAAATGAGAATATTGTCGTGTTTGCAGATAAAATGGCAGCTAGCACAAGTTATACACCTTATTTGGAAAAGATATCGCTATGATTGGGTAAGTTAAATGTTCGTTTATTGGATTATAGGTTGCATACTGTATTGGCTGTGCAAACGCTTATTAGTCACCAGAGGCTTGTACAACCCAATACCGGCTGGTATCCCTGAAATTCCAACTTTTGATGGACAGTCTCTCTGACCCTCTCCCACAAACCGCCGATATCAAAAGTGGAAGGGCAGAGAATCTCGGACTAATACTGCATGCATCTATTAATTTCCATTCGCTTTACTCCGTATTATACAGAATAAAACGAGATGTTGTGAAACATTTTAGAGAAAGCTGAGCAAATAAAAGGATGATGCCTAAAAAATCATTCAAGGAAATAATGTCATTGTCCAATTAAGTAAATATGTAAACCCTGGATACCTGCAACGAATCCAAAACTCAAGCAGGAAATGAATTGCATTGTATAAAAGTGAAAACGACAACGGAAAATGATGTCTGCAACAAGAGCTCATGTAAATGATATACTTTTGAAAAATATATAATTGATATTTTCTTTGATTTATCTGATATTGAAGTTGTTCTTTACTTTGACTTATTGAAATTAATAATCAGTCAGGAAACTAGGTTAATTTCAGAATTTCCTCTGATCATACATTAGGCTTGATGCATTTACAGATACAGTACAGCTAGAAGCTCTACTTTGTGTCCATTCGAATTTATCGAAACATGTACTGTAAAGTAGCTCAGAGGAGCTTGTATTTTGACAAACAAAAGTAAAACAAACAGAGTAAGAATGACTTTGTTTGTGAAACACGTATGCCCTCAGTAGCAACAAGGCAGTGACTCCCCATACACAGGAATGTGTATGCCTTTCCCGATGGCTAAACGTACACAGGGTAAAGAAGAGCCAAAACTGGTTTCGCATATCCCGATTTCAACTAATAAACGTTACAGTAGCCTTATAGGCGGAGAAAAGGAATATTCACGCCATATCGGTACACAGGTACATACATGGCATTATCTTTATTTGTTTTCTGAATTTTACATTCAATTTATCTTGCAATATACATGTGTCCATATGATGCTTTTGTAAGCTAAAGACTTAAATAGGCAAGTTTAAATCTTTGTGTAAATAAGTAAACTCTAGAAGATTATAGGTATTGATTTATTTGCATGCATGATTTACAAAACCAATACATTTGCTTTGGTATGTGTTTTAGTCCTGCACATTTCAGATTGGTCCATTCGAGGCATCTGTTGCATCCAATAGTTTCACATGCACTTAAGTCCATGCAGCACAAGAAACAGTTCCACATGTCATTCTCCTTTTTTTCTAACATCATTTTTTTTTCAGCAAATGCCAGCTATCTTTTGTGAATTATTTTTTTTAACTCCCCCATGTTTAATTCCCCCATGTATGCATGCATATTCTAGTCTCCAGTATTGCAAGTCCATATTCACATTTTCGTCATTTTTCATAGTCTTTAAGTGCTTTTGTATTGTTTGAGATGTCCTCTTATATAACTGAACAAACTCTCTTTTTTTCGTAGCTCTTTAGATATTCATCAATGCCGTTATATGACTTAAAAGAAAGTCCAACTTTTAGTTCACGATCTTCATCCATCGTGTCCATTGTAATAAGTCGCATGAACTCTCAGTATACTGTGTATAAGTACAACTCAGTAAAAAAAACAAAGAGAACAAATCGTTTAATTATTGTGTCAATGACTGAACATTGGTCACTGAGTATGAGCTGCGACTGGTAAGGTTCTTTTTTTTTTACCCTGTGTATGTTTAGCCATCAGGATAGGCATACACAACACTGTGTACAGGGAGTCACTGCCTAGCAACAAAGTCCAAACAAGGCATATTTTTTTAATGTAGTTCAAAGGTGACATGATGCCAAAATATGTTTGAAAGGGAATTAAGGAGATTGACAGTTGACAGGCATCGTCGGATGCCCCCGGTCGATTTAAACGTAGAGCAAAAGACCGGGGGCATCCGACAATGGTTGACAGGGTGTAAATGCTATTCCCCACACTTTTTGAGTGTCACTGAGGCTGATCCAAATACTGATGAGATAATTAGGTTGGTACTGTGGTCTTCTCCACTGAACTCGGGCCATAAGGAGGGTGGAGGAAATACTGTCTTGTCACAAGATGTAATATATATGAGAGCTCTTATCGTAGTCTTACTATTCAAAAGTTGTGACCATTATGTTAAAGCTTTTGAAATGTAGGCCAAAGGTCACAGTTAAGGTTATTAGCTCTTAATTATTTCAAGGAATATTCATGTGAAATATGAAAACCCTGTAACCTGAATATTATGATTCAAAAGTTGAGTATAATGTCTGCAGGTCAAGCAGTCATGTCACATGTGCAGTAGCGACATTTGCGATTGCTTTTCATGTTACCGCAATGTGAAATTACATGTATGTTAGGACTGCATTCTTCTGTTGATGAAATAATCATGGTGTCACTTAAAACTAAGAAACAGAGTGGCTTAAGTCCTGGAAGTCATTTCTTTTTCCTGTTTACGAGATATGTTCTACATATATATATACAGACAGAATTTTGATTCAGGTTCTCAATGTGTTCAAGAGAATTCATAAAGTCAGAAAAGAAGCATTTGAAGAAGACTATAGAATGTTAGCCAGTAAGTATATTCACTTATTACCTTGACTTTCAGTGGCATTCAGATGTATATCTATGATCGAAAAGTGCACTTTACAAGTGCCTTAAAAGACAAAAATTGTGAGATACCTGATAATTAAAAAAGGAATGATATGATGATAACTCCTCTTTAAAAGCAAGTCAGATGTTTTATTAGATAATTAATGTTGTTTTTTTATTCAACAGTTATACGTAACAAAATAAATGAAGAATTCAAGAAAAACAAAAACGTCGCTGATCCAGAAAAAATACAAGAGGTATGCCTATATAATTTTGGTAATCATAGTACAGGGTTCTCACACCGCTTTTTGGGACTTGGGCCTGGGGCCCTTGGTATTGGGAAATAACAAGGCATATTTTGTTATACATATACTTGTTTCCTTTAATTGTAGCATCAGCCATGTATCTAACATACAGTGCTTAAGCCGGTGTGGACTAGTGGATGAGGTGCTCGGCTCGTGATCTAGAGGTCCCGGGTTCGATTCCCGCCCTGGACACACCGGTCTTCTGTCTTTCGGATGAGACGGTAAAAAACTGAGGTCCCGTGTCACAGTGGGCGTGGCATGTAAAAGATCCTCACTGCTTCAGGTGGGTCCGTTGCAAAGGTAGAAATTTCTATGCAATGCATCAGGCAGATGCAGTCACCATATACATGTATGTGAAATAATCGTGGAGTGACGTAAATCAATAAACAATCAATCAATCATACATACAGTGCTCAACATCTCAGAAATCTAACATTCTGTCCTTGATACTTTTAAAATGTTCGATGGCTTTATCAAGCAGAGCTGGAGATAAACTCTGACCACCCACAGAAATACATCTTACCATACCCTCTAGAGTGCTCTGCTTGATTGGTATCTAGCTATCTTATAAAATAAAGCAGCTGATAGATCGTAATAAATGTCTAACTCATCAATACTGAGACTTGAAAAAAACAGCATGCGAAACGGCTCAAGTAAAGCAATTCAGGGTCAGCAGGATGCTTACAGATACAAATATATTCACAACCAGGTAAATGCTTCTTTGATCAGTAAATTATATGATTCGATCTACGTTTGATGTCTCGTATTACTTTACTCGAATTTGTCATTTTTTCTCCACTTTTTTCAAATTATCCTCAAGGTGTCAAATTGGGAAAACTTGGGTTCTAAATTGGGAAAAAAAGATAATATTTTGCATTGGGAATGGGGCCAAATATTGGCCCCAAATCAGGGATATGGAGAGCGCTGCATAGAGTGTAAATTCAGGCAAGCAGTTAGAATAGAATTCAGTTTTATAATTTTAGTACTAGTGTTGGCATTAAACAATACAGTGTAAAACTGATTGAACAAGTTTTCTTTACACAGCTTTCATACATATGTAAAAATATTCTTATATTAGAATTAGAATTTATTCATTCACTTGTACTCTAAAAATTTTATAGAATCCTTAGTACTCATCTTCACAGGCCACAGGAATGCGCTGTGTAAATTTAGAGAAATTTATGTAGCACATCCCCTTGACTGGTGAAGTTGTTAGTACTCAGCCAGTTTGATTTTCATTGGTGCCTGACTTAGCAGACAGAGGTAAATTGGGCTAGGCTTGTGAAGTTAGTCTGGCTCTTGATTCTCTTGTTTCTAAACAATTTCCTTGTCATTGTTAATTCCCAGCAAGATATCTCTGGGACCCGCTCATATTAATCAGCTCTTGGTTTACTTAGATTGATAGCTTGAGTTCTGTATACAGAAGTTCAGTTATTTGTGAATGCAGTAGGGTTGTACACTGCATGTAGTTCTGTGAAATCGTGTCTGAAAAATATTCACTCTAATCTTTATTGTTCATGTTGATCTGGTTGAAAACATGCATTTCTTACAAATCAGTAATTGTCGTTACATATAATAGTATTATGATATTCATTGTCTGTTAATTTGGATGTAAAATGTTCTCCAGTGATATTTTTCTATGTATAATATTTAGTAACAATTTCATAAATGTCCATAAACATCATTTCATATGTTCATTTTATCGAGTTGTGTGTCATGACCTTGACCTAGATATATTCATATGAGCTCCACTGATGTGATATATTATGACCTTGACCTGAATTTATACTTCCAAGATAAAATTTGGGATATTATCAAATCATATCATGTATGGGGCCTCAGTGGCTGATTGGGTTAATGTAGAATGATGGATATCATATGTATTCTGTGTCAGATGGTGAGTTCAGTCTCCTGTCAGGGCAGGTGTAATATTGTCATTGTAGTGAAGGTCTGTGGTTTTTCTCTAGTTATTCTGGTTTCTTCTTTACTAAATACTAGCTGCAATGATATACTTGAAGAAATGATCTTGATGTAAAGTGAAACAAGAAATGAGATGATCACAAAATAATACTGGTGCACCATATCACAACCTAAAAACTCTGTCATGGCATAAGGTTGATCCTCAGGTTTATTTAATCACAGATAAAATCCATTGTTCTGAGGGCTGAAAACTTAAGTGTGGACGACATATACAAGGTGATAACTACCACAGTGTGCTCCTGAACATTGATGCTGTATTCGTTAATGAGTATTGGTATGTTGTATTTGTAGCTTCTGAGGACTGCTGAAGATACTGAAGCTGTCATGAGGTTACATTTAGTTCAAGTGGAACATAGAGAAGGCAATATTCAAAGTGAGACTTTTTAAAAATTTGTATGTTTAGTCATTTTAATTAGTGTGATCGCAAAACACAACCATTTAATGTATTCAGCTGCATCACACACAGAAGGACCTTAGTTTTATTTTCTTTCATATCTTTTAATTTATCTTGCAGTTTTACAGTTTGGATTAATTTTCACTGTAATGAAAGAAGTGCTCAGGTCACCTATTTATAAAGATTGATCAATGATCAAATTTTACTTTTGACCTCATCCTTTGACCTTGAAAATTTATTTATTTCATGTAGCTCATTTGTGGAAGAACTTCCTAGAAATTACTTCCATTTTATACACCCACTTTAGACAGAAGAGTTAGATTTCTATTCTTTTATACCCTTGAATTGTTCATAATGGGATGATTTGCTAGCAAGAAATTCTTACTTATCTTGGGAATTATATCTCATCACCTTTTGATAATCTGTGTATCCACATACACCATCTGACTGCCATACATTACTGCTAATTAGGCAATGATGTCCCATCTGTTTTGTTTTTGGTTTTTTATACCCTTGGATCGATAGATCGGGGGTATAGTGTTTTTGTCCTGTCTGTTTGATTGTCTGTTGTCAACTTTAACCTTGGCTATTACTTTTGAACCGTGAGGGATAGAGGCTTCATACCGGTATTTGACATACATACTCAACCAATGATGACACCAAGGTCGATGACCTTTTGACCTTGACAATGACCTTCATGCTAAAATAACTTTTAGGACTTTGGTGCCACCGGGGGCATTAGCGTTTCACAAACACAGCTTTGTTTTTTTTTCTTTTTGTTTGTTTGTTTGATTTATGTTGTTTTATGGCCAGATCTGTCAAGGGGTGAATCCAGGTTTAAGTGACATAGGCCCAGAGGTTACCCTTCTTTGACAAATATCCTCATTAGACCAGCTGTAGAGATCATCAAACAGAATGCATCAGAATGATCTAGAAGGATGTTTTTAGTTCCCTTCTGAAATCAAGTTTTTGACATTGTTTTTTTTTTTGTGTCTTTTTTAATTTTGTTATTTTTTACCATTTCAAGTAATTTCTTAGATTTTCTCCTTATAGGTTGCTAATAATGCATTGACTTGGTGTATTTAAATTGATTTTACTGTTATAAATGTAACTGAAAAGAAATGGAATATGAAAATAATTTATTTGAGTTTTTGTAGATTAATTTATTATGATGAAGAAAAGGTGGTGGGTGTCTACGCTAATAGTATGCAATACATGTAATCAACTTTGATAGGCTTTTCCTTCAGAACTAATTGAAAGATTTTAATGAAACTTTGTAGGGATTAAGTACTTTAGGTTCCCTACAAATGTTGCTGTTCTTCAATCAGATCCATTTGAGGGGTGGATCCAGGATGGGGCAACATAGAACTCAGAGGGCTCGCTCATTTGACAAACTTCAAAGAATCAAAATAAGATCATGACCAATTTTCAGCAACCATATGATTGACTTGTGGTACCTTGAACAATTATGAGGTAAAGGATGCAAGGTTGTCGCATGTTATAAATGACCTAGATAGTTATGAAGATAAAAGGTCACACATTATGACTTGAAAAATTATGAGGTGTAAATGCTTGCCATACTTTATACCCTGAATATTTATGGATTAAAAAGGATATCATTTGTAATGACCCTTTTTTATGCCCCTGCTGGATATGGTAGGGGGCATTAAGTGTTTGCTTTGCCCTTTCGTCCTTCTGTCCTTCCATCCTTCCACCAAACATTTGGTTTCAGGATGATAACTCAAGCACCTTTCATTATATTCAAATTAGATTTAGACATATGTTTACATATAAAAAGAGGAAGAACCCTATCGATTTTGGAGTCATAAGGTCAGCGGTCAAGGTCATAGCTGACCGAAGTCATTGGTTTCCAGAGGATAACTTAAACATATTTCATTATATTGAAATCAGATTTGAATATATGCTTACTTAACAAGAGAGGAAGAGCTCTAATGATTTTGTGGTCAAAGGTCAAAGGTCAAAGCCGATAGAAAAGACTGAAATCATTGGTTTCCTGGTAATCATATATTATCGTATATCATTAACTGCTCATTAGAATTTGATCACATTTCACATATTTTACAGGTCAAGTTCTTTGAAACAAAGGTAATTTAAAATCTTATCAGAAGAAAAGGATGCCTATAGATCTGAGGGTCAATATGTCAAAAGGCAAGGTCACTACTGGTTATATTTTAGGAGTTATGACCCATAAAAGTTATAATCGAAATGTTGTCAGGAAAGCTTTGTTGCTGTTGTGAAATAAGCCCACAACAGGGGAATATGTTTTGCAGTGCTTCTTACAGATCACAGATCAGAGAAACATTTAGCGTGATGTAAAACAGAACTCGTTGAAATCTAGTAAAATTTACCTGATATGCAATTAATACTAAAAACAATTTAGGATGGACATCATACTGTTGATATTTATTTTAAGTTTGAAGTCAGTTTGAATGCACCTGTTTCCTTTCAGGACTAAAAATCCGTGAATCTACAGAGAAAATTAAGCATTCTCCATTTGATCCAAATTTTGTACCTGATCCAGATTTTATTGGCCAACCTTGTTGCTCCAATGCTTCTGAAAAGCAGCCAGATGGTATGCAGCCTGATGATACCAAGACATGACCTATAACCTCCAGAACTACACTGATTGTTTGCTGTGTTAATGTTACTGTTATAAAAGTAAATGATGTATTTCACAACTTACTATTCAAGTTTTTATCAAATGAATTAGGAAATTGATTGAAACAGATTTATGGCTTTCAAGAATTCCCTTTTTAAAGTTGTATTTGTAAGGTTTAACCAATAATAAGTCAGCGTTATTCAAGACTTAAAATGGACCTTGCAGTATTTCTTGAGGCTGTGTGTGCTAGAACATGATTATGAATTGTATTCATTTTCATCATCACTTCTAAGATATAGAGTATTAAAAGAAGTCAGGTTCCTATGACCTGATGAGAATTTATAAACCAGCCATAATAACTTAATTACAGAACACCTTCGCAGTAAATAATCTATAATAAGATACCTTCCACACAAAATGTTGCTAAGCTGATGTGGCACACTGGATAAGGTGTTTGGCTTATGACAAAGAGGTCCCTGGTTTGTCTCGCGTCATTGGAATGCTGTTGTCTTGTCTACCACAAGAGACATTGAAATCTGAGGTCACATGCCATGGTAGAGATGGCACATAAAAAATCCCTCACTCCTGGTGGGTCTGTTGCAAAGGTATAAATTTCTATGCAGTGCATTAAGCAGATGAAATCACCATATATGAGAAACAATCCTGGAGTGTCGTAAAACAATAATCAATCAATCAAATTGTTACTTCATTTGGCAAGATTGGTGTTCAGTTTGTTTAGGTGTAATACTCTATTTAAATATCTTTTCTTAAGACATACTATGGTAGGAAGGTTCTTGAAAACTATTCAGAATCATTTTTATACCCCCTGCAAACGAATTTTGGGGGGTATATAGGAATCACCTTGTCTCTCTGTCTGTCTGCTGTCTGTCCATCCATCTGTCCAGAAAACTTTAACCTTGACCATAACTCTTGAACCAAATTAAAAGAGACTGGGTATTCATAGTACACATGTATTTTCTTTGTGGCAAGACCTTTCTTTTGGTACCAAAATTTTTGACCTTGTGACCTTGGCCTTGACATTTGACCTACTTTTTAAAAACTTTAACCTTAGCTATAACTTTTGAACCAAAAGAGACTGGGTATTCATACTACATATGTATATTCTTTGTGGCAAGATCTTTCTTTTGGTACCAAAATTTTTGACCTTGTGACCTTCGCCTTGACATTTGATCTACTTTTTAAAAACTTTAACCTTAGCTATAACTTTTGAACCAAAAGAGACTGGGTATTCATACTAAACATGTATATTCCTTGTGGCAAGACCTTTCTTTTGGTACCAAAATTTTTGACCTTGTAAACTTGGCCTTGATATTTGACTTACTTTTTAAAAACTTTAATCTTAGCCATAACTTTTGAAAGAAAAGCGATGGGACCTTCATACTACACATGTATATTCCTTGTGGGAAGACCTTTCTTTTGGTACCAAAGTTTTGACCTTGTGACCTTGGCCTTGACATTTGACTTCCTTTTTAAAAACTTTAACCTTAGCCACAACTTTTGAAAGAAAATACCATTAACGATACCAATGTCAAACTTAGTGGCTTTGTAGACATTGATGAGTCTTTTACGATTGATGCAAAATTTTGTAACCTTGGACTTTTCAGCGTCCATAAACAAAAACTTTAAGCTAGGCTAATACTTTCGAACTAAGAGGGTTAGAGCCTTGAAACTTCACGCATGGATACATTGTAGAAGGACCTTGTGACCTTGACCTTAAAGTTTGACCTGCTTTTCAAAATTTTAACCTTGGTTAAAACTTTTGAACCAAGAGGGGTTTGGCTTTGAAATTTCACACATGGATACCTTGTGGAAGACCATTTAATTTGGGATCATGATCTTTGACCTTTACCTTGGAGTTTGACCTACTTTTCAAAAACTAAACTTCTAACCTTGGCTAAAACTTCTGAACCAAGAGGGGTTTGGCTTTGAAATTTCACACATGGATACCTTGTGGAAGACCATTTAATTTGGGATCATGATCTTTGACCTTTACCTTCCAGTTTGACCTACTTTTCAAAAACTAAACTTCACTATAAACTTTGAACAAAAGTGAATAGGGCTTTTAGACTTCAAACTTGGATACCTTGTGGAAGGCCCTTGCATTTGGTAAGGTGTATGATTTCATTTGTATATTATACTTAATCTGTGGAAACGAGATACATAAACAAAGGGAACATTTAAGTAAATGTTTTGCACATGTCCGCTTACAGCCACCATAGATATCATATAACACCCTTGGTCACTCAATGAATAACAGATGATAAATTGTTTATAGAGAAACCATGTACAGTTATCATGTTTAACAAAGAATTGTTTAGGGTGTTTTAACTGGGATCATAAACAGTAAGTGTTAATAGCCAGCAGGAGATATTTACACTTGTCTGGATGTTAACATTTTACATATTATCTTTTCATCAAATCGCTGATGGTGTAAGTGAAATCTGGTAGTTGTTGTCAGCTTGATCCAACAAGGATGGAAAAAACGAAATAAGCCCTAGACTAAAACTTCCTTTAGTAAAACTTCTTCAAACTAGCCACGCAGACAGACAGATGGATAGACAGAAAGACAGATTTGTTCGTTGTTTTACAACAGTTCAAGTGTATTTCATTTCTAACATAAAGGTGTCTACTTGATGCAATGAGTGAAGTCTCCTTTTGAAAAATACTAGATTCGCCTTGCATGAGACAGAAATTGCGTTTTGTAAGAATTCACATCAAGCAGTCTAGTGTAGCATAGAGCCTCGGTTTCGACTATCTCATCCAACATTCAGGTCCATGAGCAGGTCTGAACCAGGGACCATTCAACCCTGAACTGTATTGCTTCCATCTGAGCTTTGATGACTTTATCTTTCTGGCGTACTTTTAGAAAATTCTTTGATTATATACAGTTTCACAGTAATAAAGTCCCGCATTTTCCTATGCAAGCATTCAAGGTTATGGTCGTTGATTTGTTTAAGCCATAATTCATTGATATATTAAAGACACATATAGTATGTTAAGCCATTCTTTGGACTTGTTACGTATCAAGGCACTCCTTGGACTTGCTATGTTTATATTAAGGCAATCCTTGGACCTGCTATGTTTATGATAAGGCAATCCTTGGACTTAATATGTTTATGATAAGGCAATCCTTCGACTTGCTATGTTTATGATAAGGCAATCCTTGGACTTGCTATGTTTATGATAAGGCAATCCTTGGACTTAATATGTTTATGATAAGGCAATCCTTCGACTTGCTATGTTTATGATAAGGCAATCCTTGGACTTGCTATGTTTATGATAAGGCAATCCTTGGACTTAATATGTTTATGATAAGGCAATCCTTGGACTTGCTATGTTTATGATAAGGCAATCCTTGGACTTGCTATGTTTATGATAAGGCAATCCTTGGACTTGTTACATTTCTATCAAGGCACTCCTTGGGCTTGTTATGTTTACATTAAGGCAATCCTTGGACCTGCTATGTTTATGATAAGGCAATCCTTGCACTTGTTATGTTTATGATAAGGCACTCCTTGGCCTTGTTATGTTTATATTAAGGCAATCCTTGGCCTTGTTATGTTTATATTAAGGCAATCCTTGGACTTGTTATGTTTCTATCAAGGCACTCCTTGGGCTTGTTATGTTTACATTAAGGCAATCCTTAGACTTGCTATGTTTATGATGAGGCAGTCCTTGGCCTAGTTATGTTTACATTAAGGCAGTCCTTGGGCTTGTTATGTTAACATTAAGGCAATCCTTAGACTTGCTATGTTTATGAAAAGGCAGTTCTTGGCCTTGTTATGATTATATTAAGGCAATCCTTGCACTTGTTACATTTATGGTTTATGTCAAGGCAGTCTTTTGACTTGTTTTGTTTATGTTAAGGCAATTCTTGGACTTGTTACATTTATATGAAAGCAATCCTTAGACTTGTCGTAAATTTTAAACCAGAGAAAAAGTTCATGGAATAAGATGTCAAATACTTCAATTATTTTATTGTCACAAATATAGTTCGACTTGAGTATAGAAAATACAATACAAAAAATGTATACAAAAATAATGTTTACATAGAATTTCGTGATACAAACTATCACTTGCACACGTTTAACACTGGCAATCACTTCCACACCTTTGTTCACATTGTAAATTTCTCTGGTATGTGTTGAAAGCTGATTCAAAGTACTTTGTGACTACTTTTTCTGAAAAATGATATTAATAAAAAGGTAAGAGGTAAGGAAAATACTGACATGTGTTACCTAAAAGGTAACAGTGATTGTAAATTCATGAATCACACTCTTATTCGATAACAGACATTATAAAGGTGAAGGTTAGCCCAGTGATAGCACATTCTTATTCGATAACAGACATTATAAAGGTGATTGTTAGTCCAGTCTATCACATTCTTATTCGATAACGGACATTATAAAGGTGATTGTTAGCCCAGCGATATCACATTCTTATTCGATAACGGACATTATAAAGGTGATTGTTAGTCCAGTGATATCACATTCTTATTCGATAACGGACATTATAAAGGTGATTGTTAGTCCAGTGATATCACATTCTTATTCGATAACGGACATTATAAAGGTGATTGTTAGCCCAGTGATATCACATTCTTATTCGATAACAGACATTATAAAGGTGATTGTTAGTCCAGTGATATCACATTCTTATTCGATAACAGACATTATAAAGGTGATTGTTAGTCCAGTGATATCAAATTCTTATTCGATAACAGACAATATAAAGGTGATTGTTAGTCCAGTGATATCACATTCTTATTTTGATATTCGACATTATAAAGCTGTAAATTAGTCCAGTACTATCACACTCTTATTTAATATCAGACTTTATAAAAGTGAAGGTTATCCAGTGGTATCGCACTATTATTTGATATAAGACATAAAGGTGTGGGTAAGTCCACTGCAATCACACTCTTTATTTGATAACCGGAATTGTAAAGGTGAAGGTTAGCCCAGTGTTATGACACTCTCATTGATATCAGACATTATATAAAAGTGTAGGTTAGTTCAGTGCTACCCCACTCTTATTTGATAACAGACATTCTAAAGGTGTGGGTAAGTCCACTGCTATCACATTTGACAACAGACATTATAAAGGTGTAAGTTAATTCAGTGCCATCACATACTTACTTGATATCAGACAGTAATGTGTAGGCTAGCCCAGTGCTATTGACACTCTTATTTCATAACAGACATTATAAATATGTAGGTTAGTCCAGATATCACATTCTTATTTGATATCGGACATTATATGCAGGTGAGTTTGTAACAAACTTGATCAAAGTTGTTTTTTATTTTTTATTTTTATTTTTTAATTTACTGTTTTGTTTTGTTTTTGTCAAAATCTGATGCCCTTCTATCATAATCTGTATAAGATGCTCTTTTGTTTTAATGATAATTCACTATTTTGAAAATTTGAAGCTTTAATGTCTTAGTTCGATTACCCACACTATTATTCAGACCTCTTATTATTTGAATGTGTGCTTCATTGAAGTGTCACTTTGGAGAGAATTTCATGTACGGTGTAATCTTTAGTATCTGATCGCTCTTTATAATTTTCATTCAGGACCAACTACAGATTATCAAGTCAGGTTTATATCTAAAAGATGTTACAATATAGTAGATTTAAGTAAGCAAAATGTAGATTTTCAAGATGACCACCAAGGCATTCGGTTTCAATGTAGATACGTTTGATCTTTATGAGACAAAGGTCATATGCTGCTATCCAGAAAAGGTTCCATATTGTTGGGATTTGCTTTTCAGGGGAAGTAAAATAACATTTTTGATATGGCGACCATTTTCATTATCAAACTTGTTCATGCAGAATGGTTATTACACCGATTCCATAGTTCCACAGGACAAGGACGTTTAGCAGGCTTTCCATGGTTATGCCTGAGATGTTATGTTTTTGATGTTATGCATGTGAAGTTATGTTTGTGATGTTATGCCTGTGGTGTTATGTTTGTGATGTTATGCCTGTAATGTTATGCCTGCGATGTTATGTTTGTGATGTTATGCCTGCCATGTTATGCCTGTGATGTTATGCCTGCCATGTTATGCCTGTGATGTTATGTTTGTGATGCTATGCCAGTGATGTTATGTTTGTGATGTTATGCCTGTGCTGTTATGTTTAAGATGTTATGCCTGTGATGTTATGTTTGTGATGTTATGCCTGTGATGTTATGTTTCTGATGTTATGCCTGTAATGTTGTGTTTGTTATGTTATGCCTGTGATGTTATAATGAGATGTGCCACCTTAAGTGGCTCGATACTGGTATTTCGAAAAATGGATCGATGTATTCTCCTTCTCTATGGATAAAATGCTGAATCAATACTTTTCCTTCGATTTGAATGGGGATGATATAGTACTCACTGTCATCGTCGATATCGCGGGCCACTACACGTGCTGGATGTCTACGACCATTGGGGTTTGTCAAGAATGGCACGTTTATACAGCTCTCGTCAGAAGTATTCTATAAAGATGAATATAAAACATTTCTTATAAATCGTTTCATGTTCTATATAAAAACTTAGCTGTCTGACTACAATGATAAATATGGATTTGCTGATTTGAAACAACATATATGTATAATTTTATGACTAACCGAGAGCCCTCACTATTCTAAAATCAGTCAATCATTATTATGAGGAATTTAAAGGCAGACTCTGTGTCTCAGCTGTTGGCAATATGTTATAGAGATTGGTAACCTCCTCCTTCTATGTTCTGATAGCGCTACAACTTTAGTAAGCGATGTCAAATCCTAATCAAACTATTCAACAAATCAATCTTCACAAACTGTGTTTTAAAACATTCATGCTAGAAAGGTTCTTGAGGTCCACCACTCAAAAAGACAAGGCCTGCAATCACTCATTCTCCAGCTATATACCATTATTCAGTTTAATATCCAGATCATTCTGTCAGTCAGTGTGAAAAAACTGCAAACCGAAAGTTTATCGGTAAAGACGCCATAACTTCACTAAAAATGAATCGACCGAAACCAATTTACAACTGTATTTTCTCGTAATACGACAATGTAACAAATTTCAGTTCTCAATCGCCTTTCATAACAAAGTATATGAGCGGAAAGTTGGAATTTCTCGAAGCTTTTTTTTTTAGTGCAAGGGCAGCAAAATTTAAGTGAAAAAATGAGTCAATCGGAATCAAATATGAATTTGACCTCCATTTTCTCATAATAATCCTCCTCGCCGCAAACCATGGCATTCAGAGTCCTTTAACGGACGTAATATCGTGGTTTGCGACGATGAATAATCCTGTGCGACACATTTATTTCAATACCTCTATCTTTTTTTCATTTTTGAGTAAATGTTCGATAACTAAGTTAAGACGGAAAGGCTAACATGGTCAGTCGCACCACTAATCACTAGACACTCAATAATTTTATGGAGGCGGCATAAATCCATAAATTTCCCAGTTTTTATAACGCATTGTAGTCTTTAAAGGAAAGCAATAAACACTTTACGAGTTATTGAAATCACTAACCTGCTGTAGGTATATAGTTAATCTTTTGTCACCCTGTTCGTATTGAAGCAAGGCATCGTGTTTTAAGTTTGCCTGCAGGGTATTAATATCCGGCATTGCTCCATCTGGTATGTCAAATGTTAGCAGCATATTTGCATCCGACATTGATATCCTTTTCGGTGTATGCATACCTATGTCCCCATTTCCAAAAGCAAACGCAAAACTATCATGATTTCTACAAAAATAATACATTATGAAGATGAGTAAAATTTTCTACTAATTACAGTGCTATTATTTATCTGTAATTATATGAAACTGGAATTGTGAAGGAATTATCAAAGTATCAAAAAGATCATTTCAGGGCTTTATCCAAAATAAAAAAGAAAGAAATGCTGGCTTTGTCCTTGTGTGATCACTGAAGTTTTTCATCTTCGAGCACTACCTGTAATACTTTCATAATGTCTATCATATAAGTATACTATGCATTACATTACCTTGTACAGGCAACAACTGTGTATCCTTTGTTATTCTCATTAATCAAGTGAACATCAAGGCTAATAGGATCGTACATGTG
Source organism: Pteria penguin (assembly GCA_035048485.1). Classification (NCBI taxonomy): domain Eukaryota; kingdom Metazoa; phylum Mollusca; class Bivalvia; order Pterioida; family Pteriidae; genus Pteria; species Pteria penguin. The sequence goes on along the minus strand of CM068585.1, from coordinate 19,209,372 downwards.
GTTTTCTGTCATAAATCTGTGAACCTTAAAAAAAAAACAAATCGGTAATCAGTGATTATGAATGATATCGCAAACCTGTAAAACAGTAAACGTAATTTCCATAATTATGGGAAAAATTGATTATAAATTGAAAGCTTTTCAGCAAAATACGAAAGTAACTGGTGGACCACTGAAATTCAGAAGTAAGAACAGGTGCCGGGAGGAGTAATCGTCTCATGAATGGCCACACCCGCCATAAATGCCCTTACATACAGACGGAACAAATACAACTCAGCACTGTGTATATAAACACTTGTGAACCAATACTGCGTAGAAAGTATATAATTGCCACATAACATCAGTAAAAAGTATATGCAGGAGAGAAATATTTTTATTTTATTGCAATGGGCTTTGTATCATACCAGAGTACATTACTAAGGGCGTGTGATATCATTCGCACATGTATAAGAAGTGGGTATGGGCCAGACTAAGTATAGTGGCTTTCCACAGTAGATTCTGGGATTAAGAGAGATGTAAGGCTCCTCCTCCCTTCACGTCATGAGAGTGAAATTGTTGAAAGCGATTACGAACGGCATCATACTGTGCGTAAAAGATAGGAATCGAAGAGAGATGCACATTATTCTAATACAAGGCATCTCTTGATAAATCTAGGTAACAATTTTAGTACTTTTTACTTGTTAATTCTTTAGTTTTGAAATATCTACAGTAAAACTGGGAGCAGTAATGACCAAAGACAACTTAACACAATGACATGAGCAAGTCGAAACGTTGACCTTTCTTTCGATTTTTTAATGTTTGACCTAGTGACCTTGGACTGCAGAATTCATCAGGATATTGATGCTGTCTAGACATCACAACGCACCTTGTTTCTTGTAGGATATAAACGTTCTCATTTAAGCATGAAAGTTGTTATATTACCTCAAAAAGTGCTATTCCTGGCCCGGTGTATTCTACGTCTACTCTGACAGGCTGCAGCTGTGGATCTTTTGGAAGCTTTAAAACAAAAACATGGAATGAGCGTTTCTTTGTCTATATGTTTTGTATTCTAGTATATGCATTCCGTCTCATTGATTAAAATGATTATACTGTATATCTATATGTAATAGGAATACGCAAGATCGTAAGTACTCATTCCGTTCGTGTTTCGTATTTTAGTCACCTACCAAATCTATTGTTTTAAAGTTGGGCAGATTTTCGGCCCCCGCCGGAGAACAAAAAATAGTGTATATAAAAGCACGAGTCAACACGGTTAATACAGTAATCACGATCTTGCGTATTGAAAGGCTCTAATACTGAATTAGAACTGTTGGAGTTAATTGTCTGAATATAGAGTAAAATAACTGATTGCAAGACTGTTTAATTTTGAAAGAAGACGATAGCATGTTTTCAAAAGAAGATCAGTGTTGAGTTTAATTTATAATGTCTTTATATATGACCTAAACTTATACTGATATTATCGTATTGATAATCAGCTTATTTATTTAATAGTGCTGCAAATGGACACACATTTCAGTATTATGTAAAGATGATGGATAAATCCAAACCACAAGTCCAAAAATCATGAAACCATAGGACATACAAAATCAGTGAAAATGAAAAACAAATGGAAAATAACAAAATATGTCTACTTGAAGAGCATATGTGAACCCCTGTGATGGAGTGAGATCAGGTGCCCGGGGAGAGTGAGCATCTCCTGCTTGCTAGCAACACCCGTCACATATACCCCGTAGAAAGTGTCAAATCGTGTGAAGTCGAAGTAGGTAACCTTCTAGTATAGAAGGTGTCAAATCTGTGTAAAGTGATCGGAATCGGTCTCAGTCCAGAATATCATTTAAAAGTCTGGATAACGAGATATCATATGGAGTAATAAGAGTCTCGTAACGACCGTAGAACTTCCTCAGTGACGATGCTAGTCTAGCACATATATAACCCTGGTTGAGCAGCTTAACTGAAAGTCGCCTAGCCCTCAGAACAAAGTCATTGTAATTTGAACATGCTCTGGAATAACGTATCAACTGAGATAAGAATACGCCGTATGCGGGCGATGATGGAATGTTGCTATTTATGAAAGGAAAGTTTGTGATAGCGAAATTGAAATCGTCACGTTTGTCATAGAGTGAGGTGTTCAATTGACCATTAATGTCGAAAGACAACATAATATCTAAATACGAAGTAGAATTACTAGTTTCTGTGGTTTCTTTGACCTCCAGTTCACTTGGATAGATGATGCTAAGGTAATCCGCGAATGAAGGATTATTAATTGAAAGCAAGTCATCTATATATCTGTAAGTAAAATTGAAGCCACGAGCCAATTGTTTTTTTCCTTGCGAAAGCAAAGACTGAATGAACTCAGCTTCGTATGAATAAAGGAATATGTCAGCCAGAAGCGGAGCACAGTTAGTGCCCATTGGAATGCCGACAATTTGTTGAAAAACCTTACCTCCAAATACCACAAAAATGTTATCGATAAGAAAGTTCAACATCTGGATGACAGCTGTTTCAGTGTATTTATTTTTGGAATCAGAATTTTCCCTAACAAAGTAAGTTTTATCGTGGCCTATTACTATATATTTGAATTTGCGGCTTCCGTTTTTACTAGTAAATGCATTTTGAATAATTTCCGCTAATCTATCTTTTAATTTCTGATGAGGGATCGTTGTATACAGAGTCGAAAAGTCAAAAGACTTGATGGAGTGAATTTCAGTAAAACTTTTTGATTTTAAATGTTCTAACAACTCTTTTGAATTTTTAAGGATCCACATGTGATTCATTCCACTTCTGGAATATACTGTTTCGCAATATCTATGAAGGCCAGATTTAATTTCTGATAATATTTGTGTGAGTAGCATCGATACAGATTTTGTGGAACACTTCGAGGAACCAGCGATAAAGCGTTGTTTGTACGGAGTTTTGTGCATTTTTGGAATACAGTATAAATATGGAAGTTCTAAATTCAATTTATTTGAGTCAATACCAAACGTATTGAGGACAGATTTATGATTCTCGAGTACTTCCGAAACCGAAAAGTTCGTGAGAGTATAAGTAGGATTTCCTGGAGCTGAATTTAATCCTAATTCTTTCACTAGGCTGTCAAAGTAATATTTCTTACAAGTAAATGTATAATTATTAGATGCTTTATCTGCTGGTGTAATGATATAATGTTCTTGGAGGAAGGTAAGTTCTCTGACAACATCAGGATCTTTAAAAATAGATTCGAATCTGGTGTTTACAGAACCTTGTAATTTTTTAATTTTTGATCTCAGCAGTACTGCAATAGATTTTATCCATTCCGAAAGAGTGTCGAGTTGTACTTCCTCTCTTTTTATATTATAACTACTAATCTTGAGGAAACACTGAGGCCATGCATATTCACCGTATTGGTCTAAGGTCTTTAAATCTTAAATTGACTTTAACAATGTGTTGCAGTCATTTCTTTTGGCTAAGCCATAGATAGGTTATTCATCCCTAACTCGTTGATATTGATTATGAGTAATAATGCCTATCTAAATATTTGAAAACATTTTCTATGACCATTTTCATCACAATCAATATAATACCACTGGCAAGATTAAAAATAAATATTGTGACAAAGACTAGAGTGTAAATAATTAAATATTCTGTAGAAATATAGGTTTAAGCTGTATGATGCGGCTTTTTGAGACATCATGTAGACAATTTTCAGGACGGCTCTCATCATAATATTCATAAATCCAACATTATGCATTTGCTTACAAATAACGCGATATGGAGAGAGACTGGATCAATCGGGGGAAGATTTGATGATTTAGAGAGATGTGTTTGCTATCTTATTGTATTATGTTAGATCATACAGATCATCATATAATAGCTAATTAAACTTTTTCAATTTTACTAGCTCCCTCTTCTGTTCCGAATCAAAAGACCGCATCCTGAAGTCAATTATAAATCAGTTGTTTAGATAACACAGAAAAAAGAGGAGACACCTGATTAATGAAACCAACCCCTTTTTTTGCCAATACTTCATGATGTTCAAGGAAAATAAAGTACAATTATGGAGATTGACGACCACTGTTAGGGTGACTGAGAAGTCATTTGAATAGTACAAAATGTTTCCCCTAATCATTCTTTCCTCCATTTATACCTGTAATGAATGAAGAAGCAATACATTGTCGCGAGTAATCACGAATGATTCCCGGTACGGAACAGGTTTTGTTTGTGCAGTAACTTGCATCTTCAGATTCATCTGCGATGTTCTTATTCTCTCAGCAATTCCAACATATAGAGAAAGGAGTTGAGTCACTGCCTGCAATCAGATAAGGTTTCATTAATCTCACGTAAATAAAAGAATTTCATGATTTGCGGAGTTAGTGGGAATAAAGAAAAGTGTGCAAATTGATTAATTACTTTATTATTTATCATAGTTTGCATATCATTGATGTATGGCATCCATAACTGTATCATGAAACTTGAATGGAATACATGGTGGAAGAAAGGATGCAAACAAATATCTCATACAAAGTATATGCTGTTTCAAAGTTAAGATAATGAAATTGTAATACGATTGCTGTTTTTTAAATATCTTTCGCAGCTACTTTCGTGTTTAGGATTAGTCCGATAAAATCATTGCACCAGGCAGACAATATTACTCTACAGATGAAACGAAGGATTACACTTTGCAGCAAAAATCTTTGACAGGGGATTCGCCGACACCCGGTCAGTTTTTGCGAAACTCATACATGGTATCCCAATTCTAACGTATTGATGAGTACTTACTGTATGAATATCCAAGTTTGTAGTGACGTCATAAACAAAACTATAGAGAAACGTGAGTCCTCTTGCAGCTTTGAAATCAGTCAACCAATGACATCCAAATAGGATGCATGAGAATGACTACTTAGCCCATTCTACTTACTTCTATTGTCATTTTCTTCATTTCTGGCGAGCTAGGGGTCTGGTGTTTGGATACTATCCACCTCAATATTGGGAATATATCTTCAAGTGCTCCCTTGTGCAATAAAATTGACGCTACGTAGATAGAAGTCTCCATATCCTGGGGGTCGATCTCTGTACGTTTGGGATACCATTTTGACTCTTTGATTCCATCGTTCTCCCAAAACGTAAGGCCATCTAACATAGCGTGATAATGAATGCTTGTATTAATATTATCTTGCTTAAAAGATAAATCTCAATCTTTTTCCTAATACAATTTAAACTTAAACTTATATCATGCAATTATGTACTGTGGAATAACAATAAATATGAATACACAAAGAATATTATGGAACGAGAACTGTGATTAAATTATCGTAAAGGGTAGCATCCCTCCTCTGACCTTTACTACTGAAAATATAACTCGAAAGGATTTTCCCTATATGTAATAGTTTTGATGATCTTCTATTGCATAATGTGTCTTCTAGAATGTACACAATATAATCGGGACAAACGCAGGAACACAATCATGAAAGGTCACATAACGGTGTCACTATCTTGTTTTGTGCAAAAACAATACAAATGATACATGTATTTTCACACCAATAAACTTTTATCAGCATAAAAAGTCATTTCTTATGGATCGGTAACCATTTTAAAGAATGATCAAACATATTTCTTATGATATAAGTGAATTCCATCCATTCCTTGGAGGTAACACTAGCGATACAAACATTAAGTCTCGTATATTGACTTGTAGTTGAGTATACCTTTATCTTTGGCTTGTCTGTTTAATTGAGACATTATTTGGTTGACTTTTGAGCTCTTTGCTAATTCTAAGGCATTGCCGATAATGGCTAATGAAAACGGAGTGTTCGGTACAGCTGCCTGTCCTTCCAAAAACAATGTAGCTTTTCTAATTGCACTGTCAACACATCCCTGTTAAATTTAAATTCATAGTCTTTAAAACCCTTTTTACTTGTAAACTATGGTAGTATGATGCTTAGAAGTAGATTATGTACCTCTGAGATGATGATGGTGATTTTTTATATAATTTCATACCCCTAGAACGATAGATCGGGGCATATTCTTTGACCTGTCTGTCTATTCTGTTCGTGTTTTTCTTCCTTTCTTTCTTTTCTTTTCTTACTCTTTTCTTTTTTTTTTTTTTTTATCTGTTGTCAACTTTAACTTTTGAACCATGTGAGATAGAAACTTCATATTTGGCATGGATACTCCACTAATAAAGCCCTTTCGAATTACATCAAGGTCATTGACTCATGACCTTGAGTGTGATTTTTGACCTATATTTCAAAACTGTTTTTAATTTTTTTTTATTCTAACTTCCCTAATATTTCATGATTGCACACATGTATTTGTAGCGTAATTGTCACATTTTAAGTCGTAAATTCTTAAGCGTAACTTTGACTAATAAGTATTGAACATTTTGCGTAATCATTCATGTATTTATTTTAAATGTGATGTCGTTAAAATGAAAGATGGTACGCAATTTGTACAAAAATCATCAATGTTATAGTGTGTTTCATATTGTCAATGTAGATCAAATATTACATGCTTATTGAGCATTATATATAACATGTTACAATACCTGGCACGATACTCCGATCAAACTAGAGAGGACATAGGCTGTCAGTTCTGCTGCTCCTTTAGACGATCCGCCCTGTAAAGCAAGAAATACAAACCCTAATATGCTGTATTGGGTTTTACTTTACGTCGTTATCAACAATATTTTAGTCAATCCACGACATGTAAACACGAGGTAACCAACCTCTAAATCAATATGACTCAATTAAGGATCAAAGTAGATCGATATATGAGTGTTTATTTTTTTTTTTACACAAAGCTTACATTATATTTGATGTGACGTTAGTGTTAATGTTTAAGGAAACCGAAATAGCAAACCACAGTCCATTAAGAGGTACTCTGACAAACCACATTTTTGTGGTAAGATAAAAGAGGAGTTACTGGCTCAGTTATGTGGCAGAAGTCACCATGGAGCTATACAATACATGAATATCAATAATAAACTAACACATATAACACAAATACAAAATTATTTGATTGTAGTGAAATTACAATACCGACTTAGGACGGTCATTTAATTTGACAAAAGCCAAACAAATGGTGTGGTTAACCGGTTTACGGGCCCACCTTCCCACTCACCGTAACAGCAGAACAATCAAAGGACGTACATTTAAAAATTTATAAATAATCCTCCATGTAAAGAACGAGGATCAACAGGTATCGCATTTTGAGAGGTCATAAAATATAAACACGTAAGGTATTGTAAAACACATAATGATATAAAAATATATGCGACATAAACATGATAAACCGTGCTCTGCTAGTCTGAATGCGAGCTAAGACCCTAGATCTGTAGGAGTCCCGACTAACAGCCAGAGGGGACGAGGTTCAGGACCATGTCTCTTCTGAAAGAGGTTTGGACAAGGTCCGTCATATAGTCCCCACCGCCCTGTTAGTCAGCGTGCAACGTTCAAGTAAAAGTCTGCATAAGGCTGTAGAGGGGCCAAATACAAGACCTTTTGTCTTTTTGATGATCTCAATGTCATATTGTCTATTTAGAAGTTTGACTATTTTATTACATGATAAAATAACGTTATCGAAGCCTCTTACTTTCCTTAGTTTATATACGAGATCACCGTAAAAATTAGAATAGGAAATTCCATTGGATACATAGTGTTGAAAAGAAATATTTCCAAATTTAGATAGAAGTTCTGAATAAGATCTAAAGAATTTGCGGAATGTTTTTCTAAGCTTGTGATATTTCTAAGCTTGTGTAATCTGTAAGTACTATAACAAACCACAATACCTGTGGTAGATATTCTGATTAACTACAGTCCATTGACAGGTACTCTAGTGAACCACAGTTCATTGGCAGGTAATCTACAAAGCTACCCACTTGCACTGTCAGGAGATTACATGTACGAGAAACTACAAGCATTGGAAATGGGCAAAGAAAATCTATGTTTTGTTTAAGTTCAGGATCAATAGAGAAGAAATCAAGATAGAGTACCTTTAGATTGTTAGCTACCACACGTCCGTTTTCTTGAAATGATCCATCTGAATTCTGTTGACTGGCCAACCACTGAGCAGCCCTAGTTCCAGCTGTGTCATTGGTCTTTACAAGATCAGCGATATTTTGTATTAAGTTTAAAACAGTAGCCGTAAACCTATATAACATTGAAAAAAATGTGACTGTTTAAACATGTATATAAATATGTAATCTCTTCCTATTGATTAATATCTGATAAACTAAATTAAGCAATATCGCTTTCGTATTTTGGACAGGTATAAGAGTTTTTAAAAATAAAGATAAATAACGTTACAGAAAATGAAATCAGCAATAGTAAAGAACATGAAATTTGTGATTTTAGTTATACTGACTTATTTCAATTTGAGTAGGTACCTGACGGAATAACCATAGGGACGCTAAGCAATCCTATTTTGTTTTTGTTTCCTTTTTTTGTTTATGTGGGGTTTTTTTTTTTGGGGGGGGGGTTGTTTGTTTGTTTGTTTTGTTTTGTTTGTTTCTTTGGTTTTGGGGGGGGGGGGTTATATTATTTTCATGGTCATGGAACGTATAATTACTCTTCGTCAGATTTCTTAAGCCAAAGGAGAGTATGTCCTATGAAATAAAGTAACTACCACATAACTCTGTATTGATTGTGCTTACCATGTGCTCCCTCGAATATCGTTGGTTCCAAAGCTGCTAAATGATCCATCTGCCAATTGTCTTTGCATTAATTTGGTATAATCTAGAATTACACAATACAGATTTCTCCTTTATGCACATAATTTGCTTTATATTTCTAACTGTACTATGGTTGCTATTTTGGAAGAAGTTTAAACTTACATATGTATTGTACATTAAATGTGTTATCTATTTGAGGAATCTAATACTATTTTATGATAATTTTGAAGAAACCTATACCGTACCATAAAATTAGAAACATACAAAATTACGATTTAATTTTGTCCGTAAAGGAAATGAAAGTATTACCTTCTTCATAATTTTCTGGTTTATTTTCCACTTGACCCATGCTTTTGTAGTATTTTGTTAGCAAAATATTTGGGGCAAGGGTATCTAGTAAAGTCTCAGCATCGACAAAGCCATATCGTATCCGAGAAATCCTGTTGACACTTCCGGCAAGTATGTCAACCGATGGACCGATAATGTCACCTAGAATATAAACAATAATACCGTTTTGCAATTTTTGAAATTTCATGTACTTGTATATATTTAATCAATTATCAGCAATGATATAAATATATATACACCCTATGTCATTTGATAATGCACTGATGATAGGATTTATATTAACCATATAACAGATATATTAAAATTTAAATATATGCAAAAACAGAGGTAACGTGAATTTTCTTTGAATGATGAAGGAATATTTGAGGCATGTAAATATTGGATTACATGGCACAAATTTTAAATTGGTATAAATGCGCAATAAAATTGTATGTCAAGGTAAACAATATGGTGAATCTCGAGAAAACGCCGGGTGGATCCAGTACGATGTGTTTACCATACAGAAATTTGAGTTGGATAAGATATATAGGACATATTAGAAGATAATTCAAAGATATACTCTGAATGGGACGATGTGTTTTTATTGGCGGTAGGAGGCTAGATAATTTGGATTAAAATGAATAACATTTTGTTGTTTCACATTTCCGGCATTTAATCGGTGATTTACAGATCGCAAATATCCGGGGCTTTTTACTCCCGTTAATGCGTTGCCCAAAAACTCATTTTGCGACCTGTAAATCACAGATCACACATGCAAGTAATTTTAATGTAACTTTACGAACTTAGTGAACCCACGCTAAGTATTTATATAGATAAAACATTAACTTCGAGAGGTAGATTACATTCCATTACCTCTGACAATGACTTCAACTCTGTTTGTCAAATTTTGATCTTGAATGCTTAAATCATAAAAGGAAAACTTCTTAGTCTCCCCTGCTGGTATATTTATTAATGTTGGCTTCTTTAGAGGAGGCTTCATAACCGGCATCTGTGACAATGTAAAATTCAGTACTTATTTAAAATGTAGATGCTTAATGATATGACATTTATATTTCTTTTACGTTCACGAATTGCGAAGCATTTCTTTCCAATTCCTTTTTTTTTTTAAATATTCTGAATTTTAAAAACCACAGATTATCATGGATGAAAATACCGTTATCAAGTAAAAGATAAAAAGAGACAAATACCTCTACATTTAAACTCCTTTGGATGGCATCTGAAATGTTGGTTTGTGTGGTAGCTGTTAAGATGACGTCAAATTTACCCGTGTGTTTTGGCTCAATGGGAAATAAAACCAGTGACGAATATCCGCTGCTTATCTATATATAGAAAACCTATCATGAACATTTGACCATATTCTAATTTGATTTAAACGAAACAGATATTTCGATGGTTACCAAATATATGTATACAGCTATTAAATGAATTATAAATTGTATCAGTACATTTAAGTGATTACTTATTGTGTATGTCTAGGAAAGTTATTTGTGTATGTCTAGGAAAGTTTTTTATTAAACTTTGCAAAACTCGTTGATATTTATATTATTTTCTTGGTAAGTCGATAATCAGGGTCAATAAACCGGTTAATACTTATTGATTATAGAAATGAAATGCATCTTTCAGCGTATTTGTACATGTTTGTGATCATCTGTATGTGACTTATATCATCAACTTCCCTTCCTGATTTGAATGGAACACAAATTTTGTTCATTGTCATTATAACAACAGCGTTCGTGTTTACCTAATTGCATTGTAAACTGTATATTACACCATATTTTAGGAACTGTCTTAAATTCTGTAATTATTATCATATTTAGAAATGTACTGTGAATTGATTTATAAACTTTAATCGGGCAAATATTAAAGAATGCTTTTAATGAAGATCTTAAACATTAATACGTTATTCTACAATAATAAATGGTATATGTTGTACTGATGGCTAGTCGAATGTTTCTGTGATATAATAAATTCCATTTTCTGCCGTGTGGCTGTGCCACAAACTATGTAACAGTTACTCTACAACATGTATGGGCACATTGCTGAATTGGTAAGGTCATTATAATAAGATATTTGGGGATGGGGGCGGTATTTGTTTGTCCTGGTATCAAAATATCTATAGGCGATGCCAACACGTTCTGGGCACCTGCTATCACCTCTAATATTCAGGATAATATTGTTGCAAGTGCTACAATAATATTTCTTCCATAATTTTCTTGTCTGCAAAACTATGACTATAGTGACCAGTACACACCTTGACCAGCTGAGCAACCTTAGAAGATTCTCGTCGTGTCACTGTTTTACCGTTTACCAGAGATGCTATGAGATTATACCAGTTATCATTTTTCTGTAAGGTAATGAGCGCCTGAAAATACATAGAAACACATGGGATTGTTTTATAACGCTTTTTTAAACAACACTAAAGAAATGATGACTGATTCCAAAGTTCTTCACATTTATTTATATCTATTTTTTATTCATTTATATAATGGTTTGATGGTTATTAAGAAAAGTAAAGCATACCTCAACATCATAGTTCAAATTGTTGAATACCACAACTTCCATTATATATAAGTTTCCAGACTTTATTGAATATGGAAGGTCCAGACGTAGATGGAATGGTAGATCAACATTCAGCTACAAAATAGAGAGGAAAGTTTTACAGTTTCAAAGTGTTATTTATATCCTTTTTCTTGAAGTTATGTGGCAGTGACACTTTAACAGTGTTAGTTCACATTTATGTGTATATGCAATATTAAATTATTTTTGTTTCGTCTACATATAAGAACATTCATGGCGGGTGTGCTAGCCAAACAGGAGAATTCACTCCTCCCAGACATTCGGTCTCACCTCGAACTTCAGGGGTCCGTGAATGTCTACTTTGGTACATTGTTCGTTAGTACCATAGTCATGTGCCACCAATTACTTTCGTATTTTACATTAATAATTAGTTACCAGAATCTAATATTATACAATATGTATAAATTGTATTGTCAATTTTGTAATGATTTTGCAATTATGAAACATGATAGCCTAAGCGGATACATCAAATAACTTACTGTAAGTGGTTTCTGGGAACTGATTTCTCCACCATATTTTTTTAATCCCATTAGCGTAACATCCATTGATGTCACTAACTGAGGAGCTTTTAGCTTTATTTCCCATAATCCATTTGGTTCACTGAATAGGAATATTGATATATCATGAGGCATAGAAAGTGCGAACAAAATCTGTTTTGGCATAAACGTCAGGGTCAAGGTCACACCGCAATTAATGTTGGTGTCATTTAAAAGGTCCTCATAAATCGAGTACACATGATATACATAAAAGTTATGTGTGAGGCGTAAGTATTCCAATTTTTGCATAAAATCATTTATCTTTTATGGTTCAAAAGATATTGGTTGGATTTATGTGACTTGCAGACAGACGAACACACAAACAGACAGACAAAGAAACAGAGAGACAGAAACATTATTTCAAAAGGAGTCTTCGTACAACATCGTGTTGTGAGCAATGGTGTATTACGTGTAAATGTACCTAAAATTATTACATCAAACGTTCATATAGACAAATATGAAAATAAATTTTATATTAAAGAATTTGAGAAAAAAATATGAAATTTAGACAAAAATACATTCACACTATAGAGATCATGAAATGAAATCATGAAATGCTAGCAACCTGTTTACAGGTGTTTCTTTTTTCCAAATAAAAGAATCCTTGTCCACCATGCGTCTTGGGCTTTCCATAAATATTGAACTGGATGGGTCATACGACTGTATTGATTGTGATGGAGAGCCGCTTGTACCACGTAAGCCGGCTGTGGCATGTATACTTACGTGTCTGTCCCTATGTGACGTTTGACAAGTAGCTAAAATATATGTATATTTGAATTCAATACAGTGAAGTGAAAACAATAGCAATTAAGATAATTCGTCAATATTTCAGAGTGTATGTATATTTGTAATCAAATATCATCGGTATTTATGTGTCTCTTCATTGTTGTATATCATTTGATTCTATAACAATCCATTTCATCGGGTAAGCGAGTTTCGGCACACCTCCATCAATATGTTTTCAGCGGTGACGCCACGTCACAATGCTTTTCTGACGTCATTCCTGTGTTCAAATTTCTGAAACAAATTGTTCCTCGAAAGAAACTAACTTTTGACACTAATATTTGAAAATATTGAAGGAAAACTAAAATTTAAAAAGAAATAAATCTAATAATGGTTTATTCTCTATATCACTTTGATGTATTTAAATGATACATCAACAATTTCTTACGTTGCTTAAAATTGCAATTTTGATAAACGGAATGTCCGGCAAGATTCTACTCATTACGGTACCAAATATCAGACATATATAAACATTAAGAAAACGATCGGCAAAAAATCTTATCCACTATTAGTCGTCTGAAGACTCTACAAACATTTTTGCCCATTGTGTCATATTTTTCGGTTTCTTTACATGTAATTTTAATAACCCACAAGCTTGATTCTGCCTATGAGATGCAATTACGCAAAAGTGTGGATGATTTACACTAACGGTAATGAAAGAGAAAACTGAAGACATCTAACAAAGCTGTATGACAAAAATCATCAAGGACATGTACACAAAAAATGACAAAAATAGAATATACACTGAAAAACGACATTACAAAAAATGTGCTTCGATTACGATACTGACTAAAGACGGTCAATTGAAGTAACAAAACGTCATTCAATTGGTGTGGTTAACCGGTTTACGGACGCCCACCTTCCCATTCACCGCAAAAGCAGCACAATCAAAGGACACACATTTAAAAATTTATAAATAATCCCCCATATAGAGAACAAGGATCAACATGTTTCTCAAGAGGAGGTCATAGAAATTTAATTACACACGAAAAGTTGGTAGAATAATATTTTGCTATCAAAAAAAAGGCGACATCAATATAAGAAAACCGTGCTCTGCCCGTCTGCAGGCCAAGCTCAGATACTTGATCAATAGGAATCCCGACTAACAGTCAGAGGGGACGAGGAGCAGGACTTTGTTTCCTCTGAAAGGTTTGGACAAGGCCCGTCATAGAGTCCCTACCGCCCTGTTAGTCGTCGTGCAACGCTCAAGCAAAAGTCTGCATTGGGTTGTAGAGGGACCCAATACAAGAATTATGGTCTTAGCGATGATCTGGTAATGGCACATTTAACAGATTGTTATTGCTCTTACCGTTAGTGTTGTAGCTTGTTGATTCACAAACATCAGACAGATAAAACAGCCCAACATTCTGTAAATGTAATTATTAACAGTTAAAACCTATATGATGTCTCCGAAATCTATAATGCTTTGTAAAAACCATTTCTTATTGGCGCTATATCGCATGTACCAGGTCGGTGGTTATGTTCTGTTTAGTCTTGTAAGTGAAAAGCTGCAGTTGAGTACATGGTCAGATCAAAATACATGTACATCTAACTGGCATAAAATTCGAGAAGATATTGTATAGAACAGCAAAGAAACGGTTACTGTGACTTAAAGTTACTTGTGTCGCCTCTTTCATTGTTTATGCTAGGTTTTTCAAAGGTACATTCAAGATAAAATGTGTATGCTTTTGATTACTCCTTCTTAACATCCCGTGATAAACTTCCGAAAACTAAAAAATATCTTCATTACGTATAGCTTTAGATGTGGGAATTGCATTGCATTTTGGGGGTTGTTTTAGTTGCATTACTTCATAAATATCTTGAATTATCATATTTCCTGCCTTGAGTATATCTGGAGAGACATCATATGTCAAAAGGGCTTTGGATGCAAAACAATTAATTTATGACTGATACTTTTAGTTCTGAGTGTCCATTGAATGTAAAAAAAAAAGTGATTGCTGTATCAAATATAATGTATGATGTACCGAATATTCTTCTCCCTATTCGTATACCTTTTAGATTCAAGCGGAGAATTTGACTTACGTGGTGCAGTGAAAAGTTTTCTGTTGTGACAGCTAACACGATGCTGTTAAATCCTCATTTTGGTGATGTATGGCTGTAAACCATCTCTGGCTGTATTTGTTCACATACATTATCTCATATCTGCGCATTTGATACAGAGCAGACCCATGTAATACAACTATGTGATATTCATGTGTATTACACACCACGTGACTTCATTGTGACGTCATGATTTCCGCACCCAACACGACGACGTCTCAATAAAACGTCAATTAGGAACTTCTTTTTCTACATTGTTTTACATCTTTAAGACAAAGTGACTAACGTTCACGGTTTATTCATTTAGAATAAACCATTTTCGGGGACGCTGAACACAAATATGATAAAATTTCCTGATTCGATAAAGTTGAATATTTTCCAATTTTTTTTAAATTCATTATTCCTTCAAAAATATGAGAGAAAAATAATCTTTTATAGGCTGCTATGAAAGATGCATCAGTACACCCTCAAGGTCTCAAAATCATGCAAAACCCTCGGTAAACCTCGGGTTTTACTTGATTTTGAGACCCCTCATCGTCGGATGCCCCCGGTCTTTTGCTCTACGTTTAAACCCCTCGAGTGTAACTTATGCATCTTTCATAGCAGCCTATAAAAGAAGAGTCTTATATTATCTCATACATGCAGTGTTATACCGTTTTGTGTCGTTTTAATATACGGACAACCATGGTAGATTATGTAGCCAGCAGGAGATACAATCTCTCCCGGGCACCTGGTCTTGGATTTGCTCTGCTGGAATTCAGGACTGTCCAATTTGATTCGTTATTATGGGTGCCACATTTTTATTATTCCCTGGATTAATTTCGCCATATTCGGTTACATATCATTGATGCCATTGATGCCTTAATTGACTAATTGTCTTTACAATTGAAGAATTGAAATCAACTACTCACCTCAAATGCTTTCATTGCAGTCTCTGGAGATAATTGATTTAGTGCAATTTCATCATCCTAAAACAATAGTTTACATTATGTGTACATTGAATTAGATATCTAACTGCTTTATTTTTTGTTTATAATAACTTATTATACAAAATTGCTGGTACGTCTGTCGATGATTTTATTGAAAGTCAAATTGATTGTATTGTAAAAAAGACATATATACATGTATACATATTCAAACATCCAAGAGTATCTTTTTAAATATAAAATTGTTCTGGACCGTTATCCACTTTAATATCACTCACTCACTCTTATTCAGATGAGAAGGGTTTTCAAGGGTACATAATTGCGCATTTATATAGAAATGTACATTGATCAAATTCAACAGATATATATATATATATATATATATATATATATATATATATATATATATATATATATATATATATATATATATATATATATATATATATATATATATATATTATACTATCACCAACGTTGCTCGGTAACAATCCTCTGTCATTCCGTATGTTCAATCTTTCGTCATTTCCTTTCACTAAAACAAAATAAGCCGATCCTGGGTCCATAGATAGATCCACCATGGAGTCAGGTGTTAATGTCTTGTTCACACTTGTTATGGAAATCTGTGTCATATCAATGTACGAATGATAGTGTTATGAAAAATGACGATAAATAGAATAATGTATGTTTCTTATTCTACATTCAGTGCTCAGAAATCTACAATTTTCAATCAGATTCATTTTGTTGTTGGTAATGATGAACATTTTGTTCGAATTTACAACAATATGAAAATATTGTGACGAAAACAATATTTTATAGGGAAATTAATATGACCTAAATCAATATCTTCGTAGGAGAAATAATTTTCAAATTGTCATATGTCTAAGAATTTTCTTTCATAATTGTGCTTGAATGTATACCTTAAATTCTTACATACACAAAAATACAGTGTATAAGGAAAAAGTTCTTGGGAAAAGTGACAAAGATAAAAACAAAACACACTTAAACGTTCAGCGTCTGCATTGATGGATTTTTATTTCAAATTGTCAATAAATTTTAGGTTGTTCAAGATGTGGTCATACATTTAAACATTAATGTATATGTACACTGTCAATTTATTACAATTTAGTCAATTACAAATGAAATTATACATAAAAGCCATTGACTCTGGGCACGTACTTAAGTGCATCTATCCCATTATTTGTTTGAGGATGGAATTAAAATTTGTGTGATTCAACAGGTCCAAACGGAGGGAAATAAAATGCGCACTGAAAGTATATCTCATATTATAAATATGTTCGATGTATGATTATTTCACGAAGTTTTGTGGGTTTTTTTTTCAACTTTACAGTTTTTCTTTTCATGTTGTTATTTAAATAATGATCTCTCTTCTTCAGAAACCTGTGGGTCCTTGTTCTCTATATAGAGGATTATTAATATATTTTTAAATGTGTGTCTTTTGATTGTGTTACTTTTGTAGTAAATGGGAAGGTGGGCGCCCGTAAACCGGTTCACCACACCATCTGAATGACGTTTGTTACTTCAATTCACCGTCCTTAGCCGGCGCAATCAAATATTTATGTCTTTTTTCCGTGTATTATTATCATGTTTTTGTGCATGTCCTTGGTGATTTTTGAAATACATCTTTGTCAAATGTCTTCAGTTTTCTCTTTCATAGCATCCGCCATGCACTTAGGAGGGAATATGTATATAAAATATATTTATCTTTGGTCAATAGGAAAATACAAAACATAATACGCTTACTTCTTCAAAGTCTTTGTTGTTTGCGATTTCGGAGGCATCCGATATCAGTTCACCGTCCTTTCGTAAATAATATACCAGCAATAAAACGGAAAATTGTGTCTTATCCAATCGAGGTAAATGTAATGTGCCTGTACTTTGACCCAACATATCTATTGCACTTTTGTCGATTACTTTTTTGCCATCTGTTAACTACAACATAAAATGGACCACCTATTTTCTTTGGAACATTTTAAGTTTCATGATATTTTAGTCAGTGTTTAACACTTTGACTCATCGTGATCAAATTATTGTTGCACAAGGTCTTTATACTGCTTTCATTTATGGGCATGGTAATGCAGGCAATGGTATGGTAGTGCAAATAATAATATGAGCTGTTCTCCAAACTCTTAAAACTTCTTAATTACTCTCCACTTGTAATGTAACGAGAAAAAAGAATACAACGTAGGATTGAAACTAGATATAGCATATATGACATCATACTTATTGTGAGTAACATTACTTCTATTAAAAATCGATAAGCAACAGCTGACTGGTATCTTAATATTTCACGTCAGTATCAAACGATTCATTAAAAGTTTCCAAAAAACCAAAGTCAAAGAACTAAAAACTTGTATCATTAACGTCTTATTCTCAAAGCGCTAATTTATATTATCGAAAAATGATTAATTTTAACGAAATACATACATCTTTTTCCGAATATACTTACTATGAAATGTAGTTTATCAATGGGCTCTGTAGCTGTGATGTTTATTGTGGGTGGAACGACATCCTAAATTAAGATAAGTATTATCTATGAATATGAGAATAAAATGAGTATATCGTAAATATTAAGCTAAATGGTATTTTGAAATAACAATTATTTTGCTTCTTATTTTTCAATAACTATAACGTCTGTTACATTATTTTGTTTTGAATTAACTTCTATGTCTTACAGTTTATGAAAGTTAAGTAATTTTGATTTAAAAGAACAATAGATAAGAGTTTAAATCTATGTAAAACTAAAGGCTAGAATAAAATTCCAACATTACAATATTTCTTTTTAACAATCACATTATCTGGTAGCCCGTATAATGTCTATGATTAGTAACAGTGCCTTATATGAGAGCAGCAAAATTCTAAATGAATTATATCTAGAAGACAATATCTAAATCTATCTAAATCTGAAAATTAAAGACTTAACCAATGCTATACACGTAACTAAACCTAACATACAGTCCTGTAGTCTCTTAACTAAACAGGAAATTACTTGTATGAAATACAATAAAGAGCCGACGAGCTAATGTAAAACTGAAGGATTATGATTGGTCAATAGCTATAAAGATAGAAAAATTACAATCAGCTTTTCATTATACATAAAAACAAAATGCAAAACCCTAATTAAATTATTGAAAATCATTAAATTTTATATTAAAATCGTACTATAAGCGAAAAAGTAAACAAAACAAATAAAAAACCAAAAAGAAAAAGAAAAACAAATATTTGTTGACGTTACGCCGTGGAGAGTTCATATACAAATATACAAACTGTTTCTGTTAAAAAGGGGTTAAAGCCACATCAGTATACGTTATAACATTCCACACCGCGAAAACAATGCCGTATACCTTGGAAATGTTAGGATCTCTTTGGATCTTGATGTAATGCCCTGTTGGGGATACTGCTCTTTCCACATAATGACTCACAATGGATTTCTCATACGTCACCTTGGAATGAATAATGATCAATAGAAATGGTAACGAATAAAGGTATTTTAAATGTAATAAAAACAATTATAAAATGAATTCAAGAGTATATTTTGGGAACGAAATCAGAGTATCTTAGACTTTCCATATTTTATCTATAAAACAGATAAACTATGATAAGTTCATTTTGTTGATTAAGAATAATTGTTTGAAGCGACATATAAACAGTCGAGATCGATTCTAGATCAGCAAAAGACATGATACATGAAATAAATACATGCAATATCATTAAGATTAATTGTGATGTAGGTAAAACAGAGGGCTTACAGAATATTGTATCCCTGTTGCATTTGTGGGTGTATCAAAAGTCAGATGAAGTATGCCATCTTTTGGTGCTTCATACAAAATGCTGGATACTGTTTCCATATCTCCATCACTGGCAAATCTAGCTGTCAGCGTAACATTTAGTCGAGAACGGGGGTTGTTTAGGGGTTTCCCATTATACAATACCTTAACCTAATAATACAGAAAAATAAATTCACTTATCATACAGAAACAATGAAATTAGTAATGAGATAAATACGACAGGGTCAGATGCATGATACATATCAGATACACCATACATACTTATACCTAAGATACATCGTACATTCTTATACTATCAGATATACCATGCCTACTTGTACTATCAGATACACATAATACACACTTAAATTATCAGATACATCATACAAACTTATATTCTCAGATACATCATACATACTGATACTATCAGATATATCGCACATACTAATGATATCAGAAGCACCACGTCTACTTGTAATATCAGATACATCATACATATTTACTATCAGAAACACCATACACACCTAAATTATCAGATACATCATACATACTTATACTCTCAGATACACCATACATACTTATACTATTAGATACACCATCCACACTCAAATTATAAAAACACCATACAACCTTATACTATCAGAAACACCATACACACTTAAATTATCAGATACATCATACATATTTGTACTATCAGATACACCATACACACTTAGATTATCAGATACATCATACATACTTATACTATCAGATACACCATACACACTTAAATTATCAGATACACCATACATACTTGTACTATCAGATACATCATACACACTTATATTATCAGATACACCATACACACTTCAGTTATCAGATACACCATACCTAGTTGTACTATCAGATACACCATACATATTTATACTATCAGATACACCATACGTATTTATACTATCAGATACACCATACACACTTGTATTATCAGATACACCATACACACTTAAATTATCAGATACACTATGCATACTTATACTATCAGAAACATCATACACACTTATATTATCAGATACACCATACATACTTTTACTGTCAAGTACACCATAAACACTTAAATTATCAGATACACCATGCATAATTGTACTATCAGATACATCATTATATTTATTCTATCAGAAACATCGTACACTCTTATACTATCAAATACATTATATTATACTTATATGAACATATTTCTTTTTCATACATGTACTAAGGTCCGATGAGGCTTAGTGTGTCACGTAGGTAAACATGCATATTATGAGAAAACATGTCTTAAGGCAATTTAACTTACAATATATTTTACCATTTAGTGTTTTAAAGAACATAATTATTTGTTTGCTTTCTATGTTAAATCAATACAAGCATTATAACTGCATTTATCTCAAAAGAAATGCTCTAAAATTTTCGATTTCTTATCTTTACAATCATTTTAAAATCATTATCAATTATAACAGTTTTATGCAGTTGTTATACTTCTTACATCCCTACAAAGTAGAATTTCTGTATATGTTGTGTAACGTTACAGACGGTAATAGTACATCACCCATGTTTTAAATGGAATATCAGGCTTGAAAATCCTAGGCCTGGAAGGGTCTAGTGTAAGAATAACATCATTGTATGGTCCTTGGAAAAACGTCCTTGTTTCTTTTGAGATCAGCTTGCCACTGACATCTTCTATGACTTTGACATTGAACTTCAGATTTACGTAAGATAATGTCCTTTGTCCAGAAAACCTCAATAATTCAGGTTGTCTTAACGTGAAGGTGTATTTCCCATTGAACTTGAAAAAGACGCAAAAGAAAAATACAGAGTGTTATATATATGGCTGGCCTTATAGTAAATGTATACGACGTCCACTATTGACATTCCAAATATATATATATATATATATATATATATATATATATATATATATATATATATATATATATAAATATATATATATATATATATATATATATATATATATATATATATATATATATATATATATATATATATATATATATATATATAAGTTTGTAAATAAAATATCCTATACATTGTATGTGTATAATTTTGTCTTCAAAGCAAAGACTACGTCTTTGAGTTATCACTGTAGTCAAAGCAATCAAGTAAAAGATTCTTCTATAAAGCTCAATTGGGAATTATCTATTACCGAGTATATTACCTTGCTCTCTTTGTACATTTTCCTATGATTGTGTGTGACACCCAGTATTACTTTTCCGGACACTGGTTTTCCATTTGGATATCTATGAACAGACAACTACTTTGAATATCAAAATACTGCTCGAAGAAGAGTCATTTCAAGACTACTAAGTAGATAGAATCATACATTGAGCATTCATTTATTTTCTTTGTTGTTTAACGTTTAACACAAATTATTTCATTATCTATTAATAGAATAGAAAGAAGATTTAGAGGATACATTAGCGTCATCATTGATTAGTGTCATATATCAGTATCTTTCTTGTCGTTGAATAATTTGCCTATATTGCACTTGGAGCTATGTAAAGCTTTGTGTTTTCTCTTTGACGAACACGTGTGCTATTTTTTACAACTTTAAGAGGGCATTGTGCATATAATAAAACACGGTATTAAAACGAAAGTGGTAAACATATTACCTTACTGTTGTAGTAATGTTGATACTATTCACACTAGCTGGGACATAGCTTGGAGCATCAAAGTGGACAATAAATGTTGGCAACTCTTTAATCACGAAAACAAGAATATGCTCGTATGTAAATCATACAAACAATAAGAATATTTCTATGCAACCCTAAATTGATATTAATATTCATGAAACTTTTGAAACAAAAACAGTTAAAATAATCGACATCCACCTTCTAAATATTTGGGAAAATATTGTATTATATTATAAATGTAAACACACAAAAAAGCAATATTTTACTGATACCTCAAAGAGAACCCGAAGAAGAGAATATATTTCGTCGATAGATCTGATCTGAACTTTATGATTTAATCAGCAGTCTACGGGTATGTGAACGAGAATTATATTACATTCTGTTTGAATTGATACTTTGAAGAATAAAATATGTGTATACACAGAACTGAGCATCTCCACACATTCGCCTTGTTACAAACTGACTTTGGTTTCGAACTTATATTTCCCTTACAAAAATAATAAATGTCTTGGTGAGTGTAGGGGGCCAAACTTGAACCAAAAGCAGATTACAAAACAGGGGAAATGTATACATTTTATTATGATATATGATGAAAGTCGAACAAATGAGTCTAAAATGAATTATTTATATCATTGTGAGATTTATGCCGTTGGTATCTTTGACTTCATTTAGATTTTATTCCAGTGTGTGAATTTTCGATTTTTAAAACTTAATACTTAAAATAAGTACTCTTAACATTTTAAGAAACATGATATTGATCTTACCATAATTGTCAACCTCAATGTCTTTACTTTCATGTTTTCCCTGTAATAAGATTAAGCCTTTGTATACATACGCACTACATATCTAAACTGTAAACAAAACCAAATCAATGGTAGAACTGTCTGAAGTAAACAGAAAATAATTATATATAAAGATAAGAATCCCGCCTAATCAAATACAAGTAATAAAAATAATTACTTAAAAATAGATAAATATATAAAAACCATACCAAATAAACAAAGAAACAAAATAGAAAAGAAAAAATGAAACAAAAGACATTACCAATAGCAATTTTTCCTGATTCGGAAATCACATTTGTATCATATTGACAGCGTTAAAAGGGATTTGCTTGATAATTTAAAAGTGATCAGAAAGAAAGAAAGTAAGACACACAACCCCCCCCCCCCCCCGAAAGGTTGTCAATATCAGTTCATAGCAAAATAACTGGTAAATTGTAAAGGATCGAGATGAAGAGTGAAAAATGGATAATACAAAGACAAAATAAACATGCTCAAGAACTTGATAATTATTCACTGCACTACAATATAATGGAAATTTAATTGGATATATATATATATACCAATAGATACAGAAATGTTAAGAATATAAGGTATTATAAGCATCCTAAGGATATTGTTATGTTTTTACCTCTTGGATAACAATAATTTTCCATTCCCCTTTCTCTGCATATCTCGGAATTTTGAATCTTCCGGAGAATAGTCCATTTTTATCTGAGACACCCAAGAATTGTGCTATTCTATTACCTTCTGTGTCCTTAAATTATATTAATATATACCATGTGTAATGTGTAAAAGCGACGCTAAAGATTATTCATTATAAACTAAACAAACTGTATATTTTCTCCTACATTATGTAACAACAATGCTAAACTTATCTTGTATCTTGTATGCATTGACAATAAATCTGAGAGGTATTATTACACATTGATTTAATATCAAATATCTAAACGACAAATGCAAATGTGCAGAATTTTCATATGCAACAATTAAAATACGACAGTATCTTATACTGTGTTTATGTGACACACAAACCATTGCACCACAGTGGAAATCATTATTTGCCCATTTAAATACGACAGTAAATAATACTTTGTCAATGTATTACGGTGGACATCGGTATTTTCCTGTATAAATCAGAGGTAAAACCAAATGATTGCTGGAGTAAGTATATCCCGTTGATTAGCTGCACCCGTCATATATACCCAAATGTATTGCCCATACACAAAATTCAACATTGAATATAAGAGATTAATGTGTACCAGGTGTCACAGAAACACATCATCTGATCAAATAAATAGTAACCTTTATCTAATGATAAATGAAACATATATTTTCATTTACAAATAATCTTGTATTTATTTCACATGTTTTTACAAATTCAAATAAATGACGATGAGAAATATTTTGTAAATTTTATCCGAGTTTATTTTTTCATATTTAGTTCATGATGTATCAACTTAACTTCTATAAAATCTTTGAATGTATAACATATCTCTACTATTCGATATATAACATATGTACATTTTAAACTTGTACACCAGATGCGCATTTCGACAACTTATTTCTCTTCAGTGATGCTCATATCCGAATGATTAGAATTCTAATATTATATAAATATATGAAGAAAACTTTTGAACCTAAAGTGGCCGGAAAAGTGAACCAAAGAATCAATCTAAGGACAAAGATATGCTTGAGGGTGATATTCCTTAGTTTTAGAGAGATTTACAAAATTGTAAGTATATATTTCATGTCAATACAAAAGCAATGAAAAGTAGACCATCAGTACAAAAGCACTGAAAACTAGACTTAAGATGCCCTCTTTGAATATTAAACCACTATTTCATATATTTCTTTGGAAGATTTCTCATAGATCATCATTTGGTTTTTTCATAGATCTACATGTATTAATGCTCATTAATATTTCTATGGTCAAATTATGACAGATGGAATCTTATCTATTTACATTCAAACCTCTAATTCTTATTGCTTAACATCTTTTTTAGTCTGGGAAATCTCCCTTTTCGATAACTAATTTCTAATTCAGTTCTTAAGTCGTCATCAATTCCCAGATATATTCGTGAAAATTGGTAAATATCTGGACTTCTTTACCTTGACGATGACATCATATGAACTGCGAATAGGGGTTGTATCCGTATGCAAACCATATACCAAGAAATGAACTGAAAGCAACAAAGCATGTTATATAATTATGTGTTCAGTGAATTGTATTGTGAAACAAATAATGAATTTCAAAGCAAAATAAATTCATAAAAAGTATCTGCCCACCTTCCTCGTCCGGGTGATACTTCTCCTTGTTAGTGACAATCTTCAACGTAGGAGCATCAGATGTTAACGATATTCTTGTGTAACTTTGAAAAACAAGTCCGCCTCTTCCAGATACTCTTAACTGGTAGTGTTTCCTAGTGTGACTTTCCACTTCATCAGTTGGAAACTGTAAGATCAAAATACTTCTATGGACATATGATATTACTGAATTATAACTACATGTATTAAACATGAAAATAATTATTGCCTTCTGACTATGATACTAGCAACAATGTATCATAGTAGACAATCAATGGCTTCAGGTGTCCGAATCAGTTGACCTGACATGTCCGCCATACACGGCCTAATCATAAGCAACACACACACACACACACACACACACACACACACACACACACACACACACACACACACGCACACATTTATTGAACTAATGCGATTCATAAATCAATACTTGGGCACATGTTGACATCTCAACCTCTTAGTTGAAAGTATTATGGGTTGAAATAATTAGTTAAATACATAGAATGAGTATTTTGCATGTATTTTGGTTTAAAATCACTTGTTAAAGATATGCAAACAATAAAAGATCTAGGATAAATACTAAGCTTTCACTGAGGATTAAAATAATTAATCAAATACATATAATGTGTATTTTGCATGTATTATGCTTAAAAATCACCAGATTACGGATCTTTACAGGAAAGTGTGCATTGTCTGTACTTCATCTACACACTAGTAGTACATACCCGTATATTAAGCTGTATATTCTGTCTGCCTTGTACAGAACCTGTTTAAAGAAAATTGTGTACATTTATAATTAAATCTCAGTAATATTAGTAATGGAAACATATAACTCATATACACTCACCTTCAGAATAATCTGAGAGAAAAGAGTAAGTATATCATCAAATCTTACCCCATGCTCAGGGTTCAAATGAAAAAGAAACGATTGAATCATTTCACTGAACACTGATGAAAATGATGATTAAATATTTTCCTGCAAATGGTGTTATACAATGAAGCAGTGAAATAATTGATGATATGGATTGTGATGCATTCAAAATAGATTATGTCTTTAGAAAATTATCGTGAATAATATGCCTTCCTCAAAGAGAGTGTGGACTGTAATCATAAAATGCATAAAGCTAAAGAAGTGTTTTAAATAGATCTCGTCATGCCCAATTTGACACCAATAAATTTAAAGAACTTATGTCATCCATTAAAATTTCCAAACATGCTGTAGGCAGGTAGGCAGGTAGGTAGTTAGATCCATTCCAGTGATAATACGTGAAAGTGTGGGGAAACTCATGAACTTTTGCCGTCTCGTTCTAATGACAAACCGCATCTACGTCAAAAATCTCATTTAAAAGTTTTTGCTTGTGAAAAATAAAAAAGAAATTTCTTTTTCTTTTATTTTTTGTTTTTTGGGTTTTTTTTTTTACTAGAATACAAAGATTACCCTTACATTCCCTTATCGTGCCTTGTCGTGAGAAAAAACAAATAAAAAATGAAACATCCTTTCTACTATGACTTATAACGACTGGTCTGACAGGTCAGCAAGGGATACTTACTCATTTTCTTTAGTCTACGTTTCAGGTGCCCGTGGTGCCCCTTTTCAATTGTGTATCATAATGGACGTCATTCCTACCGTTTATAGTTTATAACATTCCTGACTTTATTTGTACCTTCCAGAGATTGTATCATACCTGACTCTATTTGTACCTTCCAGAGTTTAAATCATACCTGACTTTATTTGTACCTTCCAGAGTTTGTATAATAGCTGATATCTTGACAATATTTCAGAGTCTGCACCTACGAATTTAACTTCGAATTGAAAAATCTTGTACAATAAGCGATGCATCATGTATAGCTGTTAGTATTGTACCTTGGACTATGTTTCCTGTACCAGTCGCCGTAGAAATGTCAGTGTTCGACTCATCTGTTAAAGTAGCAGTAATAGTCACTGGACCGTCTGCTTTCAGTATCTCTACATCTATTGGCAACGTCAAATCCTCCTCCACAACCTTTGGAAATGTCACCAGGTAGGAACTTAAGAAAAGTTAAAATACACAATGTTATCATTTTATTTATTGAATTCAGATATAAGGATGTGCATTATATTCATGTATTGTATTGCTCCATGGTGACTTCTGCCACATAACTGAGCCATTAACTCCTCTTTTTTCTTTTATTCATATCCTAAATAAAATATAACAATGAATTTCACGTTTCCATACAACACATTTAAAATCATTTCTGCTGATTTTTTTCAGACATGAATGTGTAAAACAGATATATGAATGGTATAGATCCTTTCGACGTTACTGGGGGACTAACATTTTGGTTGACTGTTCCCGCAAAATGACGTCAGAGACAATCGATTTTTTATTATGACGTCAAAATTTATATGCCAACCAAAATTTTATTCCCGAAGTAACAACGAAATGGTCTATTGGAAAAAAGAGAAGACATTAAATCAATACGAGTGTTAGTAATGATTGTTAGAATTTTAATTAATAAAATTGATCTAGAGGGAGCTTGATGATGTGGTTGCAGTTTCATTATATGACTTTTTATCATCTATACGCGATATTTCAAAGGGTCAATACCCCCACCCCCACCCCTTTTAAAAAAACGGAAAGAAGAAAAACAAAGCAAACAAATAAAACAATTAAACAAAACAATACAAAGCAAAATACAATGTCCTATTTCAAAAGTAGATATACTTATCTAGATTTAACATGTAGAATTGTTATTTTATCATCAAGGTAAGTTCATGAAAAGTGAAAATGACTTAGCAAAATATTAAACGTGGTCAAAATTCTATTTGTTGACTTGGGCGTAAGATAGGGCAATTTTCCTTTTGCATTAAATAGGATTTAGACATTTTTATTTAAAAAATACAAGCTGGATAGAGACTAGGCAATCTGACATCTATCCAAACACAAGGGTTTTATTTTGTTTTGTAGTTTGTTAGAAAATATATATTTTTTTTAGATTTCATCAGCAAAGATTGCAATAAAATTAAGAAATTTATTTGAAAAGTGTGAAAGACAATGTTCAAACTGTATCAACTGCAAGGTTACGAAGCGTATATGGTGAAATGAAAAACTGCTATTTTTGAACACTTAACGGATAATTCATATTGAATTATTTCAGTCTTATTTATCATACATTATTATTATTATTATTATTATTATTATTATCAGTATTAGTATTTTTATTATTATTATCATTAATTTTATATTCCACGAATAATGTGTCACAGAGCCCATTCTCACTTTATTCTCTTAAAAACATTATTCAGAATATCTAGGATCTTAAGGGTTTGACTTAAATGTATTTATACTATTCTCCTGATGTTATGTGGCAATGACACTTTCTACACACTGTCGGTTTACATTCATTTATATATATAGAGCTGAATTATATTGATTATTTCTGTATGTAAGTGCAATCATGGCGGGTGTTGCTGTTAATTCAGGAGACAGTTACTCCTCCGGGGCACCTGGTCTCACGTCTGAATTTCAGGTGTCTGTGAATGCCCGCTGAGGTAAACTGTTATAATTGACATAGTAACTTGACACAGTTACGTTCGTATTTTTATTTCAAAACGTTTCTGGATTTTAATTCAATATTTTCTCAATCTTGTGTCATAATACTTCATATCTAGCATAATAATGACAAATAAGAATATCTGATGTTCTTGAGATCAAGAGTTAAGTCAAATGTCAAGGCCACAAGACTTCTTTTAAAGGTTAATACAGTCTGTACTTGATCCTTATCATCAATGGAAAACATCACAAGCATCATGAAGGATATGGTAGCTTCTTACGATACGAAGTAAAAAGCTTAGATACGTTTTGATTCTTTACTTGAAAATTTCTTCCCAAAAACAATCTGTTCTATAAACATTAAGATATCTGACTTTTTCAAACTATATCACAAAATGACACAGAGGAAACCTTACACACATACTGATTAATGTGCAGACAATAAGAGTATTTTAAAAAATCTGATTCTATTATTTTCGAATATCTCTTAAAACTGAATGTTCAATCGGAGGCTGATTCTATTATGAAGGAAATAATTGTCAACACATTTGGTGCCAAAACTCAACATTTCTGTGTTTTGTTTGGGGCGGGTAAACTAGGGTATGTCAGAAATATAATATAAAGGTGAGATTATTGAATTTTTGTCTATGAATAGTGTTGCATTCTAAGAAACGCAGAGCGGATTCATCGGCTTAGTGATTTGGCAAGTATGACAAAGAATATGAAAGAAATATGTCTCATAAATATGTTCAACAACACATTTGATTTTGTGTTTTACATGTATTGAATTCAAAACCAAGAGTGGCAGATATTATGATATGATTCTTAAAGAAACATTCGGCCAGATTTTTACCGAAAAAAATATGCGTTCATCTTAAATGGCGTGAATATTTTGAAGATAAGAACACATGCAAGATATTCAAAGAATGCTAAACTTGTCAAGATGGACATTAAAGTATTTGAGGGAAGAGAGAAAAGTTACTGACTCATTAGTATGATAGAAATCCCAACAGAAATATACAGTATATAATATAATGATATAAAAAAACACATAAGGACATCACAAAAATATTCGATTATAGTGCAGTACCGACTTAGGACTGTCATTTGATATGACAATAGTCAATCTAATTGGTGTGTTTAACCGGAGTACGGGCCCACCTTCCCACTCACTGCAACAGCAGAATAATCAAAGGACACACAATTAAAAATATAAATATTTCTCCATATATATAGATCAAAGTTCAACAAGTGTCTCAAGTTGAGAGGTCATGAAAATATAAAAGCACGTATTGTAAAGCAGAAAAACATTGTGGTATCAAAATTTCTGGCACCGGAGATCGACTAATCCCGTTTTTTATTACTGGAAAATTCTATCCGGAACACTTTGTATCCTTCCGCCCGTCGTCTGCATTGTTTACAAACAAATGAAAAATGGCGATTCACGATTTTTGCGTCGGAGAGATAATCAAAATTGTGTGTTATAGTTGAATTTTATGTTGAAAAATCCTATCAAAATATAAAGTTTCTTTACGCATATCATGGTGTTTTATTTTATTGCGGCGGACTATCTTTTTATTCAATCAGTGATTCGGCCATCAAAGGAAGTAAACAAAAACTATAAAAATAGCTATAGCCTACACCCCTATGTGTCCCGACTAACAGCCAGAAGGGACGAGTTTCAGGATGATGTCTCATCTGAAGAAGACTTCAACTATGTCCATCATAAAATTCCCACCGTCCTGTTAGTCAGCATTACCAGTCAGAAAACCAGTTCCATAATTCCCTGCAGATTGCAATAATAAATGCAAAAACTGCAGATGAAATTGTATGTTTTATGCAGGTTTTAGAGAACAGTACCTTACAGGATATTTTCATTACAAAGTTGGGAAAGGTATTTTTTCTCAATTTTGTATTTTCTGACAAATCTTTCGTAATGTATAAATAGTGCTACTGAACTTATGGTAATTCAGAGATCTTTATCTCCATAAGAGTCCATTAAAGTGGATGTTTATTAATGATTTAATTCTTGATTCTCCGCTATATTTGCTAAGATTAAGATAAGCTATTTATATCAGGGCATGTGTGACATATCTTAAAAATACACGCACAGAAATGTTGCATGCTGTTGAAGTTTTTGTTTAGATCGGAGATGATTTTACTCTCAGAAC
Organism: Pteria penguin; assembly: GCA_035048485.1. Taxonomy (NCBI): domain Eukaryota; kingdom Metazoa; phylum Mollusca; class Bivalvia; order Pterioida; family Pteriidae; genus Pteria; species Pteria penguin. The sequence goes on along the minus strand of CM068585.1, from coordinate 19,178,250 downwards.
AAAAAATGTGAATGTCACAACACTGTTACCGCCATATATTTACCAGTACTCCTTGGGATTACAATGGTATCTTTACGAATTAAAGAGGTGTATATATTCTTAGACAAATTAAGGAACCCACCAAATGGTATTAATGTCTTCTACACAGAACACTTGCAGATAGGTATTCATAACCTGGTTTCTGCAGAGGAATTAGATAGCATAGAGGACCTGAGATCTCTGCATCATATCTTGTTACAAAACACCAATTAGTTGTATGGGTTTTTTTCCATAAGGGAGTTAGTACAATGAAATGAAACTGAAGAAGCAAAAATCGCCAATTGACCAGGCCAGAGGTAGATCCAGGCTTCGGTTTCTTCTGTGCTATATTTCATATTACAAAGAACAGGCGATTTGCATTTGGTTAGGGAAGGTAAACTCAGTGAAGTCTTTATTCCTCATTGGTAATACACAAAGATGCAGATTGAAAAGGCATTGCAATTACACACTAAACATATGATGGAAAAAATCGAAATAGAAATATCAAATTTGGCATCGATGCATTCAAACTGAGAGGAGGATAGTATAATCAGATATATCACTCTATATTGCTTTTCTCAATTCATTTTAGATAATACTTTGGGGAAGCAAAGTTGTCAGTGCTTAGCTGATAAAGAGCTTGCAGCCATCAAACAAAGTTGTGACATACATGACCCAAAGGCATGTTTTCAGTCTTTGGAATGAGGCCAATATGACCATATGGTGATAATGAACTTTTCAAATCGTCCACTCAGATAAGCCTGTTGACAGTAATGAGAGGCACTTATTCTGAAAGTATTTTTGTAAATAAAATACAATAAATCTGTTAAAGATAATATTTCTCTATACTTTAAAATTAGGGAGTCGCTCTGTATTTCCTATAAATATATACCATTAGTTGCTTCCAAGTCTTTAACTATAAACAAAAATTTTCAATGTGTTTATCTGAACGATTTTCAGAACTCTATACTATGTTCATGCTCCTCATATAGGTTTAAATATAATTCATGTGGCCATGTTGTTACAAGAGATCTTAATATTGTTCGAAATAAAAAAGAGAATTTTTTAAATAAAGGCTTTAAATATAGAAAGCCACAGTCATTCACATGGCGTCATAATTTGTGGTATTTTATGAACTCATGTAAAGAGTATGCCAAACATTGGGTTAAGAGAGAGAGAGAGAAAGAGAGAGAAAGAGAGAGAGAAGGTTGGATTTGATACCCTCTTTAACATTTAACAATGTAGCAATATGTAAGGCATATTATATTAAAGAGTCAGTATGAATCGATCAGATGTGCATCTTAATCAATTCCAAGGAACTTCTAGAGCACACATGGAGTCTCCTGTTTTTAATAATATCATTACCGTCAAGCCTTTTGACTTTTCAACTTTTTATACTACCATTCCTCATCAAAAACTGAAGAAAAGAATAAAATCAATTATTTAAAACGCATTTTTAAACAAAACAGTTATAAGTATCTCGCTGTGCACCGTAATGATACATATTTTGTAAAAAAAAAAGAACAAACAAACAAACAAGAAAAAAACCAATCTGATTCCAAGACCAAGTATACAGAAAAAGAGATCATCTAAAGTAAGACTTTCTTACAAACAATACTTTTTAATGAAGAGCAACTTAATGGCATTCGGATGAGTACAATTTGCGCGTCACTTCTCTCCGACATTTCTTGTATTCATACAAGAATTCATACAGTCCCTGCCCTCCAACGGCAATAAACAATTAGCATCTCGCTTTAACTTTATATACATGTACATCTTTGCCATCTTGTCGATTACCAACCCTGTATTTAAGGATCACTTCAACATCATATATTCAATGGAACTTCGAAAAAATATACAACTGAGAACACATATTCTGTTTCATAACTCGATAGTTTACTATCAATTAGCAGTGTCAGTTCGTTAGTTACCTTTACTTATAACAAACGTGACGGTTTCAATTTCATTATTACCAATTTCTCTTTCTTGAGTAGCAACATACCTTCCACTCTCGCATATAACCTCTTCATTTCACAACTTATACAACGTACGCTATGCCAGGGCATGCCTTTAATACGACGATGTCGTCTTGAGAGTGAGGCTTCTTGTCCCGAAACTACTTTCACATCTGTTCTCACCTCAATTTAATTGGGGTTCGCATTTGTCTGCATATGGCCTTATAAATCATACTATCCTTTTATCCCATGGATATCGAGATGTGGTTGATCCTTCAGTACTTCTTCGTTATTTACTTTCGAATTATCTGTTTATTTCCTTTTTTTTATATGTGGCTTAAAAGAGATTTGATAAGTCAGGTATGGTAAAAATGAACACATAGAAATAATGTGCTTTAGGAAAACTACAAAATACTTCGAAATATTTAAAAATATTATAGTCATTGTTAAAAGGAACATAAAGACCTCAACCAAACTGAGAAATTCGTGACCATTTGGACCAGATCTAAACTCCAGTGTAGGGGTCAAAATGAACAAAGCGTGATAATGCACACGGTCTTAGAAATTCCTCTACTCTACTTTTATGTATTGTAAAGAAAGAAAAAAAAAGAGAAGTTACTGGCTCAGTTATGTGGCAGAAGTCACCATGGAGCTATACAATACATGAATATAAATAATATACTAGAACATATAACACATTACAAAAATAGTTGATTGTAGTGCAATTACGATACCGACTTAGGACGGTCATTTAATTTGACAAAAGCCAAACAAATGGTGTGATTAACCGGTTTACGGGCCCACCTTCCCACTCACCGTAACAGCGAACAATCAAAGGACGTACATTTAAAAATTTATAAATAATCCTCCATGTAAAGAACAAGGGTCAACAGGTATCGCATATTGAGAGGTCATAAAAATATAAACAGTATATAAACAATATATAACAGAAAATATAAACAATATATAACAGAAGAAGTGAATAAATGATTAGAAAGAGCATTAGCCCCGTAACTATACATTTTGATATTCATGACCCTTGAGGCAGGGATTCTACAGCACATTTATTATCTTTATAACCCTTGTACGGCACAGGCGATAGGTGAAATTCATCTTTTTTTAATAATGCATGGAAAGAGGGTTGGAAAATTGACCATGTCCATTTTCTTTGCCTTAAGGTTCCATATCAATAGGACTACTACCCATTAGAAATGGAGATAATAAGAATAGATGACACCAGGCAACAGCTTTTCCGGTTATTAACAAGTAGATTTATGATAGATTGATTGTTTGATTATTGTTTTACGTCACTCCCCGATTATTTCACGTATATGGTGACGACATCTGCCTGATGCATTGCATACAAATTTTTACATTTGCAATGTAGCAGTGAGGGGTCTTTTACGTGCCGCGCCTACCGTGACACCGGAACTCGGTTTTAACTGTCTCATCCGAAAGACAGAACACCGGTGTGCGGGACGGGAGTTGAACCCGGGACCTCTCGATCACAAGCCAGGCACCTTATCCACTAGGCCACACCGACTTCTGATAGATAGATAGATAGATAGAGAGATAGATAGATAGATAGATAGATAGATAGATAGATAGATAGATAGATAGATAGATAGATAGATAGATAGATAGATTGATTGATTGATTGATTAATTGATTGATTTATCAATATGATATCTGGTAGACATGTTTAAAATGGTGTTTCATAATCCTGTATTTGTTGTTGAAACTTCTCAGAACATGAACTTTTTACTTGAATTAAATC